>CM035843.1:209804368-210224368 GCA_020510985.1 Pholidichthys leucotaenia | reverse complement strand
AGACTAGTCAAAGTCAAAGAGGTTAAAAACTCAAAAGTCTAAAACCCAATAAAAGATTTAGAACCCAAATAAAAAACCTACAAAAAATAATTAAATATAAAACAAAATTAATAAATAGGTAACTAAATTATGTGCAATATACTGTATTATTACATCTTGTTCAACTCTTTAACAGCAGCAGAAACAAAGCTGTTTTTGTAGCGGTGGGTTTTACTTTTTGGGACAGCAAACCTCCGTCTGGAGGGAAGAAGCTGAAAGTGGCAGTGCAACGGGTGGGAGTCATCATTTAAAATGGAGGTAGCAATCCTCTGTACCTGTCTGGTGTACAGGGATGTCAGGCTCAGCTGTGACTCACCAAGCAAACGACTGGACCATCTAACTACCTGATCCAATGACTTCTGTAGCTCACTCTGAGCCTTTGAGTATCTCTTCTTCTTCGACCTTGTGTTACACTTGTAGGAATATTTAATAAAATATTGTAATAAGGTACAGGAATTATTTATTTTATTTAATAGTGGGTGTGAAAGGGGGTGGCGTTAAACCGTCACTCCTGCACTCGCTAAATAAAATAAATAAGCACTCGTAAAAGGGGCACCAGTCCTAAGGGACACATATTAAACTTAGTTTTAATTAACTTTGTACCTTCAATTACTTAATGGATCAGTCTCAAAATTTAAGGGAATTCTTCTCATGCTGTGATCTAAGAAACATATATATATGCGAAAGGAAAATGCTTCAACTTCTCTCATTCACCCTTTTATTAAACTTATTCAGGTTACATGATATGGCATTCAAATGATGGATAAACAGATTCAAATGATAACAGGCGTCCGATATCACATCAACTGTTATTGGATTCCTGAACATAAAATCTAGCGTTAAACCTTTGTAGAACCAAGGAGAAACCAGACTTATGTTTCAATGGTAAATGAAGGCTGAAATGTCTAACAAAACAGAACGCAATTTTATGGGGAAACTTCATAAGCTGATTATCTAAAAATGAACGTCTGAATTAATCTACAAAAATGAAGGGAAGTTACTTAAAAATGACTGAGTCTTCCTTCAGTTTATAGCTTTATCCTGTGGCTGAGAGACTAATTGTACCATGAAACACTGGTTATGTTCAATTGTAATTTGATTATTAGGACATCATGTTTAACCCAGCAGATAGGAAAAGGGGGAGTCTCACTTACGAACAGCTGTAGGTCCACGTTTTCAGCGGGTCAGTACCGGCTGAGTTTGAAGTTGGGACATCGGGAGAAAGCGACTGCTGCTATGCTTCCTCCCAGCCGTAAGAAATGCAGGCTCAGCCGGGGGCACGGACAGGATCGTGGCAGCAGTGAAGAGTTGTCCCAGAGTGGCGTAACAAAGTCCTTGGCAACAAGTCCAAATTTGAGGTCTCTGGCTGCGGGATAGACCAAAAAACTGAAGGAGAAACTTCTCAGTCGGGCGGGTATGAGGCCGGAAAGAGAGTCCAAAACACAATCCCTGTTCACTTTAAATTAGGAAAATTAAAGGTCCACTTTAACGGCGTGAAAAGTCAGAAAATCTGAGAAAAACATTTACTAGGATAAGAATGGCTTCTGAGGTGAAGAAAAAAAAAAGAGTTTGAGAGTTTGACTCTTTAAGATGAGCTCATAAGAAAAAGATGGTTTCTCCTCAGTAACCAGAAAAATGAGAAAACTAACGCAGGATTTGACAAACTTCACACAGAACAATTTAGATAAAAGAAACTACACGGAACCTTGAAAAGGTGGAATAAAACTTTCCTATGAGATCTAGATCGCTATTCTGCTTCTTTAATCTTAATCTAGTTTCTGATCTACGCAGACTTCTACACGTTTTTCAATCTTTTTTCTAGTTCTCAATCTACTTATTCTTTGTCTTTTTTTTGTTTGTCTTATTCTCTCTTATTCCGTCTTATTCTTTGTTTTATTCTTTATCTATTCTTATTCTTTTCTTATTCTCTTTTTTTATTCTCAATCTTATTCTATTCATTCTTTCTCTTATTCTAACATGCAGGGCGGCTCCTCACTCCTTTTAACTGAGCACGCCATTGGCTCATAAAACATGGGCCGGTTGCAAGACAGATCAATCAACTTTATAAAAAGGAGTTTGAACTGGCCACCATCCAATGTGAAAACATTTCTTTGTTTGGGAGCAGCCAGTCAAACGAAGACACCATCCCATGAAAATGCAGAGAAGAATTAATACTCATTCACTTCTTATAAAATTAGGTGTTCAATATAAGATCGAACTAAATTAAATGACTTGGCTAATATTCAGTGATCATGCATTTATACCATTACTACTAATATTACATTTGTTTGACTAACACTCATGAACATCACATTCCTTATACATGTTTATAATACATGCACTCATATTTAGATCAAAGATTAATGAAGTACTGCAAACCATGGTCGGTGATCAAAATGATGATTTTCAGTGTCCTTAGGATCTGGGGGAGATGATAAGCTGAAAGGAACTTTAAGTTTTACTAAGAATTGACAGTCAAATTATACATAATGAAACACATTCCGTAGGTATCCACTAGGAGGTACTGTTGAGCTGTAGATAACTTCTTTAGGTCCATGATATCTGAAAAGGGGTCTGGTATCTGTCAAAAGTCATAAACCTGTCTGGTTAAGAAGTTTATGACCTTTTAAGAGCATTAGTTTCCTGTAGGGCAGATGCTATCCACATGAACTGTCCACATTGGGGATCTGGACTCCCGAGTTTTTATGGTCCCTTTAAGCCTTTAAAAGTAAATGTTGATCCTTACCACCTCTGCAAGAGGCAACTGTTTACATTGGGGTCCTGGGAAAAGGATTCTTGGTCAGGCCTTGAGTGAGAGTAGTTAATATGAAAACAAGTGATATTCCTGTAGAATGAAGAAAAGTGATTTTCCTGTAGAAGGAAGAAAAGTGAAATCCCTGTAGAATGGAGGAAAGTGATCTTCTGGATTGGTTTAAGGAGACAATGATGCTACACATTTCAGTTGATGTGATTGATGTGATTCAGATTGATGTGATTTCAGTTGATGTGATTCAGTTGATGCTACACAGTTCATCAAACATGGGGAGGACGCTGGCGCTGCTCTGTTCGCCGCTTCCCCATTCGTGATTCATTCATAATTTTTTTTTAACTTTACAGTTTCTGTGTTTTTTGTTTGTTTGTTTGTTTGCTTCCCTACATTGCTGGACCTGGATACTACTATTTTTGTTCATTTTACTGGTGGTGTGGACGCTTACCTGCAAGACGATCTCGGCTGTCAACTTCACCCACCGGGCTGACTCAAGTGCCACTCCAGTCACAAACTGTTCTGTTGTCCTGTCGTGGTTTGGATTGTCTTCATCTGCCTCTCTACTCTCCATCTCTGGAACATCTACCTGTGACTTGCTGGTGGCCTTGGCCTGCGGGAAAGCGGGCTAGTGGGAAACTGGCTGTTAGCCAGCCAGTTGACGGCTGGCCGACTGCTACCTGTCCATGCTTTGGCTGTCATCTGTCTGGGACTCCCTGCTAACATTGCTGGGCCATCAGCTAGCTCACTACCGGGTGTCTTGCTACAAGCTGGCAGATCAACGGCTAGCTGGCTGCTGCCTGGTGCTAGCGCTGCTCGGCTAGAAATCAGAGAGGCTGGGAAGCGTCCTTCCATGGTCGACACGTTCTGTCACTCCATCCTGCAACTCTGCCGACTCATTGGTTTTAACGCCTGCAACAAACTCGGCCCTCCATCACCCACCTCCGGTACCGGCATAGCCCCAGTTATGGCACTATGCTACACATCCGCGCAACTCCTCCGGCTAAACCACCAAACCTCTCCCTCCTTGGAACTCATTGCCTCACTAAAAAGCTCCAGACTTCTCCTCCGGCCCCGATATATCCACCGAAGTTCACGCCGCAAGTTTAATTACCACTTCACCACAACAAACTGTATCCCCGTTCTCTGGTCAAATCGCTGCATGGACACCGGCTTCCACACTTCCGTGTTGCGTCATCACAACAATGTGACGCATCATCAGAACAACCCCAACGTGAATCCTTTCAACCTCCGCCCTATCCCGACTTCCGCACCTGCATTTTCAAAACAAAAGCACCTGAAACTTGCCCTCTTCAACACACGATCCCTTAACAGTAAAAGCTTCATTCTAAATGAATTCATCGCTGATAATAAACTGGATCTCCTCTGTCTCACTGAAACTTGGCAAAAACCCCTGGATTAAATTGCACTTAACCAAACCACCCCTTCTAGATATTCATACCTGGACAACCCACGCCCTGAAGGCCATGGAGGAGGCATTGCTGCTATTCACCTTCATGACCTCAATCCACGACCTCTCTCCATACCCATTGTTTCCTCTTTTGAACACCTAACTTTTAAACTCCCCGGCCCAAAACCTCTCCTCATAGCAATTATCTACCACCCTCCCAAACCAAATCCATCTTTCTTATCAGATCTTTCAGAACTCAGTACTGTCTGCAACCTCACCATCTGTCCTACTGCTTGGCGATTTCAACCTCCACATTGATTCCCCTGACTGCAAATACACAACCGATTTTCTGGACTTACTCAAGTGTCTCAACTTCACCCAACACATAACTTTCCTCACCCACAGCCGTGGACATATCCTGGACCTGGTTTGCTCCACTGGTCTCCACATTCACAACATCTCCAGCACTGACCTCTCCATCTCGGATCATCTCGCCATCACACTGGACTTGGACATCCCGGCCCTCAACCCAAACAAGACTGAACAATAACCTTCAGGAATCTTAAGTCCATCTGCTCAGTTTCTCTCTCCACATGCATATCAAACACTCTCTCCAACCTCACCTTCCCTGTAAACCCAACCCCTACGGACTTAGTAAACATCTACAACAACACATTGTCTACCTCCCTCAACAAACTGGCCCCCATGAAAACAAAAACCATCACTTTCACTCGTTCGGTCCCCTGGTACACCTTAGAACTTCACAAACTCAAAAAACAACTGCGACTGCTTGAACGCCTGAGCTGCAAAACTGGTCTGACTGTACACACCCTCGCTCACATAGAACTGATGCACCTATACCAATCCTCACTCAATAAAGCTCGCTCTGCCTACTACTCCAGCATCATTCACTCTGGATCCTCCAACCTCCGCACTCTGTTCTCCACCATCAACAAACTCCTCAAACCCCAGGACATCATTTCATCATCCTTCACCCCTGAAAAATGCAATAGCTTTCTATCATTTTTCCATTCCAAAATTGACAATATTCACAACCAGCTTGCCTCCTCCTCGGCCATCACCCCGACTCAGAACCCACTTTTTCTCCACCCATAGATAAACAGCTCTCCCTTTTCTCACCCATAACCACTGATGAACTTTCTGAAATACTCTCCAGCATGAAATCATCTACATGCCCCCTGGACCCCACCCCCTCCCCCCTTATCAAAGCCTGTCTCACCCCTCTTGCCCCCCTTATCATCAACCTTATCATCGACACCATCAACTCCGCCCTCACCACTGGCACTGTCCCCCCATCACTCAAGATTGCCGCCATCACCTCCCTCCTTAAGAAACCTGGCCTGGACTCTGACGACCCCATCTCCAACCTCCCATTTCTGGCTAAAATACTGGAAAAAGCTGTCGCCACCCAACTCAAGAAACACCTCCTCTCCAACAAACTCTACGAAACATTTCAATCTGGATTCCGTTCTCACCACAGCACTGAAACCGCCCTCCTCAGGGTCACCAATGACCTCCTGCTCGCCTCTGACTCTGGCTCCCTCACCATTCTTCTCTTCCTCGATCTCAGCGCAGCTTTCGATACCATCAATCATTCCATCCTGCTCCGTCGTCTGCTTTCTATTGGCATCACTGACTCCGCCCTCTCTTGGTTTACCTCCTACCTGTCTGACAGATTCCAGTACATCTCCATCAACAATCACAAATCACTCACCATCCCCGTATCACACGGTGTCCCTCAAGGCTCTGTGCTCGGTCCAACCCTTTTCACTCTCTACATGCTTCCGCTTGGTCACATCATCCGTCAACATGGTCTTCACTTTCACTGCTACGCCGACGACACCCAGCTGTACATCTCCTCTAAATCCATCACCCCCGCCATTCTCTCCACCATCACCAACTGCTTCACAGACATAAAAACCTGGATGACTAACAACTTCCTCAAGCTAAACAGCAATAAAACAGAAATCATCATTTTTGGACCAAAATCTCTTTTCCCCTCTTCCCAGAACTTTTCATTCCAAATCGATGGTCACTCAGTCACCCCCTCTCCCCGGCCAGAAACCTCGGCATTATCATGGACCCCACCCTCTCCTTCAAATCTCACATCAACCATATCACCAAAACATCATTTTTTCATCTTCGTAATATTGCACGCCTCCGTCCCACCCTCTCCCCCTCTGCTGCTGAAATACTCATCCACGCCTTCATCACCTCTAGACTTGATTACTGTAACAGCATTCTGTATGGACTTCCTTCCACCATCCTCCAAAAACTACAGTATGTCCAAAACTCAGCCGCCCGCCTACTTACTCACTCCTGCTCCAGAGACCACATCGCTTCTCTCCTCCGTCAACTCCACTGGCTCCCCATTCAACAGCGCATCAACTTCAAGATCCTCCTCATCACCTATAAAGCTCTTCATAACCTCGCCCCCTCATGCCTAACTGACGTTCTGTCTCGTCATTCCCCCACTCGCCTCCTCCGCTCTGCTGACACTCACTTTCTCACCCCCATCACCAAGACAAAACTCTGCACCCTGGGTGATAGATCATTCGCCATCGCCGCACCAACCCTCTGGAATTCCTTGCCCCTTCACATCCGGTCAGCCAACACACTTGCTTCCTTCAAAAGTCAACTCAAAACCCATCTCTTCAAATCTACCTACGATAACTGACTGCCTCTTCTACCTATGCGTACCTACCTTGTCTGTTTGCCCCTTCTCTGTATGTTTGCCCCTATGCTGATTTGTAAAGCGTCTTTGAGTATTTAGAAAAACACTATATAAGACTGATGTATTATTATTATTATTATTATTATTATTATTATTACACAATGTAGGTTTTCCTGCCTAGCTGTATTCCTTGCTTCTAGTAGTTTCTTCAGGTGTTCATCATGCTCATCAAACCAATCTTGATGTTTCCTCTCAGGGTAGCCTAATACATCACTTGCAGCCTGATAAAACGTATCCTTCAGTGTTGCCCATTTCTCTTCTATGTCATTCTCTGAGTTGTTGCTGTCCCAGTCTTTCAAGTTTTCATTCACTTCCTGTGTAAGTTCTTCCTGCTTCTTTTGGCCTTTCAGTGCACTAGTGTTTAGCTTCCGTGATGGCTTTGCACCCGTCCCGCAGTGCTGTTTTTGTCTCCAAATCCTTAATCTAGATCTCAGCATAACATGATCAGTACCACAGTCCACGCCTCTCATTGCTCTGGTGTCCAATACATCCCTTATGTCTCTCTGCCTGACTATGATGTAGTCTAATAAGTGCCAGTGCTTGGATCTTGGGTGCATCCATGTCTTCTTGTGTGTCCTTGTGCTTAAATAGAGTGTTGGTTATCACAAGTGTAACCCAGTGTTAAAAACGTGATTAAAATAATTTTAATCACATTAAAATTAACGTGATTAAAATTATGTGATTAAAATCATGTAATTAAAATTACGTGATTAAAATTATGAATTAAAATAATTCATAATTATTATGAATATCGATACTGCTTTAAGAAGAAGGGGGGACATTCATTTCACAATGGGAGTAGATAGTTTAACGTGAATTAAATTATAAATATCGATACCACTTTTAGAAAAGAAAAAACACCCATTTCACAATGGGAATACATAATTCGAATATGAATATTTAAATAAATATATATTCATAAATAGTAGGAACATTTTCTAGAAGGTTCTGATAAAGTTCCTAGTATTGTGTGTTGATATTTCGAGTAACCAATGGCTGCGCCATTGCTGGGTCACGCCACCCAATGGGTTAAGCGCTCTCTCCCTGGATCTGGGATGACTTGCATTTTTGGCTCAGTCACGCCAGACGACGAAAGACACAGACCAGAGAGAGAGACGGTCCTTGGTGATATGGCGACACTAGCGTGCTGGTAGCAGCCTTTGCCTGGATAAAACCCTTGAAACTGATTAGGATCCAAAGGCTGTGAACTCACGTTGAGCGCGGGAACCCATTGACGCACGAGCCACTTAGCATGGTCAAGTTCTTTCTTTTTTTTTTTTTTTCTGTGGACTGGTTTGACCAGAGCGTGGATCTCCAAATCTGGATGGCGAGCCGAAGCCCGAGTCCTAGAAACTGCTAGAGGTGACCCCACTGGTCACCTGGAACTGATACACCAAGAACTGTGAATATTGTGACTATATTTTGGAGACCATTATTATTTTCTTTTTATTATTGTGACAAGTGTTTGTTTTATTGTACATATTTGTAAATAATACACATTTGTTAAAATAATATATATAGTTCCAAGTTCCATACACCGTGTGTGTGTGTGTCATCTGTTGTTGCACCTCCCAGGCTCCTACGAACCCAGAGTCAGTCTGACCTGGCCCAATTATCCCTTTTCCCTCAGGTAGTAAAGTTAAGGTAAATACATTGCCATAACACAACACTACCAAAAGGGTACTACACCTAAAGTGAGTAGGGTGAGTGGGTGTTAGTAAGGGTTACACAGAAAAATTTGGCGAGCCAGCCAGAAGCCTGGAGTGTTGCACAACAGATGTGAATTCTGTTTTGACCCCCGACTAAACAGTTGATATATGGCCAAAATGGATTTTGTGGAAAAGTATGGTGTCAAAATACCTAATACAGTCATTGTCAGTGGTGTTGTTGATAAAGAAAGAGACACAGATATTTTTGAGTTTCTAGAGCAACATGGCACTATTCGTAGGGTGCTTACCATTAATGATAACTCATCTGATTTTGACAAAAGTCACATTGTAGAGTTCAAGTCTGGATTAGCCATTGAAGCATTAGCACCTACGTTGCTGTACTTCTTTCCATCCACTGACAATCCTGAGGTTAAGTACTGCATTCAAGCTCTAACCGATGTCTACACTAAAACTGTAGGGGGCAGTGTTACTGAGGCTTGTCTTAGCAACCTGAGGGGTTTAGCTAAGTTAAGTGGAAAAGGTTTTGAAGAGGTGTTGTGGGAGGTTATGTCCACAATAGGGAAGTCTATTGAAGCTGCTGAGACAGCTGAAACGGTCTCTGCTGATGTTGATCCTGCTTTCCTTACTGTAGAACCCACACAAAGTGGAGTCTCTCCTCCACTTCAAATTGAAGTGCCTCACACCTCTAAAACCACTCAAGCACTCTTCCAAAGTCCTCTTAGACCAAACTTGACACCTCAAATGTTGAGTCCAGCTGATTTTAACCCACCCAAGGTACAGAAAATCATAGTCGAGCATGTCATTAAACATGCAGAGAAGCCGTCAAATGCCCATTCCTCTTGGAGAATCAGAGCTTTCACTGGCAAAAAGCCAAGACCGTATACTGAAGCTGATTATGAAACATGGCGTTCACATGTTGACCTGATGATGGAAGATACTTCTTTGTCTGACTTGGAAAAATCTCGCAAGATCTTTGAAAGTCTTCTTGCTCCTGCGTCTGATATTATTTGTTCTCTTGGGTCTGAAGCCACCTCTGCCGACTATCTTAAGCTGTTGGACTCAGCTTTCGGGACTGTTGAAGACGGTGAGGAACTGCTTGTGCGATTCATGAACACTTTTCAAGATTATGGAGAAAAACCCTCTGCATATCTGCATTGTTTGCAGGTGGCACTCAATCTTACAGTACGTAGAGGTGGTCTAGAGCCACAGGAAGTGAACAAACAGCTTCTCAAGCAGTTTAACAGAGGCTGTTGGGATGATAATCTGCTAAAGGAGCTACAGCTGGAACTAAAAGATAAACATCCACCTGCATATGCAGATTTAGTGCTTCACCTTCGCACTGTTGAAAACAGACAAGAAGTTAAAAACACCCGCATGAAAAAACACTTGGGCGCCACAAAACTAAAAGCAGCCTTCTACGAACAAACCGTCACCGAAACAAGTACAAATAGTGAAGTGGAGTCGGAAAGTCTGAAAGAACTGAAAAAGCAAGTCGCTGATCTAAAAAGTCAATTAGCTGCTGTTGTGAAACAAAAGAAACAAGCACCACCGAAGAAAGACCCAACTAAGAAATCTGGAAATAGAAAACCTGACCATGCGAAACCTGAAAACTTACCTTCGTCCAGCCGTCCCAATACTAGGCCCAAACCATGGTATTGCTTCCGCTGTGGTGAAGATGGGCATATTGTAGCCACGTGTGAGTCCGAGCCAAACCCTGCACTTGTAGCTGCAAAACGCAAAAAATTAAGAGTAAAAAGACAGATTTGGGACAGTCAGAACCCCCAATCTTCTTTAAAACTGAAGTCTACCCCTGTTGCGGGACAAACAGAGGCTAGTTCAGAGATGACCCATCCCAAACCAAAAGCTCCATTCAAGAGACGTGCTAAACTGAAGTCGCATTATAAAACAGACCCCTTTAACTTTCCTAATGGTCTAATTGGTACAAAAAGTACAGCACAAGTGAAAGTGAATGGCTGTACTGTGAGCTGTTTGTTAGATACAGGTTCCCAGGTGACTACTGTCCCTGAGTCCTATTACAGACAGTACTTACCCAACCATGAGATTAAGCTACTTTTTGAGCTGTTAGAAGTGGAGGGAGCTAACGGTCAGAGCGTACCTCACTTAGGCTACATTGAAATGCATGTCACTTTCCCAAAAGACTTTCTCGGTATTGAAGCTGAAGTGTCAACACTTGCATTAGTGGTTCCCGATGTACGTGCAGCTGATCAGTCCTTAGTGTTAATAGGGACAAACACATTAGATGTACTGTACGAGCTGTACTCTGATGCATGTTCTGAACTGCAGCCAACCATGTCACTTGGTTATAAGGCAGTGTTAAAAGTCCTTGAGCTATGGCACAGACAGTCCAAAGACACTAGCCTTGGTTTAGTGACCATGCACCACAAAGAGCCACGGTTAGTTCCTGCAGGCCAAACAGTTGTTCTAGATGGCGCTGTAGCTGTGTCAGCCGGCAACAGTGAAAAATCTGTCTTGTTAGAACAATCGGTAATGTCAGCTTTACCTGGTGGTATTCTAGTAAAACCATGTATCATAGACTTACCTGAAAGAGCACCTTACCTTATTCCAGTTATACTCACCAATGAATCAGAACATGACGTGACAATCCCTCAGAAGTGTGTCATTAGAGAAATTTGTGCATATTAACGAGTCCTATCACAAGAACACTCCGTGAAAGTTACAAAGTCCAAAACTGAACCAAAGTCCACTCTGAAGTTCAACTTTGACTCTTCCCCCATTAGCGCTGAATGGAAAGAGCGCCTAACAGAAAAACTCAGTCAAATGCCCGAAGTATTTGCACAAAATGATCTTGACTTTGGCTAAATGGATCAAGTGAAACACACAATCAAATTATCAGATGAAACACCGTTCAAACACAGAGCGCGTCCCATACATCCAAATGACCTGGAAGCGGTCTGTGAGCATCTCAAAGAACTCCAACAAGCAGGCGTGATAAGAGAGTCTACTTCCCCATTTTTTCGCCTATTGTAGTGGTGCGAAAGAAAAATGGTGATGTCCGCCTTTGTATTGATTACAGGAAGCTTAACATGCAGACTGTAAAAGATGCTTATGCTCTCCCCAACTTGGAGGAAACGTTTTCCACCTTGACCGGTTCGCAGTGGTTCTCCGTCCTCGATTTAAAGTCGGGGTATTACCAAATTGAGGTAGAGGAGACCAAAGACGGCGTTCGTATGCCCCATGGACCTTTGGGAATTCAATAGAATGCCCCAAGGCATTACAAACGTCCCCAGCACGTTCCAGCACCTCATGGAGAAATGCATTGGCGACATGAATCTGCATGAGGTGATTGTGTTCCTCGATGACATCATTGTATTCTCCAAGATGCCCGAAGAACATGAGGCTCACTTAATGAAAGTTCTTAATCGCCTAAAAGAGTACGGGCTTAAACTCTCCCCTGAGCAATGTAGATTTTTTCAAACTTCTGTCAGATACCTCGGTCACATTGTGTCCAGTGAAGGAGTTGAGACCGACCCTGAAAAAGTGAAAGCCCTAAGTACCTGGCCTGTGCCCCGTGATCTCAAACAACTCCGCTCGTTCTTAGGCTTTTCAGGGTACTATAGGCGGTTCATTAAGAACTATTCCAGCATCGTTAAGCCCCTCACTGACTTGACAGCAGGCTACCCTCCTTTGCGGAAAAGCACAAAGCCCAAAGCTAAGCCAGCCCAGTACCACGACCTGAAGACACCATTTGGCGAGCGGTGGACTTCTTCCTGTGATCTTGCATTCAAAGCCATCATTGAAAAGCTCAGTACTGCGCCTGTCCTGGGTTTCGCTGACCTTCAGTTGCCATATACACTCCATACTGACGCCAGCACTACAGGGCTTGGCGCAGCTCTCTATCAAGAGCAGGAGGGCCAGACTAGGGTCATAGCTTATGCAAGCTGGGGATTGTCTAGAAGTGAGTCCCGTTACCCCGCCCACAAATTGGAATTTTTGGCTCTAAAGTGGGCAGTAACGGAAAAGTTCGCAGACTATTTATATGGCAATCATTTTACTGTCGTGACAGACAGTAACCCCCTGACGTACATCTTAACTACTGCTAAGATGGATGCCATGAGTTATAGGTGGCTAGCTGCTCTGTCAACGTTTAACTTTAAGCTCCAATACAGAGCAGGCAAGCTTAACTCAGATGCAGATGGCCTCTCTAGACGGCCACATGGCGAGTTACTTAATGACACAGTGTCCCAAAAGGAGCTTGACCGCATACAGCAGTTCACTCAAACTCACTTGTCTCTTCCTGAAAGCAGTTTAAGTTCCGAGGTAGTGTCTGCTATATGTGAAAAACACCTTGTCTGTAGCTCTCCAGACAACACCTTCCCTTTGGTTCACTCGTTAGCCATCTCTGTAGCCGCCATTCCAGATGGCTACGCCGATGAAGATGGCTGTGGTGGTCTTCCGGTTGTACCCCACATGACTCCTGAACAGATCAAAAATGAAAAAAGAACTGACCCCTGTTTAAGAGAAATGATTGCACAAATTGAAACTGGACTAAAAGTTCCACCAACTGTACGAACTGAACTTCCTGACATCAACTTGTTACTCTGAGAGCTCAGTCGACTTGAAATGTGCAATAACATCCTTTACCGCACTCGTCAAGATGGAGGAAATGTTACTTACCAGCTCGTCTTACCTGAACAGCTCTGCGATTCAGTCTTTAAAAGCCTCCACTGTGACATGGGCCATTTAGGCACAGAGCGTACTTTGGATCTCGCCAGAACAAGGTTCTATTGGCCTCGCATGGTGGCAGATATTGAAAAGAAGATCAAGACATGTAATCGCTGCGTAAGACGTAAAACCGCTCCAGAATGAGCTGCTCTGCTTGTCAACATCAAGTCCACCTGACCGCTTGAACTTGTCTGTATGGATTTCCTGTCCATTGAGCCCGATCAAAGCAACACAAAGGATGTGCTTGTGTTAACTGATCATTTTACAAAATACGCTATAGCCATCCCTACCAGCAATCAGAAAGCTCAGACCGTTGCAAAGGCACTTTGGGACAACTTTATCGTCCACTACGGGATACCCGAGTGGTTACATAGTAATCAGGGTCCCGATTTTGAGTCCCATATTATAAAAGAACTTTGCAAAATAATGGGCATTCGCAAAATCCTGACGACACCCTATCATCCCAGAGGTAACCCGGTAGAACATTTCAATAGAACGTTATTGAGCATGCTGGGTACTCTGGAGGAAAAGAACAAAACTCATTGGCACAACTGTGTGAAACCACTTGTACATGCGTACAATTGTACGAAGAATGACACTACTGGTTTTGCCCCGTATTGACATATTTATTGGCCCAGGAAACATGCACGCAGGCTCAGGTAAGATTTAATAGCTTTATTCAACAGCAAGGGGTGTTTGGGTGCGTGTATGAGATATGTATATGGATTATGGGTGGACGATGAGAGTCGGGAACAGAGCGGCATGCCATGCAGCCAGGCAACCCTATGGGAAGAGCAGAGACAGGAAAATGAGCTGGGCTTAACCAAACGGGGAAGTAATACAGAGTAATGCTTACTTGCAGATGGGAAGGTGGCTGGCGTTGGCTAGGATCTTCGGCCTGGGAGACAGCGCCCTGCTGCGCACACGACGAGACGTGGAGATGCGGGAGGAGTTGATGGCGAAGACGGGAGAATCCGCCTCCAGGGAATCCACCTGTGGACAGGGGAGGACTGATAGACAGGTAAGTGGCAAACAGCTTACGTGCTGAAGCGAAGAGTGGCAGGACGGGAAGACACAATCCTGCTGAGGATTTGAGTGCATAGTAGAACAGACGGCTCCAGACCGATGCTCTGGGCCGAGTGGACTAAATAACCCGTCACTGACGAGGGGCAGGTGTGCACGCAGCTGAGGTGGATGCCTGGGAGCGGCGAGTTGTGACAGTACTCCCCCCCTAGCAGCGCCTCCTGGCGCTGGTTTATCCGGGTGCGCCCGGTGGAACTCCGTGATGAGATCCTTATCAAGCACAAAAGAAGAGCGCACCCAGGATCTCCACTCCGGGCCATATCCTTCCCAAGCCACCAAAAGGAGCATTGAAGGAGGTCCACCAGTCGGTAGACGCCGGGGTGACAGGCGTGCTTGGACGTGTGGGCCCAGAGAATGACCTCTCCCCGAACTGCCGATGGGACGAAGAGCCTCCCACCCGGGCCGCCGCCAGGGTCCGGTTCAGTCTCCTGCGCCCTGCTGATCTTGTCCCTGATGGACCAGGAAACCGCCCCCACAACACACGAGCTGGGCAGGATGGTGTGATCCAGCTCCTCCGGGGCCTCAGGGGCAAACTGTCTAGACAGGGCGTCGGGCAACCCGTTCTTGGAGCCTGGACGGTAGGTGATCGTGAACTGGAACCGAGCAAAGAACAGAGACCAGCGTGCCTGGCAGGCATTCAGATGCCTGGCTGACCTCAAATACTCTAGATTCTTGTGGTCCGTCCAGACCACAAAAGGCTGGGCTGCCCCCTCCAGCCAGTGATGCCACTCCTGCAGCGCGAGCTTGACAGCCAGAAGCTCCCTGTCGCCGACGTCATAGTTACGCTCAGCCACCGACAGGCGCCGGGAGAAGAAGGCGCAGGGCCGCTTGACTCCATCCACCGATGATCGCTGGGAAAGCACAGCCCCCACCCCCGTGTCAGATGCGTCCACCTCAACCAGACAGTGCAGCGTGGGGTCAACCTGGGTCAGGACCCAGGAGGAAGAGAATTCCGTCTTCAGGGTCTCGAACGTGGTCGCTGCCTCCTCGGTCAACTGGAAGGGCACCTTGGGAGAGGTGAGGCGGGTCAGGGGAGTAACGATGGCGCCAAAGTTGGGAACAAAGCGACGGTAGAAATTGGCAAAGCCGATGAACTGCTGCACCTGTTTCCTGGAGGTAGGCGAGGGCCACTCGACCACCGCTTTAACCTTGGCGGGGTCGGGGAGGATCTGGTTATGGGAAATAACGAAACCCAGGAAAGAGGTGGTCTTGGCATAAAACTCACATTTCTCCGCCTTGATGTAAAGCCTGTTCTCCAACAGCCACTGCAGAACCTGCCTCACGTGAGCCTGGTGCTCCTCCCGAGGCCTGGCGAAGATGAGAATGTCGTCTAAGTATACGAAGACGAAGACCCCCAGGACATCTCGCAGGACATCGTTGATGAGCCGCTAGAAGACGGCGGGAGCGTTGGTGAGCCCGAACGGCATTACCAGGTACTCAAAGTGGCCGCTGGGCGTCCGAAAGGCCGTCTTCCACTCATCGCCCTCCCGGATCCGGACAAGATGGTAGGTGCTGCGGAGGTCTAACTTGGTGAACCAGGTGGCCCCCTGGAGGGAGTGGAAGGCGGTGTCCATAAGAGGCAGGAGGCAGAGTGTACCTATCCTTCACCGTGATGTCATTGAGGGCTCTGAAGTCGATGCACGGAGGCAGGGACCCATCCATTTTAGAGACGAAGAAGAAGCCGGCACCGAGCGGGGACGAGGAGGTGCGGATGATCCCGGCGCTGAGCGACTCCCTGATGTACGTGTCCATAGCCTCACGTTCAGGAGCAGAAAGGCTGTATAGGCAGCCGGATGGTAATGGCGCCTCCGGACGGAGGTTTATGGCACAATCATATGGGCGGTGAGGAGGAAGAGACATTGCCTTGGACTTGCTGAACACGATTCCCAAGTCATGGAACTCCTGGGGCACCAGGGTGAGGTCCGGAGGAGAGGAGACCGGAGCGAGCGGAGGAGAGGATGGGGTGCAACCCGCAGACTGGAGGCAGGTGCCCATGCAGAAAGAACTCCATGAGAGGACACTTCCAGATTGCCAATCGAGGACAGGGTTGTGTAGGCGCAGCCACGGGTAACCCAGGATGACGGGGGCCGCGGAGGAAGACAGGACATACAGGCTGAGGTCCTCTCGGAGGTTGCCAGAAACTATAATTGGCACCGGCCTGGTGCGGTGTGTCACTACTCCCAGGGTCGAGCGAGAAAGGGTGACAAGGTTGAGTGGAGCTGACAACGGTTGACAGGGTATACCCAAACGGGTTGCCAGGCTCTTGGAAATAAAGCTTTGCTCTGCCCCCGAGTTCACCAGTGCGTGAGTGAGGTGCCCGGTGGAGTTGTGGCAAAATCTAATGGGCAGAGAGCAGTTGGAGAGGGGATTTGGCCGGTTAGAGTCCACGAGGCCCCCTACAGTGACTCGCGGACCCCCCCCCCCCCCCGTTTGGCTTGACCGGGCATTGCTCCACGGTATGCTGGTCGCCTCCGCAATACATGCAGAGGCCCAGCTCCAGGCGGCGTTGTCTCTCCGCTAGGGGGAGCCTGGTTCGCCCGACCAACATTGCCTCCGGCTCATCGGTGGACTCCGGCGCGGGTAATGCCAGGGGGCGAGACTGAGGAACACGGGCGGAGAATCCGTGCGGGCGGCTGACAGACTTCCGCTCGGCGGCCCGCTCCCGCAGCCTGTTATTCAAGTTAATGGTCAGAGAGATTAGCTCGGACAGTCGCCCTGGAAGGTCCCAGCTGGCCAACTCGTCCCGCAGACCAGAACTGAGGCTGCGGAGGAACATGCTGCAGAGAGATGCCTCACCCCAGCCAACCTCCTCCGCTGCCACCCGGAAGTCAACAGCGTAATCCGCTGCCGACCGGCTACCCTTTTGAAGGCCAAGGAGCTGGACGGCGAGGACGCTGTCACAACGCGAGTGGTCAAACACCTCGAGGAAATCCCGCACCAACTGATCATAGGAGAGGTTCGCATAGCTGGGCTTCGACATGACGGCGTAAGCCCAAGCTAGCGCTCGCCCTTCCAAGAGATTAGCCATGTAGCCAATTCGGCTGTGGTCTGAGGGGAAATCCCCGGGAACGCGCAGGAACACCGACTCACATTGTAAGATGAACCCCCGTGCCTCACCGAGCTTCCCGTTGAAGCGAGCGGGAGTTGGGATCGGAGTGAGCCAGGTCGGTGCTCCCGAGCTAGGTTGGCCAGCCGCAGAGGCAGCCGAAGCTGATCCGCCCTGATGAGCCGGGGGGAACGCCTGCTGGGGGTCAAGACAGTCCAACCGGGGAGTTATCATGGTCAATTGATTGAGTATCACCTGCTGTTGATGAGCTATCAAATCCACCCGAGCCTCGAGGGTGGAAAGACGGCGTGCGAGCCCGCTGTCTGCTAGGCCCCTTTGCTGGAGCCATACTGACATATTTATTGGCCCAGGAAACACGCACGCAGGCTCAGGTAAGTTTTAATAGCTTTATTCAACAGCAAAGGGTGTTTGGGTGCGTGTATGAGATATGCATATGGATTGTGGGTGGACGATGAGAGTCGGAAACAGAGCAGCACGCCGTGCAGCCAGGCAACCCTATGGGAAGAGCAGAGACAGGAAAATGAGCTGGGCTTAACCAAACGGGGAAGTAATATAGAGTAATGCTTACTTGCAGATGGGAAGGTGGCTGGCGTTGGCTAGGATCTTCGGCCTGGGAGACAGCGCCCTGCTGCGCACACGACGAGACGTGGAGATGCAGGAGGAGGAGATGGCGAAGACGGGAGAATCCGCCACCAGAGAATCCACGTGTGCACAGGGGAAGACTGATAGACAGGTAAGTGGCAAACAGCTTACGTGCTGAAGCGAAGAGTGGCAGGACGGGAAGAGACAATCCTGCTGAGGGTTTGAGCGTGTAGTAGAACAGACGGCTCCAGACCGATGCTCTGGGCCGAGTGGGCTAAATAGCCCGTCACTGACAAGGGGCAGGTGTGCGCGCAGCTGAGGTGGATGCCTGGGAGTGGCGAGTTGTGACACGTATGAGTTAATGTTCGGTCGTCAGCCGAGATTGCCAATCGATCTTGCATTTGGGCTCCCATTTCGCAATAAAAGTTTCAAGTCACATTCCCAGTACATTGAAAAACTGAAGACAACTCTACAAGAAAGCTACAAACTAGCAACAGAAAATGCTAACAAGATGGCTGAAAGAAACAAAACAAGATCTGATATGCGAGTGAAACCCTCAAAAGTAGAACCAGGCGACAGAGTTTTGGTATGTGCAGTCCACCTCAGAGGCAAACGCAAACTATCGGACAGGTGGGAAGCTGAAATCCACATTGTGGTGAGCCAAGCAGGTGGCTTGCCTATTTACACCATAAAACCTGAGACAAAAGATGGTCCTGTTCGCACCTTCACCGTGACCTCTTGCTTCCCTGTGGTTTTCTTGCCCCTGTTGAAGAAGAACCTGTCCAACCAAAATGTGTCCGCAAACCTAAGACAAGACAATCACCTGAACAAAGTGAGGAATATGAGAATTCAGAACCGGAAAATGAAGATGTCTATTGATACAGAGCAGAATCAATCCAAACGCCCATAAAGCTCACTCGAGTTTATGAAATTCCCCATCCAAAGACATTCTTTAAAGGAGACATTCCTGCTGAAACTCACTTACCTGAGAATGACAACCAAATAGAAAATGTCACTTTACCTGGATGTGACAACTTACCGAATGATGGAAACCTGGAGGAAACTGAAACAAATGTGGAACCATCGAACAATGAGAATGGAACTGAAAGTGAAACCAACTTACCTGATAAAGGTACCTGTGATGAACCTGTGGAAGAAAAAGAACCTGAAAAAGAAGTCCCACAGACTGTGAGACGCTCCAAGAGGACAACTTCCCAGCCAGAAAGACTACAGTATAGTCAGTTGGGAAACCCTCTCCTAACTGTTGCCCAGTCCCTGTTTCAAGGATTAAACCTGGCTTTTACCAGAGCCTTAACAGAGACAGATCCTAAGATTATTCAAATCTGGCTTTTACCAGAGCCTTAACAGAGTCAGATCTTAGGAATATTCCCATGAACACTAGTTCTCCCGTCAATACCATTTAGCTAATCCCATGCAAAGGGACTTGCATGATTCTAAGGGGGGATAGTGTAACCCAGTGTTAAAAACGTGATTAAAATTATGAATGTCGATACCGCTTTAAGAAGAAGGGGGGACATTCATTTCACAATGGGAGTAGATAGTTTAACGTGAATTAAATTATAAATATCGATACCACTTTTAGAAAAGAAAAACACCCATTTCACAATGAGAATACATAATTCAAATATGAATATTTAAATAAATATATATTCATAAATAGTAGGAACATTTTCTAGAAGGCTCTGATAAAGTTCCTAGTATTGTGTGTTGATATTTCGAGTAACCAATGGCTGCGCTGTTGCTGGGTCACGCCACCCAATGGGTTAAGCGCTCTCTCTCTGGGTCTGGGATGACTTGCATTTTTGGCTCAGTCACGCCAGACGACGAAAGACACAGACCAGAGAGAGAGAGAGACGGTCCTTGGTGATATGGCGACGCTAGCGTGCTGGTAACAGCCTTTGCCTGGATAAAACCCTTGAAACTGATTAGGATCCAAAGGCTGTGAACTCACGTTGAGCGCGGGAACCCATTGACGCACGAGCCACTTAGCATGGTCAGGTTCTTTCTTTTTTTTTCTGTGGACTGGTTTGACCAGAGCGTGGATCTCCAAATCTGGATGGTGAGCCAAAGCCCGAGTCCTAGAAACTGCTAGAGGTGACCCCACTGGTCACCTGGAACTGATACACCAAGAACTGTGAATATTGTGACTATATTTTGGAGACTTTTATTATTTTCTTTTTATTATTGTGACAAGTGTGGTTTTTTTATTGTATATATTTGTAAATAATACACATTTGTTAAAATAATATATATAGTTCCAAGTTCCATACACCGTGTGTATGTGTCATCTGTTGTTGCACCTCCCAGGCTCCTACGAGCCTAGAGTCGGTCTGACCTGGCCCAATTATCCCTTTTCCCTCAGGTAGTAAAGTTAAGGTAAATACATTGCCATAAAACAACACTACCAAAAGGGTACTACACCTAAAGTGAGTGGGGTGAGTGGGTGTTAGTAAGGGTTACACAAGGTTGTACTCTGAACATAGTGCAAGTAGAAGTTCTCCATTAGCATTGCACTTGCCTACTCCATGACTGCCTAGCACTCCTTTCCATTTCTCAGTGTCCGAACCAACTCTGGCATTAAAATCTCCAACGAGTATCAGCCTGTCATCAGTCGGTACATGCCTGATAGTCTCACGTAAATCACTGTAGAACTCTTCCTTCACCTCCTCTGTGTTGGTCATTGTTGGGGCATGTAAGGTGAGGACGCACAGGTAAAGCCTCCTGGTTCGTTTTTTGCTTTAAAACTCAGTTTAGAGCTGGCGTTTTGAGCTGTTGCTTTGTAACTACTGCTGGAGAGTGAACCTGCTCGTGCGAAAAAAAGAGAAATTGCCAGTCTCATAACTTAATATTGTAGTGGCTGGTGAAGCAATCAGTCCCCTCACACTCCGGGAGAACAAAGGGATTTCTCCCACGTGTTTTTTTGTTTTTTGTTTTTTTTTTCTCCTACGATCACAATCAACGTACATTGGCAGGGATCATGGGTCCCAAGAAAGCTCAGCAGACTGAGGAGGCGGACGACATTAAAAGAGCGCTGGACTTCTTGGCTGAAGAGATTTCTGCTGTTAAGCTGCAGCAAAAAAACATTCTGGACCTGGTCGAGGAGGTGAAAGTGCTGCGGATCCAGAACGCAGAGAAGGACAAGAGGCTGACGTATCTGGAGAGCAGAGTGTCGGAACTGGAGCAGAACACCCGAGTGAACGACGTGATCATCACGGGGCTCCATATTAAACCACGATCGTACGCACGAGCGGTGGCCGCGGACAGCGGAGGGAGGCTCGACGAGCTGGAAGATGAATCCACGGAGCAACAAGTGGCGGCCTTCATGCAGTCCAAAGGAATCCAGCTGGACTGTAACACCATTGAGACCTGCCACCCTCTGCCCAGGAAAAACGGCGACAAACCGGCTGTGATCATGAGGTTTGTCAACAGAAAACACAAGACTGCACTGTTTAAACAAGGTAGGAAACTGAAAGGAATGAACATTTACATAAACGAGCACCTCACAAAAGAAAATGCAGAAATAGCCAGAAAAGCAAGATACCTGAGAAAGCAGAAAAAGATTCAAAACACCTGGACATCAAACTGTAAAATATACATCAAATTAAACGGATCACCTGAAGAAGCCAAGGTCATTAACATCCGTAATATTATGGAACTGGACAAATATCAATGAATGTCATAAACTGGAGTCACAGCAACAACAGACAATTGTAGGACACTGAAGGGATATACTCATCTGCTACAAGACATTTAACAACATGAAACAAAAGATCAACAAACAGGAACAACAGGAATTGAAAGTTTTTGAATATACAGATCACAACCCACAGGACGTAGAATATAACATAGACCCTGATAATAATTTATTTAGCTCCATCAATAATAACTGTAGTTACTACATGGATGAACAGTTTAACACAATGGTCACATCTGATTTCAATATTTCTATGATCCACTTCAACAGCAGAAGTCTCTATGCCAACTTTAATAACATTAAAGATTATTTACATTAGTTTAAAGAGCCATTCAATATTGTGGCACTATCAGAGACGTGGCTCAGTGAAGAGAAAGGAGTGGATTTTACCATGGATGGCTATGAATTAAATTATATAAATAGAAAAGGGAAAAAAGGAGGAGGAGTTGCAATTTATGTTGACAAGAGCTTGAAGAACACCTGGATCAAACATTGACTTATTTAAGGACTGGATGGAAAAAATGTATGCAAAACTAACTCATAAAGTTATGTTCATCTGTGGGGATTTCAATATAGATCTGATGAATTCAAAACAACATAGTTTGACAGAAGAATTTATCAACACAATGTACAGTATGGGCTTACATCAAACAATTACCTGGCCTAGCAGAATCACATCACACAGTGCCACACTAATAGATAACATATTCACAAACATTATGGAAAATAATATCAGGAGTGGGATTTTATTGAATGATATCAGTGACCACCTGCCGATTTTTGTTGTCTATCAATGTGATTATAGTAAGAAAAAGTATACCAAAAATATTAAATATAAAAGAATAAGAACCGAAGAATCTATGTATTTACTGACAAAGGAATTATTAATACAAGATTGGAAGATAGTTTATGATGAAAATGATATAAATAAAGCATATGATAATTTTTTACAAATATTTCAATCATTGTACAATAAAAAACTGATCTATAAAACAATACAGTGACAGACAACAAAAGAAAAATATTCCTTGGGTCACCAAGGGGTTAATAAATGCATGTAAAAAGAAGAATACATTATATAAACAATTCATTAAGTGCAGAATGGTGGAGGCTGAGATCAAATATAAAAGATATAAAAATAAGCTTAATAATATAATGAGGACCTATAAGAAAGAATATTACAACAGAATATTAGAGGATAATAAAAATAACTTAAGAGGAATATGGCAAGTACTCAATGGGATTATTAGTAATCGACCTAATGCTAATAATCCAGAATATTTTATTGAAAATGGCAATTTGATAAATAATATGGAGGATGTGGTCAGTGGTTTCAATAATTTTTTTGAAAATGTTGGTCCTGAATTAGCAAAATCAATAGTGACAACAGAAACAAACAACAGTGGTTCTGTAAATGAAATAGAAGATAAAAATCCAAACACAATTTTTTTGGGTGCAGTTACTGAAAAGGAAATTATCGAGACTGTGAGTAAATTTAAGAACAAAAAATCAGCGGACTGGAATGAAATTGACATGACAATAGTGAAAAAAGTAATTGAAGGAATTGTTAAGCCACTTACCCACATCTGTAACCTGTCATTTCAAACTGGTAAATTTCCAAACAAAATGAAAATAGCAAAAGTAATACCTCTATACAAAACAGGAGACAGTCATTGTTTCACAAATTACAGGCCAGTCTCTTTACTCTCACAATTCTCCAAAATACTTGAAAAAATCTTCACTATGGGTCTTTTCCACTATCCCAGTTCGGCTCGCCTCGTTTCGATTCGCCACTACTCGGTTCAGCCTCGGTTGTGTATCCATTACAACCGTGTAAAGCCGTGTAAAGGTGGGGTGGGTGGGATTGAGGCGGCGCCACACTCTCCTGACGTAAAGCACGCGACCGAATCCTCCACAACAAAGAAAATGGAGGATTACGAGCGGAGGATTTCCACGTTGGTCGTTCTTCTGTGGCTTTTTATCACAATTAATCTGTTTAACCAGAGAAGACAGTTTTACCAGAGAAGACGACGTGCATTGAGACAACGCACGTTGGAGCAGTACAGGATACTCGCGGTTGCCATTGCGAAATATGAAGCAGCGGAAGATGAAGCAGCAATGCAGAGCTTAACTGCCCGGCACATGAGGGAGCAGATGTTGGTAAGCTAACGCATGCTAATGCTTTCTATTGTCATTCTATTGTCATGTCTATTGTCATGGGCAGCACGGTGGTGCAGTGGTTAGCACTGTTGCCTTACAGCTAGAAGGCTCCTGGTTCAAATCCCCAGGCTGGCAGGGGTTGGAACCTTTCTGTGTGGAGTTTGCATGTTCTCCCTGTGCTGCGTGGGTTTACTCCGGGGGCTCCGGTTTCCTCCCACAATCCAAAGACATGCATGTTAGGTTAATTGGCTGTTCTAAATTGTCCCTAGATATGTTTCCTATAGGCCCTTAGAATAGAGGGTTAGTACTAGTGAAAGCGCTTTGAGTGGTCTTTGTGACTAGAAAAGCGCTATATAAGTGCAGGTTAGTTAGTAGTAGTTAGTAGTTAATTTTATAGTCATGTCATTCTTGTGTACAGCATTTTGATGTCGCCCGGTTATCAGTATTAAAGGCATTACATTATGTATGTTGTGTGTGTGTTTCATTTGGCTGCATTGTTGCAAACTAAACGCTGCAGACCATCGGCCTGGGCAGTAAACTGTAGCTCGCAGTGGTGGGAGGATATTGTCCCCGACTTCTCAAGCACGCAGTGGTTGCAGAACTTCCGGATGTCCGAGGACACTTTTACCTACTTGTGCCACAAATTGCGTCCATGCATGGAGCGTCAAGATACGACGTTCCGCCTATGTGTGCCTCTGAGGAAGAGAGTGGCCATTGCACTGTGGAAGCTTGCTACCGGTTCAGAGTACCGCAGTATTGGACATCTATTTGGGGTCAGCATCACTACGGTGTGCAGGTGTGTGCAGGACTTTTGTGCAGCAGCAGAGTCAGTGCTGGTTCCAGAACAACTCAATTTTCCTGATGAAGGGAGGTTCACGGAAATGTCGGCCTACATCGAGAATCGGTGGAGGCTACCAATGTGCGTTGGTGCCATTGATGGATCCCACATACCCATCATAGCACCAACACAATATCACACCGACTACTTTAATCGTAAAGGCTGGCACTCTGTACTCCTTCAAGGTGTTGTTGATGGAAGGGGGTTGTTCTGGAATGTGTTTGCAGGGCTGCCTGGGAGCATGCATGATGCTAGGGTGCTGAGACTGTCCACACTGTGGGAGTTAGCCAGTCGGGGAAACCTCTTCCCACCTAAAATCAGGAACATTGGTGCGGTACATGTGGGCTACTTCATCCTTGGAGACTCTGCTTATCCACTGCAAAACTGGCTGTTGAAAACATTCCATGACACCGGACGACTGACTGAAGAACATCACACATTCAACCAGACCATCAGTCGAGTACGGGTGGTTGTGGAGAATGCTTTCGGCAGGCTGAAGGGAAGGTGGCGCTGCCTTCTAAAATGGAATGACTGTGATATCACACTGGTTAAATTGATGGTGTTGACTTGTTGTGCACTGCATAATCTGTGTGAGAGTCATGGAGAGGCCTTTGACACTACATTGGATGATGCAGCAGATGAAGAAGTGGTGGTGGCAGCATCACAGGGAGTAGAGGAGCAGGGTGGAGATATAAGAGATGCTGTGATGCAGTACTTGTGTAGCAATAAGTAGACATTTCATTTGGTCAGTATTCATGTGCATACATATGTCAAACATGTGTGTTTTTTAAATAAAATGTTGTGCACTTTTCATCTACGTCTCCTCTGTTGTTCATAACAGTTAACTGTTAAGGGACGGGTAATTAAATGCTAAAACACCGGAGTAATTGTCCGCCAAAAAATGCAGAAGCTTAATCCTAACCCACTTTTACTTACAAAATAATTTTAAATATTTTTAAAAAGCCAATCCAAATGTAGCCTCATTTTGTGTGTTGTGTATGATTTTCCACTCTATTCTAATTTATAAGGGATATCTGTTCAGGGATGGGTAATTACACGCTAAAACACCGTAGAAAATGACTGCAAAAAAATGCAGCAGCTAGACAACTCACTTTTGGTTTGATGGAATTGCCAATTGACCTTGGAATTATATGTGGAAACTTGTTATATTTCCAGTTAATCCTAGCCCACTTTTACTTACAAAATAATTTTAAATATTTTTAAAAAGCCAATCCAAATGTAGCCCCATTTTGTGTATTGTGTATCATTTGAGTATCATTTTTCCCATCTATTGTTATTTATAAGGGATATCTGTTCAGGGATGGGTAATTACACGCTAAAACACCGTAGAAACTGACTGCAAAAAAATGCTGCAGCTAGACAACTCACTTTTGGTTTGATGGAATTGCCAATTGACCTTGGAATTATATGTGGAAACTTGTTATATTTCCAGTTAATCCTAGCCCACTTTTAATTACAAAATAATTTTAAATATTCCAAAAAAGTCAATCCAAATGTAGCCCCATTTTGTGTATTGTGTATCATTTTCCCCATCTATTGTTATTTATAAGGGATATCTGTTCAGGGATGGGTAATTACACACTACAACACCGTAGAAACTGACTGCAAAAAAATGCTGCAGCTAGACAACTCACTTTTGGTTTGATGGAATTGCCAGTGGACCTAGAAATTATATGATGAAACTTTTTTTTTATTTTATTATTTTATTTTTTTATTCCTATTAAATACTGTGACATTGTCACACTGGCCAACACCAAATTATAATTTTCTTTTTCAAACCTATGACACTTTGGATGTATTGAATCAGAAAATCATAGGTTTATCATATTCATGTCAATGTTTACAACAACAAAACTGTTATGTTTGGGTTTACATGTATGGGTATTTTCCCTTTATATTATACTAGACTCCTTATAATGTATTGAAATTCTCTGAATTTGGAATGCCAATAGAACATTCAATTCACATGTACTTACCTTTTACCTACTTCGACTTTTACCTTCATCAGTGTCTACTGCTGAATGTAAAGTACAACTGTGCAACTGCTTACAATTTAACTTAAAAACTGTACCCAATGTAGAGAAATGGATACAGCGGTGCTATCCATCCATCCATCCATCTTCTACCGCTTTTCCAGAGGTCCGGGTCGCGGAGGCAGCAGTTCAAGCAGAGAAGCCCAGACTTCCCTCTCCCCAGCCACCTGCTCCAGCTCTTCAGAGGGGATACCAAGGCGTTCCCAGACCAGCTGGGAGACATAGTCTCTCCACCGAGTCCTGGGTCTGCCCCGGGGTCTCCTCCCAGTGGGACGTACCTGAAACACCTCAAGTGGGAGGCGTCCAGGAGGCATCCTAATCAGATGCCCATACCACCTCAACTGACTCCTTTCAATGTGGAGGAGCAGCGGTTCTACTCTGAGCCTCTCCCGGATGACTGAGCTCCTCACCCTATCTCTGAGGGTGAGTCCAGCAATCCTACGGAGAAAGCTCATTTCAGCCGCTTGTATCCGCGATCTCGTTCTTTTGGTCATTACCCAAAGCTCGTGACCATAGGTGAGAGTAGGAACGTAGATTGACTGGTAAATCGACAGCTTTGCCTTAGAACTAAGCTCCCTCTTCACCACAACAGACTAGTACAACGTCCACATCACTGCAGATGCTGCTCCAATCCGTCTGTCGATCTCTCGCTCCATTTTCCCCTCACTCGTGAACAAGACCCCAAGATACTTAAACTCCTCCACTTGGGGCAGGAGCCTGTCCCCAACCCGGAGAGGACAATCCACCTTTTTCCGGCTGAGGACCATGGACTCGGATTTGGAGGTGCTGATTCTCATCCCAGCCGCTTCACACTCAGCGGCAAACCGTCCCAGCAAGAGCTGTAGGTCATTGCTGGATGAAGCCAACAGGACACCATCATCTGCAAACAACAGAGATGAGATCCTGTGGTCACCAAGCATGACACCCTCCATTCCCTGGCTGCGCCTAGAAATCCTGTCCATTAAAATTATGAACAGGATCGGTGACAAAGGGCAGCCCTGGCGGAGTCCAACTCTCACTGGGAATGACTCCGACCGAGTGTTGGCAATACGAACCAAACTCTCACAATGGTCGTACAGAGACCGAATAGCTCGTAACAACAAGCCCGATACCCCATACTCCCGAAGCACCCCCCACAAAAATCCACGAGGGACACGGTCAAATGCCTTCTCCAAGTCCACGAAACACATGTAAACTGGTTGGGCAAACTCCCACGAACCCTCAAGAATTCTTGAGAGGGTAAAGAGCTGGTCCGATGTGCCACGGCCAGGACGAAAACCACATTGCTCACAGCGGTGCTAATTTTTATTAAATTTAACAATAACAATTACATTACCATTAAAAATCTTGACACCTTTATGGATGAACAGCGGCATTTGAGTCAGACGAGGCAATGGAATGTGTATGTAATTATTCGCCTTTTTCATCCAGTGTTATAACATACAAACCACACTTTTATCCAAAACACTGACATTTTATTACATTAGTAATATTTCCCCCCCCCCAAAAAAAAACACACTTAGGGGACATGTTTACAAACGGGGACCTTTCAGTACTTCGACCAGACCGCCTAAATGGGTTAGGAAGGCTCGGTTGAAGGAAGCCGTCTCTGTCAGCTCATCCCTTCTGAATGTGGCTTCCTGCTCCTGCATGTTTGCTGCAATCATTTGTATCTCTTCATGGTGTCGTTCGCGCTGTTCGAGCATCCTTTCATGGATCCGCATCTCATCACCATGAGTCTGGGCCATCACTGATGCAAGGCCGGCGATGGTGTTGCACCTTTTCCTCTTGGCTAGATAAAAGACAGAAGTCATTGTTTTTAGATAACGCTGGATCAAAACATGCCAGAAAAAATATTATGGAATTAAACTGTTGAAAGCCTGTGGTGGGATGCTTTGTTGCTGTATTTAAGCTCAACTGTCATGTTGCTGCCCCTCAGTAGAGTGGATTGTGCAACTTCCGGGGTGCTGTGGTTAGGCTACATCCCCCCTTCATTCTGAAAAGGATTAATTTGATAAAGTTTTTTTGATTGAATGGGTTATTTTTAAAAGAATTTCTTTGTACTGTGGCCTCAGAAATCAGAATGGATTAATACTGTTAGCTGACGTGAAGAATTTCAATGAAGCATGTTGATTTGAAAATCGGTACATGTGCTGCTTTTTTTTTTTTTTTTTTTTTTAAATGCAACAGTATTTCCACCACCACCACACCTAAAAATGGGACTGGGCTGTTATGAGCACCCCTGAATCTAGTGTTTTTGTACACGTACAAAGACATTTTAAATTCCTTATTATGTGTCTATAGAAAATAACATTAATCACATAAAAACAACCGGGTGGTAATTTTCAGTTTGTTGTGCCTTACCAGAACTTGACTGGGACATGCCGGATGCTGATGGAGCTGGCGATGTGGCAGACAATGGTGTCGGCACCGATTCTGGTCCCAGAACAGACGCAGGAGAGTCCGGGTGGTCCAGTGAGGCGGACCCCTGGGATGTAAAAAGTGATTCTAGAAGGAAAATGCACACAATAAAGCTCATCAACAAAGTGCAACATGTACAGAAAACACAAAACTTTTTAACCAGAATACAATAAGCTTATTTCAGTGTTTTGTTCACGTGAATACTGAAATAAAAGCGTGATTCCGCAGCTTGCTGTGAGGTAGCAGCAAGGTACGGAGGTAGCTAGCTATTAGCTGGCTAGCCATCATCACTAACCATTGCCCCCAATCGAACAACTTTCTTTATTGTTAAAAAAAAGTGAGCTTTTGACCGAAAGGACAAATTGGTGAAAAGACGGACAATATCAAAACAACACTCACCGTCAACGGTTTTCAATTGCGTGGCCATGTCGAGCCCAATGTCCCTGCTATTGCTAGCCGGCTGATGTCCGTAGATCACGTCCATCTGCTCGTACCACTTCCACTCCTTCCTACTCGCACCACTGCGTCCGTTGTGGTCCTTTATGGCCCGATAATCGCTCTTCATTTTTTTGAGTTTTTCACGACACTGTTTGGCAGTCCGGTTGTACCCTTGGGCTGCCATGTGGTCGGACACCTCCTGGTAAATTTTTTCATTGCGAGTTGCCCCGTCCAACTCGCTCTGGATGTGGTCGTCGGCTACGAAGGACAGAAAAGTCCGCACCTCCTCGTTTGTCCATGGAATAAACTTGCGTGAGGACATCGTTGAGAACACAATTGTGAAGCCGCTCACCGTGGTTACTCGCTGAAATTACAAATGGCGGTCGTGTAGCTTCAACAGAAAACAGAAAACGGACGCTTTTGTAACGTTACGCCCTGACCAATCAGTGGCTAGCAGTCTACTGACGTCACACCTCGGCTCAGTTTCGCACGCTTGTACCCTGCCCTCGACCAGGCACGAAAATAGTGTCGGTTGAACTGTGCTGGGTACAGTGGAAAGGGCGAGAAAGTGATTAGAGTAGAAGTAAGTAAGGCCAAGGCGATACTAGTGGAAAAGGCCTATAAGAGACTGGATGATTTCATTGAAAAACACAACCTCCTTACAGACAGCCAGTATGGTTTTAGAGCAGATAAATCTACATCTTTGGCACTGATCGAACTTATAGAAGTTGTATAGATTTAAAAAAAAGTTTGCTGTAGGAGTATTTATAGATTTAAAGAAAGCTTTTGACACCATTGACCACAGAATACTACTAAGGAAACTGGAAAGGTATGGGATAAGAAGGGTCGGACTGAGTTGGGTGGAAAGTTATTTAAGTAACAGACAACAATTTGCACAAATTGGTGAGCACAAATCACCCTTCATGGACATCACTTGTGGTGTGCCCCAGGGGTCAGTTTTGGGACCCAAACTCTTTATTTTGTATATAAATGACATATGCCAAGTATCAAAAATTCTGAAATTTATTTTGTTTGCAGATGACACAAATATCCTTTGCACTGGTGAGAATTTGCAGCAGGTTTTAGAGGTGGTCACAACTGAAATGAAAAAGTTAATGCAGTGGTTCAACAAAAATAAATTATCTCTAAATCTAAAAAAAAAAACAAAGACTATGTTGTATGGAAATTATAAAATAAATCATGAAATAATGGTAACGATAGATGATACCGGAATAGAAACAGTACAGGAAAATAAGTTTCTGGGGGTGACGCTAGACAATAAAATCTGCTGGAAACCTCACATCAGTCACATCCAGGCCAAGTTGGCAAAATGTATAGGCATACTGGGGAAGACAAGACACATCTTGGACTATAAATCATTGGTCTTACTGTACAATTCACTGTTTCTACCTTATCTTAACTACTGTGTAGAAGTCTGGGGAAACACCTAAAAGACCAACCTACAGTCAATATGCACATTACAAAAAAGAGCTATAAGGATAATAAATAATGTAGGATATAGAGACCATACCAATTCGTTGTTTTTAAAGTCACATGTCATAAAGTTCATCGATTTAGTTAAATTTAAGACAGCACAAGTAATGTACAGGGCAATTAATAAACTCCCAACTAATATACAAAAAATATTTTAAAAAAAGAGACAATGATCATAATTTGAGAGGAGACTTAAACTTTACAAAACCCAAGATACGAACAACCAAGAAAAGTATGTGCATATCTGTCTGTGGGGTGGATTTGTGGAACAGTCTGGAGCCGGAACTGAAACTATGTACAAACAGAAATCAATTGAAAAAGAGGTACAAACATTATTTGCTGAAAGGATATATGTTAGAAGGGTAGTATTTATATGTACGATTCACTATGCTCACTCTGGGACACTATGGGACACTATGGAATGGTGGGTGGGACAGCACTATGTATATCTGTGTTGGAGTCTGGTTTTGATGTATGGACATCAATGTATGCTAAGATGGATGGGTGTTAATGTTGATATGTACAAAATACAGTTAATTTTTTACTTGGGGTCTTAAATGTGGTAATTTGTATATAATTCACATGGGTGTATTTATGGAAGAGAGGAGATGGAATTAATAAGTGTTCACTTCTTCCTTCTCCCTTTCGAACACTGTATACTGTTACTTTATTGCATTTGTCATTTGTTTTGTTTTTGTTATACTTTTTTGTTCGAAATAAAGTATCTACAGTGGGGCAAAAAAGTATTTAGTCAGCCACCAATTGTGCAAGTTCTCCCACTTAAAAGATGAGAGAGGTCTCCAATTTTTATCATAGGTATACCTCAACTATGAGAGACAAAATGAGAAAAAAAAATCCAGGAAATCACATTGAAGGATTTTTAATGAATTAATTGGTAAATTCCTCGGTAAAATAAGTATTTGGTCACCTACAAACAAGCAAGATTTCTGGCTCTCACAGACCTCTAACTTCTTCTTTAAGAGGCTCCTCTGTCCTCCACTCGTTACCTGTATTAATGGCACCTGTTTGAACTCGTTATCAGTATAAAAGACACCTGTTCACAACCTCAAACAGTCAGACTCCAAACTCCACTATGGTCAAGACCAAAGAGCTGTCAAAGGACACCAGAAACAAAATTGTAGACCTGCACCAGGCTGGGAAGACTGAGTCTGCAATAGGTAAGCAGCTTGGTGTGAAGAAATCAACTGTGGGAGCAATTATTAGAAAATGGAAGACATACAAGACCACTGATAATCTCCCTCGATCTGGGGCTCCACGCAAGATCTCACCCCGTGGGGTCAAAATGATCATGAGAACAGTGAGCAAAAATCCCAGAACCACACGGGGGGACCTAGTGAATGACCTGCAGAGAGCTGGGACCAAAGTAACAAAGGCTACATCAGTAACACACTACGCCGCCAGGGACTCAAATCCTGCAGTGCCAGACGTGTCCCTCTGCTTAAGCCAGTACATGTCCAGGCCCATCTGAAGTTTGCTAGAGAGCATTTTGATGATCCAGAAGAGGATTGGGAGAATGTCATATGGTCAGATGAAACCAAAATAGAAGTTTTTTTGTAAAAACTCAACTTGTCGTGTTTGGAGGAGAAAGAGCACCATACCTACTGTGAAGCATGGGGGTGAAAACATCATGCTTTGGGGCTGTTTTTCTGCAAAGGGATCAGGACAACTGATCCGTGTAAAGGAAAGAATGAATGGGGCCATGCATCGTGAGATTTTGAGTGAAAACCTCCTTCCATCAGCAAGGGCATTGAAGATGAAACGTGGCTGGATCTTTCAGCATGACAATGATCCCAAACACACCGCCCAGGCAACGAAGGAGTGGCTTCGTAAGAAGCATTTCAAGGTCCTGGAGTGGTCTAGCCAGTCTCCAGATCTCAACCCCATAGAAAATCTTTGGAGGGAGTTGCAAGTCCGTGTTGCCCAGCGACAGCCCCAAAACATCACTGCTCTAGAGGAGATCTGCATGGAGGAATGGGCCAAAACACCAGCAACAGTGTGTGAAAACCTTGTGAAGACTTACAGAAAACGTTTGACCTCTGTCATTGCCAATGAAAGGTACATAAAGTTTTGAGATGAACTTTTGTTATTGACCAAATACTTATTTTACCGAGGAATTTATCAATTAATTAATTAAAAATCCTTCAATCTGATTTTCTGGATTTTTTTTTTTTCTCATTTTGTTTCTCATAGTTGAGGTATACCTATGATGAAAATTGGAGACCTCTCTCATCTTTTAAGTGGGAGAACTTGCACAATTGGTGGCTGACTAAATACTTTTTTTTCCCCACTGTGTCTGTCTATCTATCTATCTATCTATCTATCTATCTATCTATCTATCTATCTATCTATCTATCTATCTATCTATCTATCTATCTATCTATCTATATACACTGAGGAGTGTGGCATACATCTTCTGCTGTAGTGGGAGTCTCATAGTCATTATCCTGTCGTTGATTGGCACCGGTTCCTCATCAAGCATTGCTGCTATCTCCTTTCTAACTGCAAAGCCCACTCCTGCTTCTCTCCTTTCTTGAGTTGATCTCCCACTCCAAAAGAAGATGTACCATGGTCTTCCAAGCTGTCATATCCAGGGAATCTTGTTTCACTAAGTGCAGCTATGTCTACATTGTACCTGTTCATTTCCAGGGCCACAAGAGCGGTCTGTCTTTCTGGGCGCTGTGATGTTGTTCTGTCCAACAGAGTGCGTACATTCCATTCTGCTACACACAAGGCTGCTGTTTTCCTCTTCTTTTGTCTTCCTGCTCCTAGCTTACTTTTTGCTGCCTGTCGGAGTGTGAATAGATCAGCGCAGACCTTGTAAGCCCGGGCGACGTCCAAGCTGGTATGAGTTGTTTTGATTGACCATCAAAGCTCAGCTGATGGTCAGCTGATTGACCATTTCATGAAACTGCTTGCAAAGTATTTGAGTACTGCTAGCTTTTGCTGGACTAGCAGCACATTCTTGGTAGATAAAGGTATTATCAGTGGTAAGGAAAAGCCAAGACAAACTGACTCCAGTATCTGTTGCAGTGAATGACCAGATGATAGGTTTGTTTATCTCTGCTCTTTGTGTAGTGCATGTTACGATGCACCAACTGGCACAGTCCACCACAGACCTTGCGGCAGATGTGTTTATCTGCCAGGATGTCCAGTCTCATCCCGTGTAACTGGGAGTGGTCCACCACAGACCTGTGGCAGATACTGTTTTTAGTTCTGCCAGGATGCCCTGTTTCACCCTCCACGCCCTCGGAAGGGCGGGGATGCCGGTTGAGTCGCCGACTGCCCGACCCATGAGACAGGTAGTACCGGTTTTCATGGTTATCTGGTAGCAAGCAAGCCATTGCCTGACCTAAGTTAAATAGCTTCAATAATAGGGTTTGTCATTCACAATCTCCCTATTTTCTTATTTGAATATTATACTAATCTTATAAATTGTTGATGGTAAGCTAAGTGGTTTCCAAGGTAAATGTTTGGTACTAATAATTTAGGAAGTGCACTTAAATGTGAATGATCTGATTTACAAAGTGTATTCCATTTCCATTATCTAAGTAAATCATTTCAGCTATTTTAAATATTGATATTGTTTTAGTTAAAACAATATAAACAATATAAATAAGTAGCAAAATTTAAATTAGTGTAGGGTAAAGCCTTTGTTTTTTTCAGTAAGTGTGTAAATAAATTCTAAATATTTTTACCTTCACTCTTATTTAGTTCAATGACATCCATGCAGAGGTTTTGAAAAAAAAAAAATTATGCAGGGAAGATCAAATTATTTTGCTTTGAGCTCCCTAAGGCATTGTTCCCTTAATTGAGTAAGAATCTGTATTGTCTTTGTAGAAGATTCTAAATTAAGTCCCGCAGTAAACATAAATTCAGCACAAGTTGGACTTTCCTTAGACATTTGGAAGCTTTCTCATATATTTGCATGGTTTTCTTCCTTATCAGTTTACCTTGTTCCTTATAAACATGATATTTCCTTTACAATAATCTACAAATATTTCCTTAAATATCTGGAAATTTATTGATGTAACTTTTAACTTCTCCTATTGAATGTTGTGATTTCATTACCAATTGGTTTCATTTATATTTTTCTCTTCATTATTGATCATCTATTGATAATTTTTATGTATTATCCATTTTTCTGAGGATTGCTAATTATTTTTTGCTAATTAATTTCTTTGGTACCCCCCTTTTGATGCATGGAGACACACATGCCGCACAGTTATAGGGTATTCGTTCGATGGGTAGTGTCTGTTTACTGGAAGGAAGTGTGCTACCACTTTTATGTGTTACAGTTAATTTAGATGAAAATTTGTGAGTAGTATAGCTCCTTCAAAATGAGGTTTCATTAATCATGGTTTCTTTTGTGACATCTCTTGAACTAATTTACAAATTCCATTTAGGAAAAAAGCAATATAGCTGTCTGTGCAGATTTGATATGATTTAGCATTGATAACTAAGATGTTTGTCCAGTTGAACACAGACAGGTTGAATTTGTGTAAGTGAATCCTTGTGAAAGGTTGTGTCACACTCCTTCAGTCAATGGAAAGGTGGACATTTTTCCTAATTAGAATTTGGCTTAATTTTGTACAAGGAATGCCTCATTTTATATATCCCTTGGTAAATTATGGGGTGGACTGTAGTCCCGAGGCCCTGCTCGGCCACGGCTGAGCATGGGGAAAACACATTCCTTATTACTGTCACATTTCTGAAATGTGATATTGTCACACCATTATGTGGTGAGTGGCATTAGATGAATCCTGCAGTGTGAAGTCATATGAACACTACATTTTTAAAGTCAGAGTCATTTAAATTGTTATGCTTTATGTCATTTGCAATGTCATTTGTTCTACTTAGCTTCAAAAAAATGCTTGTCAACTGAGAGGTCCTTCCCCTTGTGGTCCCTCCAGCCAATGAGCCTGTCACACACATACACACTGTCCGGCCTCCTCCCATCTCCCACAAAGATCAAATGTCGGTGCCATCCTGCAAAGAAATATTTTGGGAAAGCCTGACGGCTTCCCCGTCTGCACCTTCAGCATTTGCATCAACAGGAGTACAAATTTTATTACCTCATAAATTGATTTTACTAATGTTCCAGTGATCATCATTATTTTTTGTGTCCCTTAAATGTTTATCCCAGTTGTTTATTATAACATGTAATGTTAAGAAACACAAGTGATTTTTTTTTTTTTTGTTATTACATATTGCATATGTCACCAAGGATTTATTAAATTGAAAGGTAATGGTGATGTTATTATTCCTTGTTAATTTGGAAAATCTAATTCCTAGTGAAAAAGAAAAAAAAATGTGAATGCTTTCCCTTTCCTGTTGAAAAACGAAGAATGAAGAATAGCAGAAAAACCTTTAAATTACACCTAAAGCTTCAACAATTTGAATGTGTTTTTGCTATTCACAGCAAGTATTTGTTAAATACTCTGTGAATCAGTAAATGTTTTACCAATTGACATGGGTAATCACTAGTTTAGGACAGTATCATATGTTAGAAGCCTTAAACTAATGCAGCAGTTAGAATTAGTAACTGGAAATGCAGGCCTATTCTGTGTTTTCAGAAATTTATGGCACAGGACCACAATCCATGGTCTGTGTGTTTTATTTAGGTTTTTGTTGTTGTTGTTGTTTTTTGTTTTTGTTTTGCTGATTCTGTCTGTTTATCTTATCTAGGTCAGCCTGACACAACTTCTCTCAGCTGACGGCTAATCAGTCTGAGTTTACCATTGAAATCAAATTCCCTTTCTCCATTTTACCAGAAATCTTGTGCAATTTCTCTCTCATTTTTTTTTTTTTTTTTTTTTTTTTTTTTTACCATCTCTTGATACTAAAAAAATTCATTCTCATCTTCTGTGTTCTTTTAGGAGGGAAAAAGTCACAGCATGAACTGTCTCAGATCCTGATCTTGCATTCTCTCCCCCTTTTTTACATGGACAGGCCTAGGATCTGACATATTGCTGGACCCAGGGAACGCACACACAGGCTCGAGTGCATACAATTATCTTTATTTGTACAGTGGGAGTGTGTGGGTGCGTGAATGTGTGGTGTGTATGTGGTGATGGTAGATATGACATGGCCGGGGGAGAAGCAGAGCGCCGTTCAGCCTGGCAACCGTATAACAGAGCCAAAGCACAGATGTTAGAGTCTTCCACCACTGAATGAACAAAGTAATGACTGGGGCTTACTTGCAGGTGGAACAATGAGAGCTCAGGTTGGCCCAGAGGCTCCAGCCAGGAAGACAGCGTCTGCTATGCGCTCCAGAGGTGAGCAGGTTGGCCTGTTGAAGCGAGGAGAGGACGTTCCGCCACCAAGGAGAGCAGGTTCCGCCGCCGGAGGAATCCACCTGTGCACAGGGGAGAAACTGAGAGGAAGGTGAGTAGCACACTACTTACTTGAGACGAAAAGATGATTCCAATAAAGAGTTAAAAGACCTGGACGTAGACAGTCAGGCGAGAGATGTAACTCTTGGGAGAATGACAGATGGCTCCGTGCCGGATCCCAGGCAGAGCAGGCTATAAAGCCTGTGGGTAATTGGAAGCAGGTGTGGGCGCAGCTGAAGCAGGTGATGGCCCAGAGTGAGTTGTGACAGAACTCCCCCCCCCCCCCCCGCGAGCGGCGCCTCCTGCCACCAGGTCCAGCCTACCTGGGTGCGTCTGGTGGAAGTCCCTGATGAGGTGTTTATCCAACACGAAGGATGGACGCACCCAGGATCTCCACTCGGGGCCATACCCCTCCCAGTCCACCAGGTACTGCAGGCCGCGACCCTGGCGGCGGACGTCCAGGATGGAGTTGACCTTCCACGCTGGGTCGCCGTCGATCAACACTGGCGTAGGTGGAGCCCTGGGAGGGGGGCAGAGAGGGCTGGAACAGATGGGCTTGACCTGGAAGACGTGAAACGTAGGACAAACATGCGTTGGGAGGGAGCCAGGCGCACAACCACAGGGTTAACAATACAAACAATGGGGAAGGGGCCAATAAAACGTTGAGCCAACTTCCTCTTCTCAGCCTTCAGGGCAATATGCTGAGTCGATAACCACACCTGCTGACCCACCTGGTATTGAGGAGCCGGTCTTCTGAGGCGGTTCACCGTCCTAGAGTTGCGCTCGGCCGTGTGAAGAAGGACCCTGCGGGTAGCCGTCCAGAGCTGGTGACAGCGCCTCACGGTGGGAGGCCTTGGAAGGCCTGATGGGCATTCAGACGCTTCGCTGTCCTCAGGTTCTCCAAGTTCTTATGGTCGGTCCACACAACAAAGGGTTGGGTGGCCCCCTCCAGCCAGTGATGCCACTCCTCCAAAGTGAGTTTCACCACCAGGAGCTCCCTGTCGCCAATGTCATAATTTCTCTCCGCCAGGGATAGCCGCCGGGAGAAGAAGGCGCAGTGACGGATCACCTCATCCACTGGAGAACGCTGCGACAGAACCGCCCCCACCCCAGAATCAGAAGCGTCCACTTCGACCAGGCACTGGAGAGAGGGATCCACCTGTGTCAGGACACGACAGGACTAAAATTCAGTCTTAAGAGCGGTGAATGCCGCCGCAGCCTCCTCCGTCCACTGGAACGCCACCTTGGGGGAGGTGAGACGGGTCAAGGGGAAAGCAATCATGCTGTAGTTAGGAACAAACCGGCCGTAGAAATTTGCGAACCCCAGGAACTGCTGCAGCTGCTTCCTCGATGGGAGGGGGGGTAATTCACCACCACCTTAACCTTCTCGGGGTCGGGGATGATTTGGTTGTGTGAGATAATGAACCTGAGAAAGGAGGTCTTGTTGGCATAGAACTCACACTTCTCCGCCTTCACAAACAATTTGTTCTCCAGGAGCCGTTGGAGGACCCATCTCACGAGGACCTGGTGCTCATCCCGTGACTGAGAGAAGATCAGAATATCGTCCAGATATATGAAGACGAAGGACCCAAGGAAGTCCCGGAGAACGTTGTTAATAAGGCGCTGGAAGACGGCCGGAGCGTTGGTCAACCCAAACGGCATCACGAGGTACTCGAAGTGGCCGCTTGGGGTCTGGAATCCCGTCTTCCACTCGTCTCCCTCCCGGATCCTCATGAGGTGGTAGGCATTGGGAAGATCCAACTTATTGAACCAACAGGACTCCTGGAGGGAGTCAAACGCCGTGTCCATGAGCGGGAGGGTGTACTTGTCTTTAATAGTAATGTCGTTGAGAGCCCGGAGGTCAATACATGGCCGCAGGGAGCCATTCTTCTTGCCAACAAAGAAGAATCCCGCCCCCACCGCCGAGGAAGAAAGCCGGATGATGCCCGAGCTGAGAGACTCCTTGATGTAAGTGTCCATAGCTTCCCGCTCCAGAGCTGATAGGCTGTAGAGGCGGCTTGACGGCAGCGGAGCGCCAGCCCGGAGACTGATGGCACAGTCGTATGGGCGGTGGGGGGAAAAGGACAGCGCCTGCGACTTGCTGAACACAGCCCCCAGGTCATGAAATTCAGGCAGCACCCTGGACAGGTCAGGAGGAGGGGGGCGGGGGCAGGGGCACAGAAGGTGAACATGCTGCAGACTGTAAACATGCACTCAGGCAAAAAGGGCTCCAAGCGACGACACTCCCTGTACGCCAATCGAAGGTAGGGTTGTGGAGGCGGAGCCAGGGGTAGCCTAGGATGATGGGAGAGGCCGAGGTGGACAAAACAAACAGGCGCAGGTCCTCCCGATGGTTGCCAGAGATAATAGCAGACACCGGAACGGTCTGACGTGACACCGTCTCCAGAGGGGCTTTGGACAGGGCAACGAGCCTCAGGGGGGACGGGAGAGTATAGCAGGGAAGCCCCAGTCGGGTTGCCAGTTCCCCCGAGATGAAGTTTTGCTCAGGTCCTGAGTCTACCAGTGCATGCGTGAGAATTTCTGTATGTTTGTAACAAAATCTAATAGGAAGGAGACACTTTGTGTGGGGATTAGGCCGAGACGAGTCCACGAGTCCCCCTACTGCGACGTGCGGACCCCCTCTTTTGGCCGAACGGGGCAGGACTCTACCTCATGCTGTTCACTCCCACAGTACATACACAGGCCTAACTCCCTGCAACGTTGCCTTTTGGCTAACGAGAGCTTAGTCCACCCCACTACCATTGCCTCGGGTCTGTCTGCGGCCTCCAGCACGGGCAACGCCAGAAGAGATGACTGAGAGGAGCGATGAAAATGACTGCCCGAGCGGCCGGAAGTCTTCCGCTCGGCAGCCCGCTCTCTCAGCCTGTTATCTAAGTTAATAGTCAATGAGATGAGCTCCATGAGCCGCTCAGGCTTGTCAAGACGGGCCAGCTCATCCCGCAAACTAGGGCTCAGGCTTCTGATAAAAATGTTACATAACGAGGCATCCTCCCATCCCACCTCCACTGCCACCACCCGGAAATCAACAGCGTAGTCCACAACGGACCTGCCCCCCCTGTCGAAGATTTAACAGCCAGGTGGTGAGCACACTGTCGCGGTCGGAATGATCAAAAACCTTGTGGAAATCATGGATGAACTGAATGTAGGTTAAGTTAGCATAGCTGGGTTTTGCCATCCATGCTAGCGCTCGTCCCTCCAACAGATTAGCTACGTAACCTATGCGGCTGTGGTCGGTAGGAAAATCCCCCGGAACCCGCTGAAACACGGTCTCACACTGAAGAATAAAGCCACGGGCCTCCCCAAGCTTTCCGCTGAAGCGAGCGGGCATGGGAACCGGAGTGAGTCTGGTCAAGGGGGCCTGACTAGCCTGGCTTAGAGGGGAGCTAACGGGAGCCGGAGGAAACACCCGCTGCCCTTCCAGGCGATCCAACCGGCTGTTTATTTGGGCTAACTGGTTGAGAATGACCTGCTGTCGGTAAGTTAATTGGTCCACTCGAGCCTCCAAGTTGTTAATCTGGCGTGTTAGCACGCTGTCCGCTGGGTCGCTCTGACGGAGCCGTACTGACATATTGCTGGACCCAGGGAACACACACACACAGGCTCAAGTGCATACAGTTATCTTTATTTGTACAGTGAGAGTGTGTGGGTGCGTGAATGTGTGGTGTGTATGTGGTGATGGTAGAGATGACATGGCCAGGGGAAAAGCAGAGCGTCGTTCAGCCTGGCAACCCTATAACAGAGCCAAAGCACAGATGTTAGAGTCTTCCACCACTGAATGAACAAAGTAATGACTGGGGCTTACTTGCAGGTGGAACGATGAGAGCTCAGGTTGGCCCGGAGGCTCCAGCCAGGAAGATAGCGTTTGCTATGTGCTCCAAAGGTGAGCAGGTTGGCCTGTTGAAGCGAGGAGAGGACATTCCGCCGCCAAGGAGAGCAGGTTCCGCCGCTGGAGGAATCCACCTTTCCACAGGGGAGAAACTGAGAGGAAGGTGAGTAGCACACTACTTACTTGAGACGAAAAGATGATTCCAATAAAGAGTTAAGAGACCTGGACATAGACAGTCAGGCGAGAGACGTAACTCTTGGGAGAATGACAGACGGCTCCGTGCCGGATCCCAGGAAGAGCAGGCTATAAAGCCCATGGGCGATTGGAAGCAGGTGTGCACGCAGCTGAAGCAGGTGATGGTCCAGAGTGAGTCGTGACAGGGTCAGAATGTATATAAGATTGCATATGTCATTTATTAAAAAGTGAGTATAGTATTATTTAAACAAAGCAGCAATATGACATAAAATTACCAAGACCTCTATTTGATAAATAGTAGTCTCTGGCAAATCATATGCACAAACACATTAATTATCAGTCTCTTTTGAACCTCTATGCTTTGAATCATGTAATATAGGATATACATAAAGCCTTCAGTGATTAGGCATTATTAAGTGACAGCATGACATTGTAATGTTCAGTTAATTTCATCATTGTTATGTTTGTAGCATTGATTAAGATACAAGCATTTGTACTTAACTTAGATGTTCAGTCGCCTCTTTGAGGTCGATGGGGGGAGAGCACAGACAGTGACGAGGCTGGGTCTCAGAGGCTGGTTTTGTTTTGGCAGGGGGAAGGAGAACGTCAGTCCTGTGTCCTTTTTCCCTGTAAAGTGCACTGTTATGCTTCAGTCAAAGAAAAAAAAAGAAAAGTCAGTGATACATCAAAAAATTGAATAAAAATAGCTCAATGTTTTTCATTTTCCAAAGGAAAAAAAAACTGGAGGGAATGAAAATATTGGCTTTAAAAATATGTAAATAGTTCATCACATATGCAACATTAGAGTGAAAACCCACAAATTTAGACTGAAAGAAAAAGTAAAACCCCAAAACTTTGCAAAAAATACCCATATATAGATTGTTTTTTTTCCCCTTCCCTTTTACCAAGTTTTTACACACAAATCAGTAGCTATACAGCCTTTTTCTATTTCTTTCCCAAGTTCTCTCTCTCTTTCTGTTTTTTTTCCCTTTGTGGAGAATGTGTGGAAGGATGAGACTGAGTTTATTCGTCAGGTTCAGCTTTATTCACAATCACATACTCCAACAATTTCAAAGCAGGAAAAAGAGGATGAATCATCTCACATCTGTCTTTTATACCCCGGACATCAAAACTGCAGTCACATGGTGTTTAATCAAACATACACTCACATGGTACTTAATCCCAGTCACAATGTAACTCCTCTGATCTTCACACCATCGTCCTTTAGTCTCCGGTGGTCCGAAAATCTCTCCAGGTCATCTCCTTGAAACAAAGGCCAAATCTCACACTCTGTAGGGAGCGTGAAATGAAGAAGCTGAATTGTTTCATAATTCAGATTTTAATGTTGTAGTCACATCCCCAACATATCTCTCAGAAACAGAAGAGACTGAACTCAGTCAGGACCCCCTTATTTATACATACAACATCAAAAGCCAAATCACACATCCTTGTCGAATCATCTTATTGATCATAACTCCCCCTCAATGTCCTTCAGTCCTCCTTCAGTCCTCCACCTGGCCCCAGGGGGTCAGGAAGTCCTTTCAGGTCCTTACCGCCGTGTCTCCGTCTCCCTGCTGCTCTCCACAGGCGGTCCAGACCTATTGTCCTCCTCTAAGACGTGAGGTCAGTCCACATATGCAGTCTTGTGCTTATACATATGTAGGCATGAATACATGAGCCACAGCCCCCCCCCCCCCCCAAACGTCGAAGAATGGACAATATATTCGGGTTCACAAAATATGATGACATCAATGGCATAACTATACAACTTGATCACATTAAAAAAATTTCAGCGACCACATCAACAGCATAGTCTATACAGCATGATCACATTAACAATTCAGTGATAACGCCAACAGCATAGTCTACACAACGTGCTCGCATTAAAAAAAATTCAGTGATAACACCAACAGCATAGCTTATGCCACATGATCACATCAAACATCAGTCTGTACGTCGTCTGGGTTTCAACCGTCTTCCGAATCTGGTGTACGCAGGCCTCGCCGTCCCAGCAGCGCTGTCCTGCAAAGAATCTGCAGCCTGAGGAAGAGAGTGGTTAGTTGAGCCCTGCGGGGGGTCCGGGACGTGTTCCCTGGGGGGTCTGCCACGTCGAGGTGCCCTCGCCACCTGTACAGACTCGTCGTTCATCACAAAAGCAGGCTTTAGTCTGTTAATACTGACTGTCTCTTTCCTGTCTCCTAAATCTAGCACCTAACATGTTGAAACTCACCGCCGCTATGATAAAAGTCCACTCATAAGTGCAGCCGTGTAAGGACAGAGACAAAGTCCTTTCTCCATTGGTGTTGATGCTCGAGCCGTTTGCCGCCATTGCCCCGTCGCCGCGGGGGCCAGCCACCCGGTCAGCGTAGGTCGGGGTGATGAAGCTCACCTGAGCTCCGGTGTCTATGAGGAAATGCCGCCCGGAGCTCTCGTCAGTGATGTAGAGCAGCTTATTGGTCTCGCCGAGAGCCGAAGCTGCTAACGGATCCCGGCTTTGGAGTTTCCCGAGCTCTTGTAACTGCACGGTGGCACACACCTGTGTGCCTTCTCTGTGAAACGCCGGTGATAATAACAGAGGCCATCTCCTCCGCTGCGTCGTGGCCGCGCCGCTGCCATGGTGGGTGGGTTCGGCTCCGCTGTCTCTGGCTCTTCGTTGCCCCGGGCCGCCGCACCGAGGTCTGCCGCTACTGCTGTGGCCGTCTGCTCACCGCAGGAGTTGAGGAGCCGCTGCGCTTCCCGGGCCAGCGCACGGAAATCCCGCTGGGTCTCACAACGCATGCTGGATAGGGTGCCTCTCATGTGCGTCGGGAGGTTGCTGAGGAAGATGTGCTTGAAGAGGAAGCTGTCGTTGTCTGATTCCCTCAACTGAAGCATGTCTTCCATCAGGGTGATCGGTCTGCGCCCTCCTTGGCCGTACATAGCCAGTAGCCTCTTAGCTCTCTCTTCGGCTGAGGGCGCGAAACACTCGATGAGGGTAGCCTTTAACTCGCCGTATTTGTCATCGGCGCATGGCTGCTGTACCACGCTCCGCACGCATCGCGCTGTGCGGGCATCGAGCTTGGCGATGACGTGGTAGAACTTAGTGTCATCTGCCGTTATTCTTGCAAGCGCGAACTGCGCCTCGGCCTGGAGGAACCACGAGTCCGGGTCGTTCTGCCAGAATTCTGGTAGTTTGAGGGCGACGGCGCTCGCTTGGGCCGCCTCCGACGAGTCTGCATCGGGGGACCTCCTTTCATCCATTCTCACGTAACTGGTCACCAATGTGGGGAGCGTGAAATGAAGAAGCTGAATTGTTTCATAATTCAGATTTTAATGTTGTAGTCACATCCCCAACATATCTCTCAGAAACAGAAGAGACTGAACTCAGTCAGGACCCCCTTATTTATACATACAACATCAAAAGCCAAATCACACATCCTTGTCGAATCACCTTATTGATCATAACTCCCCCTCAATGTCCTTCAGTCCTCCTTCAGTCCTCCACCTGGCCCCAGGGGGTCAGGAAGTCCTTTCAGGTCCTTACCGCCGTGTCTCCATCTCCCTGCTGCTCTCCACAGGCGGTCCAGACCTATTGCCCTCCTCTAAGACGTGAGGTCAGTCCACATATGCAGTCTTGTGCTTATACATATGTAGGCATGAATACATGAGCCACAACTCTCCCGTTACCTCTAGGAGGCTCAGTCTCTTTGTTCCCTGAGACGTGCAGTACACAATAAACACACAGCAATATATTTGTGGAGCATATGTAACCAACATATCATATGTAACCAACATATGTGCCCACATGACCCCTCCCAAACGTCTAAGATGGAACAATCATAACTAGAGATGCATGACATAATCACATTACTACATATCAATCCACCTGTTGCCTAGGCCTAAGTCTTCTGCCGTATTTGCTGTAAGCCGGCTTTACTGCCTCTGCAGTGTCCTCCTGCTGTGGGACTGTTGCCTGTGGATTAGAACTGTTAGTCAATCTCTGTGGGTGTTCTGGAGAATGCCTTCTAGGGGGTCTGCCGCGACTGGGGGCCCTCGCCAACTGCACAGCTTCATCCGCCAAAACAAAAGCGGGTTTGAGCCTGTTTATACCAATTACCTCCTTTCTGTCTCCCAAATCTAGCAAAAAATGCTTCTCTCCTGTTTCCAGCACCCTAAACAGTCCATCGTACGATGGCCACAAGTTTGGGCGATAGGCATAATGTCTGACAAAAACAAACTCCGCATTTTTTAAAGCTTTCGGCACAAAAACGCACAGAAAGCTGTGATGAACCGGGCCAGGAAGCGTGTTTGATCCCGTGTCGCTCTGCAACCGCTGAGCGGGGGGGCGATTTGGCGCAGGATTATCCGGGAGAAATTCCCCGGGCAGCCGGAGAGGATGTGCAAAAACTAACTCAGCTGGGGAGGCTTGTAAATCCTCCTTAGGTGCAGAACGCCACCCCAATAAAACCCATGGTAGCCTGTCTACCCAATTTGTATCTGTAAGCGACGCTCTGAGGTCTGCTTTCAATGACCTATGGAAACATTCGCATAAACCGTTAGCCTGGGGGTTGTACGCGGTAGTGCGGTGGATCGTTACCCCCAGGCTGCTGGCTATCGCTGACCAGAGCTCGGACACAAATTGAGGACCTCTGTCGGACGTTATGTCCGACGGAACTCCAAAGCGCGCTACCCAAGCTGTTAAAAACGCGCGCTCCACCTCCTCGGCTGTGGTTGATGCCAGTGGGACCACTTCCGGCCAACGCGTGGTGCGGTCCACCATTGTCAAAAGGTGTGTGCACCCCTGTGATGGCGGAAGGGGGCCTACCAGGTCGACATGCACATGATCAAAGCGCTTAGCCGGGATGTGAAAAGGCTCCAATGGAGCTCTAGTGTGTTTGTGTATTTTGGCTCGCTGACAAGCTACGCAGGCTGTCGCCCATTCCTTGACCTGTTTGCGCAAGCCCGGCCATACAAATTTCTCTCCTACCATTTTGACCAATGCGCGCACCCCCGGGTGCGCCAGAGAATGGATCGAAAACGCGGCGGCGCCACGCGGCTGGTACCACCGGATGCAGCCGTCCAGTGGAGATATCGCAGGTTAGGGGGGGCATACCATCTTGTAGCACTCTGTCCTCCAACCTTAACCCTGTTGGTCCAGACTGGAGCGCGCGCATGTCCGCATCGCTAACCTGCTCCGCGGCCATGGCTGCATAATCTAACCCTACGCGGACCAGGGCTGTGCGCGCTTCCGTGTCACTACCCTCGCCCGTGGCCATGGCTGCAGAGTCTGCCCCCACGGGGCCTGGAGCCACCACAGCACGTGAGAGGCAGTCTGCCACTACATTATATTTACCTGCCCCATGCTGGATATCGGTGGTAAACTCCGATATCGCGGCCAGCTGTCTCTGCTGCCGGCCCGACCAAGGTTCCGAAATCTTAGCCATCGCGAAAGTCAGCGGTTTGTGGTCCACAAACACAGTGAAACGGCGCCCTTCCAGCCAGAACTGGAAGTGGCGGATGGCCAAGTGTAGAGCCAACAACTCCCTGTCGAACGCGCTGTATTTTCGCTCGCTATCGCGCAAGGTTTTGTTGAAAAACGCGAGCGGTTGCCAGGCCCCAGCTACGTACTGTTCAACGACCGCCCCTATGGCTACATCGGACGCGTCAGTGGTGAGCGCCATGCGGACCGTTGGAACTGGGTGTGCCAACAAAGCAGCGTTTGCCAGGGCTGATTTGACTTGAGAGAATGCGTGCTCCCGCTCAGGAGACCATTCGATTTTATTCGTGGGTTTTTGTTTTTTTAGTGCAGCGTACAATGGTTGCATGAGCTGCGCTGCGCTGGGGAGGAAACGGTTATAAAAATTAACCATTCCCCAAAACTCCTGTAATGCTTTGACCGTTTGAGGTTGGAGAAAATTTGTTATTGCGCGCACTTTATCGGGCAGAGGGACCGCTCCTTCTGGCGAAACGCGATGCCCCAAAAAATCAATCTGCACCACCCCAAACTGACACTTCGCTGGGTTAATTATTAACCTGTGCTCTGCCAACCTCTGGAAAACTGCTGTGAGGTGGCTTTCGTGTTCGTCTTCGGACGTGCTGGCTACCAAAACGTCGTCCAAATAAACGAACACAAAAGGAAGGTCGCGTAGGACCGCGTCCATCATTCGTTGGAACGTCTGCGCCGCTCCCTTGAGCCCAAAAGGCATGCGCAAAAACTCAAAAAGCCCGAAAGGAGTTATTACCGCTGTTTTGGGTATGTCCTGAGCGCGCACTGGAACCTGATGGTAACCGCGTACTAAATCTATTTTAGAAAAAATGCGCGCCCCCGCCAAATGAACCGAAAAATCTTGGATATGAGGAATTGGGTAGCGGTCGTGTGCTGTGGCGTCGCCACGAGCCATCAGCCTTTGGGACCATGTGCAGTGGTGAAGCCCAGGGGCTTTACGAACGCCTGATGATGCCCAGTTTTTCCAGGTTGGCGAACTCCTCGCGCGCTATGGTCAGTTTAGCTGAGTCCAGGCGCCGAGCTTTTGCAAAAACGGGCAGGCCGGTGGTAGTGATATAATGTTCCACCCCATGTTTAGCCACAGTCGCCGAAAACGTTGGGACTGTGAGTGCTGGGAACTGAGTGAGGAGTGCGTGGAACTTACCACCCGCAGCTGTGACGTTGGCTTGTGCAGTTGGCGGCACCACTCGAGCTGTGCAGGGAATAGAGTGAAAGAAGGGTGCATTAACCAGACGTCTGTTAGCAAGATCAACCAATAAACCATGTGAGCACAAAAAATCAGCCCCTAACATGTTGAAATTGACTGCCGCTATGACGAAAGTCCACTCGAATGTACGGCCGTGTAAAGACAGAAGCAGAGTCCTCTCACCGAAGGTCTTAATCGCCGAGCCGTTCGCTGCTGACACCCGGGGACCCTTAGACGGCGTCAGCCGGTCCACGTAGGAAGGCGTGATGAAGCTCAGCTGGGAGCCTGTGTCCACGAGGAAATGCCTCCCCGAGCGTGCATCTGTCAGGTAGAGCAGCTTGTTCTCCTCTCCGAGGGCCGCAGCCGCTACCGACCCCCGGTCTTGGCATTTCCAGAGCGCTTGAAGTGACACGGTGGGAGGCACTTGTGCGCCCTCTCTGCAAAGCGGCGATGGTAGAAGCAAAGGACGTCATCCGCTCCGTGTTGCCTGGCCCTTGCTGCTGCCGTCATCGGTGAGTCTGGTGCTGCAACCACTGGCCCCATGCCGTGTCCGGACGTTGCGCCTAGCTCTGCTGCCGCGGCCGAAACCGCGCTCCGTTTGTGGGCATCGATGAGTCGTTGCCTCCTGGCTCAGCTCATGGTAGTCTCGCCGGGCCAACAGAGGTGAGCCTGCCAGGGTCACTCTCACCGCTGGCGGCCACCTTTTCCCTGAGGAAAAGGTGGCCGAAGATAAAGTTGTCATCCTTGGAGTCTCTCAGCCTCAGCATTTTCACCATCAGGTCTACGGGTCTGTCGTTCTCAGACTCCGTCAACACTAGGAGCCCCTCTGCTCGCTGTTGCACCGAGGGGGTGAAGTGGCTGATAAGCGCAGCCTTCAATGCATTGTATTTGTCGCTGTCTGGTGGGTGATTGACCAGATTCTCCACCCTCTGGACTGTGTGGCTGTCCAGCTTCGCCACCACATGGTAGAATTTTGTGTCGTCTCTCGAGATTCTCCGGAGGTTGAACTGCGCCTCGACCGCGCTAAACCAGGAGCGTGGACTATGCTGCCAGAAGTCCGGCAGCAGGAACGTGGCGGCATTCATCAGGCTGGCTTCTGCCGAGCCCCGCTCGGGAGAATTATCTCTGCTCATGCTTCGTCGTAAGGTCACCAGTGTGGAGAATGTGTGGAAGGATGAGACTGAGTTTATTCCTCAGGTTCAGCTTTATTCACAATCACATACTCCAACAATTTCAAAGCAGGAAAAAGAGGATGAATCATATTCACATCTGTCTTTTATACCCCGGACATCAAAACTGCAGTCACATGGTGTTTAATCAAACATACACTCACATGGTACTTAATCCCAGTCACAATGTAACTCCTCTGATCGTCACACCATCGTCCTTTAGTCTCCGGTGGTCCGGAAATCTCTCCAGGTCATCTCCTTGAAACAAAGGCCAAATCACAGATATAGCAACCCTCACACACTGTCACTACAGTGTGATGCTCCCTTTTTTTTTACACTGCCATAAAAACACAACACCAGTCCACTGTTTTTGCTCAAAGCTACTTTTTTCAAATACGTATAAATTTAAACACTTCTCAAAAGGATACCAATTAACTAATCAATCCTTTTATGCTGAAAAATCACAAACAACAGTTTTACAATCTGCTCCTTCCGCCTCCGTGGAGAACTCTCACTTTTTTTTTCTTCCACACCGGAGCAGATTACAGAGACAAAACAACCCAGACTGCAGTAACTTTTATCTAAAACTCACAAAATAAAATATTTCAACGGTCACATTAACCCCTCCGCTGTGTGCCGAAAGCTCAAAGTAGGACCTCCTCCCCCGACATCTTGCAATAGCTCACCATAGCAGGGGAAGTCCCATGGGCAATAATGCAGACCCGGTAAGGGCACGAATCTTCTGTGAAAAAACCTTTTCCCTTCGGGGTTCACATAACCTCCCCACGAATGCTGAAGGTCCAAACCCTGGACCATAAGCAGAAGTGGTCACAAAGGCACGAATCTGTCCCCGAAATTTTACTTCTCTGGAATCACGTGATTTTTTTCCACAGGATGTCAAACGTCTGTGGTTAAAAGACCACAAATCTTTCCCTTTTTTCTTTGCATGCAAACTTTCGGCACCTCCACTGCACTTACTTGGACCGTAGAGAGCGGCAGATTTCTAAGAATCACCCTGGGTCTTGCGATAATGTTCACCATTTGGAGAGGAAAAACCTTGTTCCTCCCAAGGGATTATTACGAGATCTCTCACCGCGGATAAAATAACTCAGCACTCAGGCCGCTAGTTTCACTCCTTTCAGTATTTTGCAGTGTACAATCGGTCCAGGGAATCTCACTATCTTTTATCCATAAACAACAACAAATGTACTTACATTGAAGCCGCCTATAGGATTCTCAGATCCGTCACCCAGTCAGTTCCAGCGCCCCGGTCTGAAATGCCTTCACTGCAGTAACACTGAGCCTTTTTTTTACTCAGCCTGGGAAGGTCTTTTTATCAGCTGTGCACTTGCTGAGATCAAGCAGAGGCGCTGGAAAGACAGAGATATGTGGATCCGCTGTTTGGATGCCAAAATGACCTGTGTTGGCAAAATGAGTTACTTTGAGGACATTTTCAAAACTGATGTAGCATTATTTCCATATTCTGTATTGAAAGATCTTCAAAATAACATTTAATTTGTAGGAAAAGCACAAAAACTTACCCAGAAAAAAGACGATTTGTTTATATTTTGGCTAGGTTGAAAACTTGCGTTCGATCGGTCGGGAGTTACGTCTTCTGCAAAAGCATAGGTATTTTTAGAAAGTACAATTTCTAAGCTTTCCAAATGATACCAGGCACTCATGGGGGTTTTCCTGACACTTTGCCACTACCAAACAAAGAAAGAGTCATGATCTATGACTTCTTGTTGCCTGTACTCATAATGACACAGTGTGCGTTCTGACCAGCACGTCTCCACTGCAATAAAGTCGTCTGCATTTTGTTAAAATGTGTTGGACATAATCAGATTTACCTAAGAGCAGACATATGTATGCCACAACACCATGCTTGGATGTTGTTAGAATAATTTTGAGCTTAAATTATTCAAAGTCAAGTAATCAAAGTTGAATTTATGTACATTTATTACAAAAATATAAGGAATCACCCCATTGGCCACCTGGGGGAGAGGTTGCAAGGCATGACATTCAGACACACCTAGAATCTCTAAAGGATCTATTCTTCTAAGTCTGACATATATAGGTAGGATAAAGGAGAGGGAGGATGCAGATAAGGGACGGGAAGGGACAGAATGGGACAGTCCTGATAACTGAGCTTATCCAGGCGGACGTCAGACACTCTGGAGACATGGGTCATGAACACATGAGATCCATAAAACTAAGAGAATGTCCATCTACCACTGATCTGTACAGGCTGAGGAGTTCCTGTGCATTCCTGTGACCCAAAACAGGTTATGTCAAAGAGATTATAATAAATGGCTTAGTTCATTCCTTACGCATGTACTGATCCTCAGTCTGAACTCGCTGAAATTGCTCACAGAAACAGGCCAAGAATATATAAACTTATCCTGTATGGAATGCACATATAAACATTAAACATGGCATATGAAAGGTATGATACTTCTCAAACATAATAATACATTATTAATATCAATAATAGTATAGATAATATGGAATTTTTCTATCAGATGTTGTCTGTTACCGTGTGGTGAGAAGCCTCCATTTATCCAGTCTGGCACAACCACGAACACCAGCAAGTACCAGAGCTACGCCAAAACATTAAAAAAAATACAAAAACTAGAACAGCTGAAATTAGCTGCCACTTGAGTGTAGAACATGTATGTGTTTTAATGTAATAATGTTTTATTACATTAAATTTGAAAAACTTTTAAAAATGCTATTTTAAATGCCCCTGCTACTCCACTCTTATTGATTGATTTAACACTATGTTGTCATAACCCGAGTGTCGGTTCTGGCCACACTCGGGCCTCATATCTTTTTGTTCCCTGGCTTTGGCAGCTGAGGGTTCCTTCCAGCTCCTCGGGCTCTTATTGTGAAGGCGCCCGGGGGAGCTCCCTGCTGTCAAAGTCAGCTGCTGCTCTGCTGTCATTAGCAGCAGCTGTGCCGCGTTGGGGTCATTAGCCGCCAGAGATATAAGCGGGTGCTAAATGTCCTCCAGCGCGGCAGTCTCTGTTATATTCTGTTATATTCTGTTATATCCTGTTATGTTCTCCTGTTACGATCATCCGTTATATCCTGCTACGTTTTGATGGTGCTCCTTTATGCTCAGGTATGTTCCTGTTTGCCTAGCTCATCATCAACGTTGTCGTCTGGCGCATCGGGTGTTCCCCGGCTCAGACTTCACTCAGCCGCTGTATGTGTTCTGTGTGTGTTCATCCTTACTTTACAATAAATTACCACTGCAAACTCACTGGTGACTGAGGCGTCTTGTGACGGTCCGTGAGGACCGTTGTGACAGTAGACTGCCGCCTAACGCCCGGAGAGGAGGCGTTGTTTCGAGACGCCATTCACCGTGCAGTTTGCAGTAGGGGACTGTTAATTCCTACCTGTCTGAGTGTCTGCAGCGGGGAGTATGTCGTCATCCAGGGGCCATTGTCGGCGCCTTGGCAGGCAGCAAGCGGAGGTTCTGAAGGAGGTGGACTACACCATCTTCACCGCTACGCTGTTGGACGCTCCCAGCGACATTTGTAGATACCTGGACCTAGCCGAGGAGATTCTGGATTCTCTTCTCCGCTTCACCGATCATCCAGAGGTAAGCGTGAGGAGAGATGACATCGCCACCCAGCGTGAGAGACTCCGAGGGCTGGAGGGAAATCCTGGCAGGAAGCTGAAGCGGCGGAGACGTCGCCCCTCGCTTCGGGATCCCGCTCCTGCCTCCGTTCCGGCCCAGGAGTTTGCACCATCCGGAGGTCTTTTCCCATCGGGCATGTCGTCACTCGGGATTCCCCCAGAGAAGCTGCAGATGACAGCAGACAAGATCTGGGACCGGGTGGCAGCTGCTTGCTCCGCTGAGAATCCTCCAGCGTGTATGAAGCATGTGGTGGCGGCGGTCAGACTGGTGGAGAGGAATCCAGCGCTGCGTGAGTTTCCTGAGTTTGCTGACTTGCTTGCCGCCGTTTCTGCTCAGGAACGGCGATTTCCGGACCTCACCTTCGCCTCACCCCCTACAAGGAACCATCGTCAATCCGGCTTCCAACCTCGGCTAGACCCCCGTCTGGATGCTGTTCCGGGTCGCCGCAAGGGCTCAACCCCCCACACAGCTGTCACTCCTGCGCCTCGTCAGAGGGGAATCCCCGCAGCCTCGTCTTCTCCCGGGCCCTCGCCTGCTGTCCCGTCAGCGCTCCATGCCCGACTGACCCCGGCTGTCGCCCCCTCCTCCTTGTCGCCTATCCTGGCTGCTGTGTGTCACGAGAGCTCCGTTTCGGCGAGCTTCATCCCGGATCCGCCTCGAGTGGCCTCATCTCGTCTTCCCAGAGGGCCCTCTGTCGCCATCCAGCGGGGAAAGGAAGGAATGACGTCCCCCACAGCGGAGACTATCTTACCCTTAGGGGAAAGGCAAGTGCATGATGATTTCTCTTCTTTTGACATTGTTTTGCCTTGTCTGACTCCTAGGGGTGGAGTTCGGGGTATGCAGCCCCCCGAGCTCCCTCCACCCGCTGTGGATGAAAATATTAACCCTGCTTCCTCTGTGTCTCCCTCCGCTGAGCGGTCCTCGACGTCAGGCCAACGTCGCTGGATGAGGAGGGGGCCTGCGGTTCTGGAGAGCCTGGTTCCGGTTCCGCAGCCACGCCATGGGCGGAGGAGGAGAGCGGACTGCAGTGTGGAGCCATCGCCGATGAAGAAGCGTCCCCGGGGTTCCACGGAGGAGCGGTCCAGTCCAGCAGGGCGAGATTCTCCTGCCACCACGCCGTGCGGGCTACCGGCGTGGACATCGGTGCCGGAGGACTCTCTAGCTGCACGCACCATCATGCCAGCTGCGGAGCCCGACCCAGCTGAGTGGGAGCCTGAGGACGACCTCCTGACTTCTGAGCCCGGATCTTCGCAGTCCTGGACGGCGTCAGAACCCGAGCTCAGGCAAGTGCTCTACTTTGTCTTTCTTTTTCACCTCTTAGAGCATTTTTGCCTGTCTCAAGGGGAGATGAGCCGGGTGCAGCCGCCCGCTGCGTCCGAGCTTATCTCGCCGGGTTCTGGCGCTGCCGGTGATCCTGATCCCGGGTTTTCTCTCTTGTGTGAGTCCTCTCCCAGGGTCGCCGGCGAGGGGCTGCTCTCGCCTGCTGCGCCAGAGGTTCCGGTTTCGAGGTTGGAGGTCGAGTCTGGTGCCACGCCGACCGGGTCCACCGGGAGTGCTGTTCCGGAGGCCCAATCGGGGTCCACCGTGGGTTTGGTTCCGGAGGCCCAATCGGGGTCCACCGTGGGTTTGGTTCCGGAGGCCCAATCGGGGTCCACCGTGGGTGCTGCACCAGCAGGTCCTAGGTTCGGTGAGGGAGCTGCAGATCCCCAGCCACCGGATGCTGGACAGGCTCGTTTTCTTCATCACCCTCTTCTCCACAGTCATCCTCCTCGTCTCCCTGAGGAGCACTACCCATCTCCACCTGGGGCCGTTGGGGTCCCGAACGCTCCGCCCGGTTTCCCCTCATCTCCCCCCTTTTCTGCGGGATCACCGGCTGCTTCCTCCCAACGGTTCTGGTGGGCTGGTGTTGCGGGGCGGCCGCCTGAAGGGCTGTCTCGTTGGTTGGGTTCTCTGGGCCGGCCCCCCGACCTGTTTGTCTTCCTGTGCGGCGACCTGCTCCGGCCGCCTGAAACTCTCTTCCCCCGAGCATGGGACTGGGGTAGGCCGCCCGAACTGTCCTCTTTTCCCCTCCCTGTTCTGTGGCCTCTTGTTGCCGGATGAACCCCCCGAACCTTCTGCCCCATCCCTCCGGGCCTGGACTGCGCCCTTTCCGGGCTCCTGATATCGTCTGTGGGACTGTTGGGGTGTTTGTGGGGGGGGGGGGGGATTGTTTTGTTTTTGTGTCACTCTGTTTGCCCAAGGGTGTGTTGCCTATTTTGTACTTATTGTGGTTTTGTTCTTGTTACCCGGGATTATGGGTTTTTTTTCTATAGCCTTGTTGGTTGTTTGTCTCTCTCCCTCCTGCCAGCACCCCATCCACCCACCCTAGGGGGGTGGGGGGGGGGGGGCTGGGGTGTTACTCTGGCCGCTCAGAGCTCGGCCTTGAGGGGGAGGTACTGTCATAACCCGAGTGTCGGTTCTGGCCACACTCGGGCCTCATATCTTTTTGTTCCCTGGCTTTGGCAGCTGAGGGTTCCTTCCAGCTCCTCGGGCTCTTATTGTGAAGGCGCCCGGGGGAGCTCCCTGCTGTCAAAGTCAGCTGCTGCTCTGCTGTCCTTAGCAGCAGCTGTGCCGCGTTGGGGTCATTAGCCGCCAGAGATATAAGCGGGTGCTAAATGTCCTCCAGCGCAGCAGTCTCTGTTATATTCTGTTATATTCTGTTATATCCTGTTATGTTCTCCTGTTACGATCATCCGTTATATCCTGCTACGTTTTGATGGTGCTCCTTTATGCTCAGGTATGTTCCTGTTTGCCTAGCTCATCATCAACGTTGTCGTCTGGCGCATCGGGTGTTCCCCGGCTCAGACTTCACTCAGCCGCTGTATGTGTTCTGTGTGTGTTCATCCTTACTTTACAATAAATTACCACTGCAAACTCACTGGTGACTGAGGCGTCTTGTGACGGTCCGTGAGGACCGTTGTGACATATGTCAGCCTAAACCGGAAGCTCCGCCCATAATCTTTCCTACAGCAGCACCCCCAGGAATAAGGTGGATATTAACCCATTAATAATAAAAAGAACATTTATATCTGTGGGGACTTTAACATAGACTTACTTAACCCAACTGACAATATTACAATTACAAAATATATACAAGTAATGTACACCATGCGACTTTATCCTTTATTTATGCCTATCCAGTGTTGCGGTCTATGTGGAGCCCTGAGACTTGACTTCAATCACTCACTTAATCGGAAGCAATGCATTACACCTGTGCACAGCTCACACCTGGGAGCAATCAGTCTGCTGGGGAGATAATAGGAAGCAGCTTGCCTCTGCTTAGTCAACCCAGTCTCAGTAAAAAAAAAAACTATCTAATAAAAATTTTCCCACCCCTCTAAAAATGTACATTTCCACGTTAAATCAAAAAATAACATGCCTTGCTATGTTTTCACAACTTCACTCACTGCGCAGTCCTCGCCGCACATGCGCAGAACAACGCATCTTTTATTTTGGTTTTCCAACGCTTGTTCAGTTGGTGGGAGGGGTATGGCGGACGGTGACTTACACAGCTATTTCAGCAAAAACACATGAGTTTAACTTCCACTCTTGTCTGTCACCGACTTTTTTCCTTGTTTTTTTTATTCTTTGTTTTTCACTACACTAATGAAAGGTTCCTGTGAGGTCAGGGTTAGGCATTAAAGTATGGGTTAGGTTAGGTTAGTTGCTCCATGCTCACACACAACAAAAGTAAAAAAAAAAAAAAAAAAAAAAATTCCGTCACACACCTGTAAACGCCACATACCCACTGCACCTTGACAATCATTTTTACGTGCCTCTGTATGTTTTTTCAGGCTGACAAAACATGTAATTGAATGCTTTTTTGCTGAGACTGGGCTCGCTCAGTTCACATTTGATTGTCAGAGAGGCAACACCATCAGTTGCTCTTGCTATATGGGGTTTGGTTCTTACTGGTTTTCCCCAATTTAGTTTTTGGGCTTCATGCTTTAAGTTCTTGTATCATTTGGTAGATTTAGTGGGTGGTTGGGTTGGCCCAGCCACCTTTAAGAACATATTTTGAAACCTTGCTTTGGGTTAGTTTTCTGTCTGTCTTGTTAGTTTCTCCATTAGCAACCAACTTTCATTTCTGTCTTGGGGGGTGGGGGCATCACAATTGGGGGACTGTCCAGGTTCTTCCCGTAAAGTGGTCACTTTTGATTTTCTTTTGTAAAAGGAAAATAACACCATGAACTTTAATTTGAAAAGGTCTTGGAAAACCCTACCTGGGTGGCTGTAGCTTCTGGCATGAAGACAGACCTCCTTACAATAGCCCAACCCTTAAAAATCACCATATCATTAACCAGAAAAATAATTAAATAGAGATTAGAAATAAAATAGAAACAGAAATAATTAAAAAGGTTTGGTCACAGGACTATTGGAAAAACTTCTTCCCATAGCTACAGAAAACAAACAAGAAAGTAAAGATGAAGACAGAGAGCGATTTTTAACAACAGAGTGTGAAGCAGTTAAAATTTAATAGAACTTGAATGTATGAAAACAGAGTGCCTGAAACTGCAGATGGTTCATGAGAGGGAAATGGTTAGTCAAGAGAGGGAATTGGCACATCTGGAGCGAATGAGGGAACTAGGCATTGAGGCACTCCGTCTAAGGGCAAGCCAAGACTCAAGGTCTGGCTGCACGGTGGCGCAGTGGCTGCACGGTGGCGCAGTGGCTGCACGGTGGCGCAGTGGTTTAGCACTGTGGCAGCACAGTTTTACCCTCGGCCGGGGGACTGCGGGGATCATGAGATCGTGGGTTCGATCCCAGCCCCCGACTAACAGTGAGCTGTGTGGAGTTTGCATGTTCTCCCCGTGTTGCGCGGGTTTACTCCGGGATTTCTCCGGTTTCCTCCTGCATACCAAAAACATGTAGGTTTAGGGCGCTCGCGCACGCAGCGACCAGCAGCGGTGGCTTGTCACCAGACTGCAAACCAAGTCTACCTACGGGTACAAATAAGTAACAAAAAAAAAAAAAAAAAAAAAAAAGGTCTCAGCAGTTTGACTTAGCCCAAAATAGCCTCTTGGTACCCCCCCTCCCTTTCAATGAGAAGGAGACTGATGATTTTTTTTTTTTTTTAATTGTTTTAGAGGGCGGCTGATACTTTGAAGTGGCCAGAAGAGTTCAGGCTGCTGCTACTTCAAAGTGTTTTGGTAGGTAAAGCCCAGAGTGTATCTGCATCTTTGTAACTCAAGCCATTTTGCATGCTTACAAACTAGTGCCAGAAGCATATCGACAGCAGTTTCGGAGGCTAAAAAAAAAAAAAAAAAAAAAAATGATTCTCAGACTCATACAGAATTTGCAAAAGAACAAAATATATTAGTAGTTGTGTAAATCAGTGGTGCTGTAAATCAGAGAAAACAAAAGATATGGAGGGATTAAAAACTCTCATTATGTTGGAGCAGTTTAAACATGTTCATGAGAAAGTTGCCATATACCTGAATGAACATAGTGATCTCACTTGGGGAAAAAAGCTTCTGTGACGGCAGATGAGTTTACAATCACCCACAAGTCCAGTTTGTCATCCAACTCACCAAGCACCAATATCAAAAGCACCTCAGCTCCCTCACTTCTTTCTAAACTATGGGCCATTTAAACTCCAAAAATGGCTGCTGCAAGTCAAGTAGAGTGTTATTACTGCCAACGAAAAGGTCATATTGTCCGTGAGTGCACAGTTTTGTTAAAGACTGAAGTCTAAAATTGTTGCTCTTCTGGGATCTCCACTTATTGAAAAGTTGCTAGACTCTAGTTGTGATTCTGAAAAAAGGGGATTTGCCAGTAGAATTTAAGCCCTTTACATTCAAGGGGTATATGTCTCTGCCGGGAGAAAATGCTAAGCAGCCAGTGACAATACTCTGAGGTACTGCGGCATCTCAGTCCATCTTGCTCAAGGGTCTGTTACCTTTAACCAAGGAGATGAAAAGTGGTTGCAGTGCTCTGCTACGAGGAGTGGAGATGAATTGGTTTCAGAAGCCCTTGTTTAATGTAGTCTTGGAATCTGAGATTGCCACTGGTTCTGTGGAAGTTGCAGTGAGAAAGGGGAAACCTGTTCAAGGGATCACATTCATTTTGGGAAACGATTTGGCTGACGACAAAGTCAGTGCCCCAAATCCAATTGTTATGAATGTGCCCAGAGTAGAACAATGTGATGGGTTAGCAAAGTTGCACCCTGATGTGTTTTCATCTTGTGGTGTTACCCATGCTATGGCAAAGACGAGGTCCGATAGCACTATGGGAGAGATCAGGGATCGTGCTTTGGTTGATTTGTCAGAGACAATATTGTGTGATACTGACTCTGTAACCCCAGTTACTGATGTTGAGCATAGGGTAGGTGAGGGGGGTGTTGGTGATCACACTTCGGTGAGTCATTCTGAGACTGTTTTGCATGATTCCATTGTTTTATGTTCTTCTTAGCTCCATTTGCTTTTAGATTTTATTATTTTGATTGATGTGTATTTAGATCAGTTAATAAGTATGGGTTTTTAGTTCCCTTTGTTTTGCGTTCTCATTTTTATCTTGTATTTTGTGTTTTAGCTCCAGTGTTTCCTCAGTGGAGACCCTCATGCCGGATGCTGCTTGACCCATCTGCAGGGATGTTGGTCTTGTGGGTCGCTCTAGCTTGGGTGGGTGGGGGCTTTATGCCACTGCCTACAGCTGTGGTGTGGGCCCCGGCCTGTCCTGGTTGGGTGAACTCTGTGGCATGCCCTGTGGTTATGGGCTGTGTGATCTCCTGGCTTGCAGGGCACCACAGGATGGTTGCTCCTTCACATGGTGCTGAGCAATGTCTTTTATTTTGTGTGTAAGAAGTAGGGGGTGGTGTGTGTGTGTGTGTGTGTGTGTGTGTGTGTGTGTGTGTGTGTGTGTATTTTGTAGTTATGTTTATGAGAGGGTTGGAAGGGGTGGGGATCTATCGTGTTGTGGAGAAAGGAGGCAGTTGAGACAACGACCTGGACGACACAGTTACTTTATTCTTTCTCCAGCATATTTTACAGCAAAAGAGAGTTTCAGGTCTCTGTGCATTCCTTTTTTATAGCTTTATTTCCATGCATCGAGACCCGAAACTTCTGACCATAACACATTGTTGTTTGAACAAAGAACTCTGTGGCACATTAACATAACATAACGCCTACACTGCTTCAATACTCTTCTACCCACAGCAGCTCTGGCAATTACTCCTCTCCCCGGGGGACACATAGTCCTTACTGTCCCGTCTGGAACCCCCCGGTGACACCTCCTCTTTGGTCCATTGTTCCCTGGGTGGAGAAGTCCAACACCATGCCCATCCATCCATCCATCCATCTTCTTGCACTTAATCCTTTTCGGGTCGCGGGGGGGCTGGAGCCAATCCCAGCATCTTTGGGCGAGAGGCAGGGTACACCCTGGACAAATTGCCAGTCTATTGCAGGGCCAACACAGAGAGACAGACAACCATTCAATTTCACAATCATATCTAAGGACAATTTAGAATCCCCAGTTTGATGCCAATTAACCTAACAACACCATGTCCCCACAGTGTAAATATATGTAACTAAATGTGTCTACTGTTTATATCTATGCAAAGCACTTTGCACAGCATCTAATGTTTGAAAAGTTTTATACAAATAAAGTTTGATGATACCAACTCTGTGGAAACCCCTGAGTTGAGTCTGCCTTTGAAGAAGGTGGATGAGTTTGTAGAGGCTGGACAGAAAGCTTCTATAGTTGGAATTAAAATGTCCCATGAAGAGCTCATTGCTTAGCAGGAGAAGGACATCTCCTTGTCACCCCTTTTTGCTGACTTGCAGTCAGAAGAACCTGGTGGTGCTCCAGTTGGGTACTATAAGAGGGGTGGAGTTTTGATGAGGAAATGGCAGCCGTGTGGGAAGGTGCTATGTCAGGTGTGTCTCAAATACTGGTGCCACAGCCACGTCGTTAAGAAATACTTAGACTAGCCCATGAAGGTAATATGGCTGGCCATCTTGGAGTCAAAAAGACTTATGATTGGGTATTGCAGAATTTCTTTTGGCCTGGGTTGAAACAAGTTAAAAAAAATTGTAGGACGTGTCAGGTTAGTCAATTTACTGGCAAGCCAAACCAAGTGGTGCCGGTTGCACCTTTGCAGCCCATACCCGCTTTTGATGAACCATTCAGCAGAGTGCTGGTGGACTGTGTGGGACCCTTACCCAAACCAAACAGTGGAAATTAATTCTTGTTAACAATGTGTGCATCCACTTGTTTCCCCGAAGCCGTCCCACTTAAAACAATTACAGCAAAAAATGTGATTAAAGCATTGAAGTTCTTCTCAGTCTTTGGCATTCCAAAAATTGTTCAATCAGATCAAGGAACGAACTTCATGTCAAAAGTATTTCAGCAGGTAATACGGCAGTTAGGGAATACTCACAATCTCTCTAGCACCTATCATCCAGAGAGTCAAGGGGCTCTGGAGCAATTTCATTCTACTCTGAAATCTATGCTGAAAGCCTATTGTTGGGAGTTCAAAAGGGATTGGGATGAGTGGCTTCCTCTGGTGGTGTTTGCTGCTTTAGAGGTCATTCAAGAATTGCTTGGTTTCAGCTCAAACAAACTTGTGTTTGGATACAAAGTTCATGGCCCGACTGCTTTGTTAAAGGAAAAACTTTTGGAGGAACGTTCTGTTCCTCCGATAAGTTTGTTGGACAATATCTCTGCTTTTCGTTATTGGTTACAGTGGACTTGTAAAATGGCAAGTGAAAATTTGCAAAAAGCATAGTCAAAAATGAAGGTTTGGTATGACAAAAAAAGCCTGTTCTTGTTCATTTGATGTTGGAGATCAGGTTCTGATTTTGTTATCTGTCATCAGCTCTCCACTTGAAGCAAGATTTTCTGGACCATACACTATTGAGAGAAAGGTTGGGGACTTGGATTATTTTGTTGCAACACCTGAGTGTAGAAATAAACAGACTCTGTCATGTGAACATGATGAAACCTTACTATACTCCAGGTGACGATGAAGGAACTGATAAAACTTGTGCTGTTCTGGTGAACTCCGACGCAACACACAGTCACAGAGACATGGTGCTTTTAAGTCATTTTGGGAACACTAGCATCCTAAAGAACTTGGATGAGTACCTGTCACATTTAGGCTCTCGGAAAAGGATTGATATGGTTTCTCTATTGAAGACGTTTCAGAGCATCTTTGGCAATATTCCCACTGAAACAAAAGTACTGGAACACAACATAGATGTTGGTGATGCCCAGCCTATCAAACATGCGTACAGGCAACAGAAATCATTAGTTAAATTAATTTAGAAACCTGTTTTTATTAAGAAATATTAAATATAATTTAAAAAAAAAAGAAATTGACTCTGTCCTCTGTGACTGAATTTATGTTGGCTATTTGTTTTGATGCATTGAGCCTTGTATGGTATTTAGGCCCACTCAAACATCTTGCGCCTGGAGTCCTGAGACTTGACTTCAGTCACTCACTTAATTGGGAGCAATGCATTACACTTGTGCACACCTCACACATGGGAGCAATCAGTCTGCTAGGGAGATAAGGAAGTGGCTTGCCTCTGCTCAGACATTTGATGGTCAGAGAGGCAACACCATCAGTTGCTCTATGTGGGTTTTCTATGGGTTTTGTCTTTTTTTTTTAATGAATGAATGAATCTTTATTTCGGATATATTAAAAGTAAAGATTAAAAGAAAGGCAAACAAATCTAACAAGGTCAAATTAAACAATAACTCTTCTGATTATAAAGTTTAACATAAGTTATGCGAAATGGGTGATGGCTGAAGCCGCAGTTTATATTGTTCACCCATATTCCATCCAAGAATTCAAAAGAAAAACAAAACAGGAGCAATTACAATTCAGAACAAAGCTAACACAAAACGTGACAAAAAAACAAAAAAAACAAAAAAAATAATCAACAACACAGACTGAATATGATAATTCTTATGTGATTTTACATGTCATCTTGCATATATGTTTGGAGTATTTCTTCCTTTAGTTTTTGTTTAAATTGTCCAAGCGTTGTACATGATTTTAATTCAGGTCCAAAAGCGTTCCACAATCTGACTCCTTGCACTGAAACACAGTGTTGCTTGGTGGTAGTTCTCACTGAAGGTTTTTGAAATATACATGTTCCTCTGAAATGATATTGTTTCTCCCTAATTTGGAACAACTTTTGGATATTTGCGGGCATTGATAGATTCTTCACTTTAAACATTATTATTGCAGTTTTAAAGTCAACCAGATCTTTCAACTCGAGAGCTTTTAATTTAAGAAAAAGTGGGTTTGTTGGTTCCCTGTAAGCAGCTTTATTATTCTAATAGCTCTCTTCTGAAGCATAAAGATTGGATATGTTTGTTTTATTTGTATTTCCCCATACTTCAGTACAATATGTCATGTATGGGAGTATTAATGAATGATACAAAATATATAGTGTGGGTTGATTCAGTTTCTTACTGGTTTTCCCTAGTGATGGCCAGATGAGGCTTTCTAGAGGACTTGAGGACTTTCATCAAAATGGCTCATACAGACAAGGCCTCATGTGAAACTTCATTTTCTCTACTAGGCCATCTAGTGGACAAAACATATACAACATGCAAATTTTTACAAGGGCATCATTGGTTTAATGTGTATTATTTTCCATTTCAATCAATGCACCATTTTTTAAGAAATTGAATTGGATTAAGAATTTGATCTCCTTTTTAAAGAATAGGGTTTAAACCTTCCTTTTTGATATAGCCTGTAATTAGGGAGGGATCATGTGCCCCTGAACCCTCCCTTAGTTATGCTGCTGATAGGTTTAGACAGCCAGGGGACCTCCAACGATGCATTGGGCTTCACTCCTTTCTTCACTCTCAATGAAATATTTTTGCTGGTCATTAACATCTGTTTGTTCTCTCCTATAGATTGAGTCCCCATCATGCTGTTTGCTCTCTACATGTCTGTTCTTTTCTTCTTCTTCTCTGTCCCCCCTCTCCCCCAGCAAGTCGCACCGGATGACTGCCCCTCCCTGAGCCTGGTTCTGCTTGAGGATTCTTCCTGCTAAAAGAGTTTTTCCTCTCCACCGTCGCCAAGTGCTTGCTTACAGGGGATCACCTGATTTCTGGGGTCTTTCTACAATTGTGGGGGTTGCCCCTACAGTTGAAAGTGCTATGAGATGACTGTTGTTGTCAAAGAGTGCTGTATAAATTAAGTTCAAACTGGATTAAATAAATTAAGTTGAAAATATCAGTGATCATAAGGGAAAAAAGAAATAATAAAACTCGGGTGACTACAGTGAATGTGCTTATGGTACTTATCCATTTTTATTAAGAAATAACTTTTCAACAGCCTTTGGATTAAGGCGATTTCTTTCTTTTTTTTTTTTTTTAGATTATTTCTCCAGCTTTGGAGAGTACTCTCTCAGAGCACAGAGGATGCAGGTGTGCAAAGGAAGGCTACTGCAAGTTTGTACAGTCTAGGGTAGACATGTTTCTGTCTCTCCCAGTAAATTCACCTCTGTCCTTATTGTCATGCAGGGCACAATAGTGCCTCAGCATAATGATCCAAGCTCTTTGAAACACAACAGACACTTCACCTTGCAAATAAAAGTAAAAATTACAAGAATGGCCTAGGTGAGACTTGAACCCCAGCCTCCCAGTTACTAGGCAGATGCTTTACCACCAAGCCACCACTTCAATTATGATAAACAGCCACTATTTGTGACAAAATGTATCAATGGGAAACATGAGAACCTTCCCAAATTGGTAAAGTCTGTGTTTTTGGTACTGGCTCCATCTAAAAACTGGCTGTGCTAAATCCCTTATACAGTCAAACATCGACAACACAAAATGTGAGGGACGGGGATTTCCATTGTGTATCGTTGCTTATTTTATTTCACGTTGTGTGCAAAATCATGAAATGCTTCCTGACCCAGTCATGTGGTATGATGTCAGCAATGTCATGAACCTGAGTTTGGTGGTTCCAAACTCAGTTCTGACTGATGGTTATTTTGCCCTATTTTCCTTCAGGATTGTCAAGGAGCTTTGGGTCCTGACAGCTTGGGCACGCCTCCTCCTCTTGTCAGTGCCATCAGCTGTTTCTCATCCATTCATTCCCATTCACATGCTCAGACACTCACTCATGCACACCTGGGATTCATTATGTTCACCCCATGCACTTTCACACCAGCGATCTCTTTCCTCGTTGGGATTATTATTTAAATGATGTGTTATTAGGAAGAGCTTGTCGGAGCATTCAGCTTCATACATGACAACGTGTCCCTCCACGTATGTGTGTACTACTACCTACGAGTTCATTCAGCCAGACGCCGCCGCGGTTTATTTCCTTGGTGTTAGCGGCTGACCCTGCCTCACCCTCATCCACCGGACTTCATGGACAGCCCCGGATCGTTCCAGCCGTAAGTTTACATTTGCCTTTCTCCTCGTGCCATCAGCCTATGGCAGCACTAGGCATTCTCTCCCTCAGGCTGTAGAACATCCCGGTGGCATCCCTGTATGTCTGGTGGCCTCTAACTCATCATTTCAACTCTCTGTAATTAGTGTGGTCATTTCTGGACTTGTTATTTTGTGGTTTATGTTAATAAACTACTACCGTTCAAAAGTTTGGGTTCACCCAGACAATTATTTTGTGTTTTCCATGAAAAGTCACACTTATTTACCACCATGAGTTGTAAAATGAATCGAAAATATAGTCAAGACATTGACAAGGTTAGAAATAATGATTTGTATTTGAAATAATAATTTTTTCCTTCAAACTTTGCTTTCGTCAAAGAATCCTCCATTTGCAGCAATTACAGCATGCAGACCTAACATGATTGCACAAGGGTTTTCTAATCATCCATTAGCCTTCTGACACAATGAGCAAACACATTGTACCATTAGAACACTGGAGTGATAGTTGCTGGAAATGGGCCTCTATACACCTATGTAGATATTGCACCAAAAACCAGACATTTGCAGCTAGAATAGTCATTTACCACATTAGCAATATATAGAGTGTATTTCTGATTAGTTTAAAGTTATCTTCACTGAAAAAAAGTGCTTTTCTTTCAAAAATAATGAAATTTCTAAGTGACCCCAAACTTTTGAACGGTAGTGTATCTCAGATCTTTTATTTGTTTACAGCGTTAGCATGTTAGCAGTGGAGCTAACTAACGGAGCTACTGTCCACAAAGCTACTGGCCACTTTTTAAGGTCATCTTCTAATCCCCCCATAGTCGTGGTATGTGGTATGATTATATTACTGTTTTTGAGGTGCAAAAGGCTGTGTTCCCGCATTTTTGATGCTGAAGTCATTGTTTTTTAACAAGGAAAAGTGTCTCATTTCAGTGACAGCAATACATTCTAAACTAGTACCGGAAGTTGCTACCGTAATTCACTCAAGGAATCATGGGACTTAGGAATAAAGTGGATAGAGAAGGTCAGAAGGAGTTGCACTGTGTCTTTTTGGATCTATAGAAAGCATATGACAGGGTGCCAAGAGAGGAAGTGTGGTACTGTATGAGAAAGTTAGAAATGGCAGAGAAGTATGTAAGGGTGGTGCAGGACATGTATGAGGACAGCAAGATATTGAGGTGTGCTGTAGAAGTGACAGATGGATTCAAGGTGAGGGTGGAGTTGCATTAGGTATCAGCTCTGAGCCCCTTCTTGTTTGCTATGGTGATGGACAGGCTGACAGATAAGGTGGCAGGATTCTATGTGGCCCATGATGTTTGCAGGCGACATTGTGATCTGTAGTGAGTAGGGAGCAGGTGGAAGAGAACCTTGAGAAGTGGAGGTCTTCTCTGGAGAGAAAAGGAATGAAAGTCAATAGAAGCAAGACAGAATACATGAGTTTGAATGAGAGGGAGGCAGGTGTAATGGTGAAGATGGAAGAAGTAGAGGTAGTAAATGTAGATGAGTTTAAATGCCTGGGGTCAACCATCCAAAGCGATGTAAAATGCACAAGAGAGGCAAAGAAGAGAATACATGCAGGGTGGAGTGGGTGGAGACGTGTGTCAGGGGTGATTTATGACAGAAGGGTAGTAGCAAGAGAGAAAGGGACGATTTATAAGATGGTAGTGAGACCTGCAATGATGTATGGTTTGGAGATGATGGCGCTGACAAAAAAAAAACAGGAAATGGAGCTGGAGGTGGGAGAGTTGAAGACGCTAAGCTCATCTTTGGGAGTGACTTGGAGGGACAAGATTAGAAATGAGTATATCAGTGGGACAGCTCAGGTTGAGCGGTTTGGAGACAAATTATGAGTGGCAAAGCTGAGATGGTTTGGACATGTGCAGAGGAGGGATAGTGGATATATTGGACAAATGATGTTGAAGATGGGGCTGCCAGGCAGTCGGAGGAGAGGAACACCACAGAGAAGATTCATGGATGCAATGAAGGAGGACATGGAGAGGGTTGGTGTTACAGAGGAAGATGCAAGGGATAGGGTGAGATGGAGGAAGATGATCTGCTGTGGTGACCACTAATGGGAGCAGCTGAAAGAAGAAGATTACAGCCAAATTTGTGTGGTTACCAATGTGCTTAGAGCTGCACATACTGAATCTGCCAGGCAGGAGGAAAAGAGGAAGACCACAGAAGATTCATGGATGTAGTGAAAGAGGACATGGAGAGGGTTGGTGTTACAAAGGAAGATGCAAGGGATAGGGTGAGATGGAGGCAGATGATCCGCTGTGGCAACCCCTAACGGAAATAGCTGGAAAAAGTAGAAGAGGAGGGAGATTTTATGCAGCAGTTCAGCAGAAATGTTCACAGTCAAAATGGTGTGGTGTGGAGAGCGTGAAATGAAGAGGCTGAATTTATTTCTCAATTCAGGTTTATTAACAATCCCGTGTCTCCAACATCCTCTCAAACAGAAAAGAGAACCAACTTCCCACATCTCCCCTTTTTATACCCGGGACATCAAAGTACAGAGTCACATTGTCATTCAATCCCCAGAGACAATACATCACCCCCCCAGGTCTTCTCTTCTCCACCTAAAACCCTGGTGGTCAGGAAGTCTTCTCAGAGCCATTTCTAAAGACACATCTCACACCCTCCTGTTATCCCCAGGAGGTCCAGACTTATTGTTCCTTCTAAGACGTGAGGTAACGGTAATATACATATGCAGCCTAAGCATCTCAAATATGTGTGCCACATGACCCCCCCCCCCCCAAATGTCGAAGATGAAACAATACAACATAGTCTACACAACATGAAAAAATCACAAACATCAGTCCATATGCTGTCTGGGCTTCAACCGTCTTCCAAACTTGCTGTAAGCGGGCTTTGCCGCTCCCGCGGCACCATCCTGCAGTGAATCTGCTATCTGAGGATGAGAACTGTTAGTCAATCCCTGTGGGGGCTCTGGGGCATGCTCCCTGGGGGGTCTGCTGCATCAAGGAGCCCTCACCACTTGCACAGTTTCATCAGCCGTCACAAAGCAGGTTTAAGTCGGTCTACGCCAATTGTTTCCCTCCTGTCCCCTAAATCTAGCAAAAAATGCTTATCACCTGTTTCCAGCACCCTATATGGGCCATCGTAAGGTGGTCGCAGGGTTGGGCGCTGAGCCTCGTGCCTGACAAAAACAAACTCGGCGTTCTTTAAATATTTAGGTACAAAAACACGCGGAAAAGTGTGATGAACGGGGCCTGGAAGCGTGTCCGCATCGCTACCCTGATCCGGGGCCATGGCTGCATAATCTATCCCCACATGGACTGGGGCCGCGTACGCTTCCGCGCTGCTATTTTGCTCCACGGCCGTGGCAGTATAATCTACCTCTGCGCGGACTGGAGCGGTTACTGCGCGAGAGAGACAGTCTGCCACTACATTAAGTTTACCCGCTACATGTTGAATATCAGTAGTAAATTCTGAAATTGCAGCCAGCTGCCTCTGCTGCCGGCCCGACCATGGTTCCGAAACCTTGGCCATCGCAAAAGTGAGTGGTATGAGGTCGACGAACGCGGTGAAACGACGACCTTCTAGCCAGAACTGGAAGTGACAAATGGCTAAGTGGAGCGCTAACAACTCCCTGTCGAACGCGTTGTATTTTCGCTCGGCCTCGCACAAGGTCCTGCTGAAAAAGGCCAGCGGCTGCCAAGCCTCGGCAACATGCTGCTCTACTACCGCCCCTATGGCCACGTCTGACGCATCAGTGGTGAGAGCTATGCGGGCCGTTGGGTCTGGATGAGCCAACAACGCAGCGTCTGCAAGTGCTTTTTTGACCTCCGAGAATGCGCGCTCCGGGGACCATTCGATTGCATTTGAGGGTGTTTGTTTTTTAAGCGCGGCATACAATGGTTGCATGAGCTGTGCTGCGCGGGGGAGGAAACGGTTATAAAAATTCACCATTCCCAAAAACTGCTGTAGTGCTTTGACCGTTTGTGGCTGGGGAAAATCTGCTACTGCGCGCACTTTGTCCGGCAGTGGAACTGCCCCCTCTGGGGAGACGCGGTGCCCCAAAAAATCAATCTGCGCCACCCCGAGCTGGCACTTCGCTGGGGTGATTATTAACCCGTGCTCTCCCAACCTCCGGAAAACTGCCGTGAGGTGCTTTTCGTGCTCCTCTTCGGACGCGCTGGCTACCAAAATGTCGTCCAAGTAGACAAACACAAAAGGGAGATCGCGTAACACCGCGTCCATCATGCGCTGGAAAGTTTGTGCGGCGCCTTTAAGCCCAAACGGCATGCGCAAAAACTCAAAAAGTCCAAACGGAGTTATTACCGCTGTTTTGGGAATGTCCTCAGCGCGTACTGGGACTTGATGGTAACCGCGGACCAAGTCTATTTTAGAAAAATGCGCACCCCCGCCAGATGAACCGAAAAATCCTGAATATGGGGAATTGGGTAGCGGTCGTGCGCTGTAGCATTGTTCAACCTGCGGAAATCACCGCAAGGTCGCGACGAGCCGTCAGCCTTAGGGACCATGTGGAGCGGGGAAGCCCATGGGCTGTTCGAACGCCGGATGATGCCCAGCCTTTCAAGGTTGGCGAACTCCTCGCGCGCTATGGTCCGTTTAGCTGCATCCAAGCGCCGAGCTTTTGCAAAAACGGGGGGACCAGCGGTAGTGATAAAGTGCTCCACTCCGTGTTTAGCAACGGCTGCTGAAAACGTGGGAACCGTGAGTGCTGGGAACTGAGTGAGGAGTGTGTGAAACTTACCGCCTGCTGTGGCGACGTTGGCTTGTGCTGTGGGCGGGGACACTCGAGCTGCACAAGGGATAGAGTAAAAAGAGTGCATTAACCAAGCATCTAATTGGAAGATCAACCAACAACCCGTGTGAGCACAGAAAATCAGCACCTAACATGTTGAAACTCACCGCCGCTATAATAAAAGTCCACTCATATGTGCGGCCGTGCAGGGACAGAAGTAGAGTCCTTTCACCGAAGGTCTTAATGCTCGAGCCGTTCGCCGCTGATGCTCTGTGACTCCCGGGGCCTGCCAGCCGGTCAGCGTAGGTTGGCATGATGAAACTCACTTGGGAGCCTGTGTCCACGAGGAAGTGCCTCCCAGAACGCGCATCCGTCAGGTAGAGCAGCTTGTTCTGTTCACCGAGGGCCGCAGCTGCTACTGACTCCCGGTCCTGGCGTTTTCCCGAGCTCTTGAACTGACACGGCGGTATACACTTGTAATAATGCCCTCTCTGCGAAGCGACGATGGTAAAAACAGAGGTTGTCTCCTCCGCGGTGTCGGGGCTTCGCCGCCGCCATTGTTGGTGTGTCTGCCTCCGTCACCTCTGGCCCTTTGCTGTTCCCGGTCGTCGCTCCGAGGTCTGCTGCTGCTGCGGTGGCTGTGTGCCATCTGCTGGCGTTGAGGATCCGCTGCGCCTCCTGGGCTAGTGCACGGAAGTCCCGCTGGGTCACAAACTGAGAGCCCGCCAGGGTCGCCCTCGTCTCCGACGGTAGAGTTCTCAGGAAGATGTGAGTGAAGAGGAAATCGTCGTCGTCTGAGCCTCTCAGCCTCAGCATGTCTTCCATCAGGTCGACAGGCGTGCTTTCTCCTAAGTCGTGCAGGGCCAGGAGTCTCTCAGCTCTCTCCTGGGCTGAGGGAGTGAAACACTGAATGAGTGCAGCTTTCAACCCGCCGTATTTGTCGCCAGCGGGTGGGCGCTGCACCAGGCTCCGCACATGTCGAGCTGTGCGGCTGTCGAGTTTGGCGATGACGTGGTAGAACTTTGTGTCATCTGCTGTTATTCCCCCGAGAGCGAACTGGGCTTCGGCCAGGAGGAACCATGAGTCCGGGTTGTCCTGCCAGAATTCTAGTAGCTTGACTGAGACTGCGTTTGCCCGGCTGGTCCTTGGCGAGTCTGGTTCGGGGGAATTGTCTCTGCTCATTATACGTCTTAAGGTCACCAGTGTGGAGAGCGTGAAATGAAGAGGCTGAATTTATTTCTCAATTCAGGTTTATTAACAATCACGTGTCTCCAACATCCTCTCAAACAGAAAAGAGAACCAACTTCCCACATCTCTCCTTTTTATACCCGGGACATCAAAGTACAGAGTCACATTGTTATTCAATCCCCAGAGACAATACATCACCCCCCAGGTCTTCTCTTCTCCACCTAAAACCCTGGTGGTCAGGAAGTCTTCTCAGAGCCATTTCTAAAGACACATCTCACACCCTCCTGTTATCCCCAGGAGGTCCAGACTTATTGTTACTTCTAAGACGTGAGGTAACGGTAATATACATATGCAGCCTAAGCATCTCAAATATGTGTGCCACAGTGGGAGATTTTATACCTTGGAACAAACAAATATAATACTTCTGTGGGGACACAGAATTTCTCCCGGGCCTGACCCTGATAAGGCTAGAGTCCCAGTGTTAAGGTGCATTCAGACCAAACGTGAATGGGCAAATCTTTGGGGGAGCACAATTACATTATAACTCAATGTAAATGCACGAATAGACATCAATTCATCATCTGAGTGAGACGCAGACAGGTGAAGTTGCTTTCATAACTTTTGCAGCAGTGTTCAGCCAACTGTGGAAATCCCCAAGGTAATGTCATGCTTTAGGTTTACATTAGCCAACGGAGGACTCACCTGAAAAAGTTGTCCCTGTCTCCAAAACTTCATAAGATGATGGGTGTTTCTGTTGCTAGCTTGCTAGCACGTCCGTGGCAGGAAACCGTGGGTAAATAACTCCGAAATCCTAATTCAGCTGAAGAGCTCCCGGTCCTCCTGTCTCCAGGTGAGTGAGTCTCATTTTCAAACTAGTTTACTCTCCAGTGTTAATACTTTTTCTCCGGTGACAGAAGAATCTCAAAGCTAGCACTATCCCTCGGACGTGAATGCACAAATGCGCAATTTTGCATGTGTTTGCGCCTTTCCATTGACTTTGTATGGATTTGCGCCACCCATTCGCGTTTGTTCTGAACGCACCTTTACAGAACGAAACATGAGCAAAATCTTCCACAGTGAACTAGATACGTGAGGCTGGCATATTATCCAAGCACCTCTTAGCGCCCTCTCCAGCAGGTGGTGCCCTACTTGACCGCCTGCCTACCCTATGCCAATTGCCAGGCCCACTAATACTAACAGAAGAAACTAATATTTTCATCATCTCTGCAACACTCTGCAACACTCATCTCTGCAACAACACCCTTCTTCTCCTGCCCTTCAGAGAGAGCAGTCGCATTTTTTCCACCCTCCTCCTACCCTGCCTTCCTGACCTAAATCCCAGCTGGCTGTCTGAGTGATTGTCTGTGCCTGTTCTCCTTCTCGCTGATCTCAACCCAAAAGGAAAAAACGAAAATGGATTTTATTAGCTGGGCTTTAAACGCAATTGACACAATCTTTTCAACCAGGAAATCGGGCCCAGGGGAGCCCAAATGTCCCTCAGGCACTTCGGCTGCGGGTTATATGAGAGATTCATGGGACAATTGGAGACTCATGTGTCTGTGTGATCTTTCCATTGAAGATGCAGAAGATCTATACCTATTCGGTTTCATGGTCGCAGGATACCTTTTGATCGGCCTGGGGGTCTTCCTTGTGTACCGCAAATCTAAAAAAACTGGAAGGAGCTAATCAAAAAGTGGACCTGGCTAAGCTTCTCCATCAATTTGACCAGATTGGAAGAGCGCTGATGGCGGCGAATGCTGAACTGAATCGAAAGGTTGGTTACATCTCGGAGTCGCTGAATGTTCTTCAAGGAATGACTTTAAAGCCAGCGAATGTTAATTGGAATTGTGATGTGCAGAATCGAAGAGAAGAAAATTCTACACTCTAAGTTTCTGTGCAGATTCGACCTTGATCGGCGCCCCCTGGATGACAACTCCTCCAGTGTTGAGATAAGCAGCTGTGTGAGCTGGCTCTGTAACCCAAACACTGCCGCTGCTGTGCGATAATTAGAACTCTCCAAGGACAGCGTTCATGAGACTAACATGGAGCTTTTACCACCTGGCATGAAGAAGAGATAACTCTGGACATGTTCAACTATGTTTATAAATATGAAAATATAACATCCTTCGTTGCCTAGGAGACTATCTTTGTTGTACTTCAGTAACTGATTCACCCAACACTGCATACATACTGACTCCATTATACTGATTTTTTTCACACACTGCCTTCTGTCTGCTGTCTTGTTTTTGAGAGGTTTGTTTGTCTGCCTTGTGCCACAGAGAGGTTTTTTTTTTCTCTATAATCAAAATTTAGCTTACATAAGCTGTATTCTGATGTTAAAGTTTTTTTTTCTCTCACCCATTGTGTCTTTTCCCCTCCCCTTATCTTCCCTTATTCCCCATCTTTTTTGATTAGGCGCCATGATGGCTGCCGTGTCGTTGTGATACGCTTACACAGTGTTCCAATGTCAGGTCAAATTCCTCGTGTGTTTTCTACATGCTTGGCAATAAAGCTTTTTCTGATTTCTGAACACTCAACATTAGCTACAGTCTCTGAGAGGTTTTTCTCTCTGTTCTTTAGTTTTACCACGTCCCAAGATCGACAGACTGCAACTCTCCACACCTCCTTATGTTGTGGTTCATGGGCTGACCATCAGGAATGTGCTGATGATTTACAGTCAATTGGTGATCAGGAACTTAGGCCTAATTCATGGTAGCAGAAACGCGTTGGTATGCGAACGAGCGCAGTGGACGCAAACCTTATGCAGAAGATGATGGCTGACCGAGCACATGCAACCCCCAAAAAGTGAAGACATGTACAAGTATGCAAATGGTCACAGTGAACTGCACATGTGCCCGGAAGCTCCCACCTGTACAGAGCAATACGCCAATACTGGGTGAACAAATATCCATCTTTTTGCCTATCACTTGTCTTCCTTTGCCACTAAATAGCAAAAGCTCCTTTTCGTCTTGGTTGTCATTATATTGATGTACCTCCGTCGCGTCTGCCATTTAAACTTCTGCCACTATGCTTTTCTTTTGTGTTTGGATTGCAGCTGTTCAAATCAATTTAGTGGCTCTTGGCTGCCGCCAACAGTATGGGCATGTGAACTGAAGATTATTTTGCACTGCACATGCGTGAAACACAGCTACTGAACGGCAGCTGCAGTGGCTCAAAAACAACTCTGAATATTGCTAGGTACACAGCCACAGTCTACAGAAAACAAACGTTTTCCCCTCAGATGGACTCTGAAGAGGCCTTTACACACATGTCTATAATCCAGTCTGGGTTCAAGAATCCAGAGGTTATTTAGACAAATCTACTCAGAGATTTACTAGCATTCCATGAACGAGACCCATTGACTGGTGATAATAAGGGGAATAAAGACCTTTGGTGATTTAAATGTATTTGACTTAATACATAGGAGAGTACCTTTATTATGTATTACGCTTTCTGTCCAGCTGAGACATCTTCCTTGTGCCTCACACACGCCCACACACCCATATGGCACTTTATGTCTCTTGTTGTCACAATGTGTTACCTCTTTACTGCCAACAAGCCCGGGGGCACCAAATCTATATTTATGCCCCTCAGCTGGCAGCTGTTGGCCATCTCTATTGTGATCCGTTGTACCTGACAAGGAGATAGAGGTTGGAGAAATGATAATTAAAATGTTTGCCGGTGGTAGGGGTATTCACTTTGACTGTCTGTGGAATTGCGTTTCAAAGCCGAGATGTGTTGTTTTCTCCCTTTTCCCTTTGAAGCCACTCATAATGATGTCCCCTACCTATCAAATCTGGTGATGGCTGAATAGCAGAGCAATGCACTGCTGCATTTATAATAAATAACAGAAACATCTTGATGTATTTTTGAAAGAATGTGGATGTGCAAAGATCCATGCATGACTCATTCGCTCAATAATAGATTAGACTTGGGTTCGTTGATACTTTTAGAGCTGTAAATGCACCATTAGACCATTCCATTCACATTTTTAGTGAAAAGACTCTTGTTATGTCAAACACCTAAGAGCCTAACCAAACCTGAATATGTCTCATGTGGATCATTGTGAGTGACTGGTGTGTCCATAACTCTGCCTGTTAGTTCCACCTCCCCACACTACTAAAATTTTACTGAATGTTTCATTGGGATCAGCTCTTCACTCATTCTGCTCCTGGAATCTAGAGATAGGAATTAAAACACATTTGTTCATTCATCGCTCAGCATATGTACATTGGGGCAAAAAAGTATTTAGTCAGTCACCAGTTGTGCAAGTTCTCCCACTTAAAAGATGAGAGAGGTCTCCAATTTTCATCATAGGTATACCTCAACTATGAGAGACAAAATGAGGAAGAAAAAAAAAATCCAGAAAATCGCATTGAAGGATTTTTAATGAATTAATTGGTAAATTCCTCGGTAAAATAAGTATTTGGTCAATAACAAAAGTTCATCTCAATACTTTGTTATATACCCTTTGTTGGCAATGACAGAGGTCAAACGTTTTCTGTAAGTCTTCACAAGGTTTTCACACACTGTTGCTGGTATTTTGGCCCATTCCTCCATGCATATCTCCTCTAGAGCAGTGATGTTTTGGGGCTGTCGCTGGGCAACACGGACTTTCAACTCCCTCCAAAGATTTTCTACGGGGTTGAGATCTGGAGACTGGCTAGGCCACTCCAGGACCTTGAAATGCTTCTTACGAAGCCACTCCTCCGTTGCCCGGGCAGTGTGTTTGGGATCATTGTCATGCTGAAAGACCCAGCCACGTTTCATCTTCAATGCCCTTGTTGATGGAAGGAGGTTTTCACTCAAAATCTCACGATACATGGCCCCATTCATTATTTCCTTTCCACGGATCAGTCGTCCTGGTCCCTTTGCAGAAAAACAGCCCCAAAGTATGATGTTTTCACCCCCCATGCTTCACAGTAGGTATGGTGTTCTTTCTCCTCCAAACACGACAAGTTGAGTTTTTACCAAAAAGTTCTATTTTGGTTTCATCTGACCATATGACATTCTCCCAATCCTCTTCTGCATCATCCAGATGCTCTCTAGCAAACTTCAGACGGGCCTGGACATGTACTGGCTTAAGCAGGGGGACACGTCTGGCACTGCAGGATTTGAGTCCCTGGCAGCGTAGTGTGTTACTGATGTAGCCTTTGTTACTTTGGTCCCAGCTCTCTGCAGGTCATTCACTAGGTCCCCCCGTGTGGTTCTGGGATTTTTGCTCACCGTTCTCATGATCATTTTGACCTCACGGGGTGCCATCTTGCATGGAGCCCCAGATCGAGGGAGATTATCAGTGGTCTTGTATGTCTTCCATTTTCTAATAATTGCTCCCACAGTTGATTTCTTCACACCAAGCTGCTTATCTATTGCAGATTGAGTCTTCCCAGCCTGGTGCAGGTCTACAATTTTGTTTCTGGTGTCCTTTGACAGCTCTTTGGTCTTAGCCATAGTGGAGTTTGGAGTCTGACTGTTTGAGGTTGTGGACAGGTGTCTTTTATACTGATAACGAGTTCAAACAGGTGCCATTAATACAGGTAACAAGTGGAGAACAGAGGAGCCTCTTAAAGAAGAAGTTACAGGTCTGTGAGAGCCAGAAATCTTGCTTGTTTGTAGGTGACCAAATACTTATTTTACTGAGGAATTTACCAATTAATTCATTAAAAATCCTTCAATGTGATTTTCTTGATTTTTTTTTTTCTCATTTTGTCTCTCATAGTTGAAATATACCTATGATGAAAATTAGAGACCTTTCTCATCTTTTAAGTGGGAGAACTTGCACAATTGGTGGCTGACTAAATATTTTTTTGCCCCACTGTAACTATCCTTTCAGAGCCTTGATTTTGTGTTTCAGGGAAAACATTCTCGTAAAAGAGCACATCCAGTTTTCTTTATAACCAGCTATTTAACAGGTAACGTGAATACCAGAGTAGGAGCCTAGTGATAGAGCATCTGATCCACAGCCAGGACATTGTGGGTTTACACCCGGCTGTGTCATACCCAAAGAAGCCCCAATTTCAATGAATTTGAGTTGTTGTTTAAAATGCAAATAAAAACAGAATAGTGTGATTTGCAAATCCTTTTCAGCCTGTTTTCAGGTGAATATATGACAAAGACAGATGTTTAATGTTCAAACTGATTTTTTTTTTTTTTTTTTGCAAATACTGACTCATTTTTAACTTGATGCCTGCAACATGTTCCAAAAAGGCTGGGGCAGGGGCAAGAAAAGACTAAGAAATTTTGGGGAATGCTCAAAAAACACCTGTATGGAACAATCCACAGGTGAACAGGTTAATTGGAAACAGCTGAATGTAATGATTGGGTATAAAAGGAACATCCTGGGAAAGGCTCCATCGTTCACGAGCACCGATGGAGCAAGGTTCGCTACTTTGTGGACAACTGCATGGGCAGACAGTCCAACAGTTTAAGAACAATGCTATAATCTACAGTCCATAATATCAAAAGATTCAGAGAATCTGGAGAAATTTATGCGTATGACCTTCGATCCCTCAGGTGGCACTGCATTAAAAACCAACATCATTCTGTAAAGGATATACCAAACACATTGAAAAACCATTGTCTGTTAACACCGTTCGTCACAACATCTTCAAAAGCAAGTTAAAACTCTACCATGCAGAGCAAAAGCCATTTATCAACTAGGGCTGCAACAATTAGTCGACTTCATCAACAACGTCAATCATAAAAACTTAATTACGCAGATTTTTATTGTTGATGAATCATTTAACTTTAAAGTTTGTTTGTATGCCGTGGAAATGTTCAGTTTAACTGTTCCAGCCAAGAAGGAGAGGAGCACATCATGTCGACACAGAAGAGAGAAAATCACTGAGAAGAGGCCAAAACTTTCCAAAATATGGGAGCATTCTACTGAAAATAAATAAATGAAACTGTGGCCGCACATGGCCAAAACATAATGAGCAGCATCTTTGATAAGAGCAAAGGGCAGAGTTTCCTTGGAGATAACAGGAAGCTGTGAAATGTGAGCTTTTGTATGTCAGAGACGGCTTGGAGGGTCCTTTGTGTGCTAGAGACTGTGAGGGGGGGTTTAAGGATTAAGGAAGTGCATGCAATGTGATCTTTTATGTGAATGCAATGTGACCTTTTGATATGCAGAAGGACCTGAGTATATAAGTGAAGAGTTCTGTTTGAGAGGTCCTCTTTTCTACTATGCTCATGAGAGAGAATGTGTAATAAACTGCTTGAGACCAACTTGCCTCATCATTTACACATTCTACACTGGCGAAGCATGCAACACGAAGAGAATTCCCCGGAGCCAGCCTCGTTGGGAGCCCCCAGCCAAGCGTATGCCGTTACAGTCCAGCTACCGGACTTTTGGCAGCACAACCCGCGCTCCTGGTTCCACCTGGTTGAGGCGCAGTTCGCCCTCCGGGGGATATCGGTAGATAACACGAAATTCTACCATGTGATCGCAAAGCTTGACAACCACACGGCTCAGCATGTGGAAAGCCTTCTGGAACAGCCACCAGCCAGCGACAAATACGACGCGTTGAAGGCCGCACTCATCCAGCACTACACACTCTTGGTTGAGGAGAGAGCAGAGAGACTTCTGGTGCAGACCGGGTTGGGAGATTGCACGCCCATTGACCTGATGGAGAGGATGCTGAGGTTGAAAGGCTTGGACGACCACCACTTCATCTTTACCCACCTCTTCCTCAGGAACCTTCCGTCAGCGATGAGAGGGGCCCTGGCCAGTTCGCCGTTGTTGGCCAAGCGGGACTACCGTGCACTGGCCCGGGAGGCACACCGGATCATCATGGCCAGCAGAGAGCTCGCGACCACGGTGGCAGCGACTGAGCTCGGCGCGACGACCGGAGACAGCGAGGAGCCATCGACGGCGGTAGCGGAACCACCGACGACAGCGGCAGCGGGGGCCAAGGAACGTGGAGGAGACACCGTTTGTTTCTACCACCACCGCTTTGCAGAGAGGGCACGCAAATGTATACCACCGTGCCAGTTCAAGCGCTCGGGAAAACGCCAAGACCGGGGGTCGGTAGCAGCTGCGGCCCTCAGGGAGGAGAACAAGCTGCTCTACTTGACGGATGCACGCTCGGGGAGGCATTTCCTTGTGGACACCGGCGCCCAGTTGAGTTTCATCATGCCGTCCTACGCCGACCGGCTGGCAGGATCCAGCGGCCCCGAGATGGCAGCAGCAAACGGCTCGGAGATTAAGACCTTTGGTGAGAGGACTCTGCTTCTGTCTCTACACGGCCGTGCATTTGAGTGGACTTTTTTCAGAGCAGCATTGAATTTCAATATATTGGGGGCTGATTTTTTGTGCTCACATGGGTTGTTGGTTGATGTCGCTAACAGGCGCCTGGTTAATGCACTGTCTTTTGATTCTATTCCCTGTACAGCTCGAGTTTCCCGGCCATCAGCACAAGCCAATGTCACAGCTGTAAGCGGTAAGTTCCACACACTGCTCACTCAGTTCCCAGCACTCACGGTCCCGACATTTTCGGCAGCCATCGCTAAACACGGGGTGGAGTATTTTATTACCACCACCGGGCCGCCCGTTTTTGCAAAACCTCGGCGCTTGGACGCAGCTAAACTGGCCATAGCGCGCGAGGAGTTCGCCAACCTGGAGAGGTTGGGCATCATCAGGCGTTCAAACAGCCCATGGGCTTCCCCGCTACACATGGTCCCTAAAGCTGACGGTTCGTGGCGACCTTGCGGGGATTTCCGCAGGTTGAACAATGCCACAGCGCACGACCGCTACCCAATCCCTCACATCCAAGATTTTTCCGTTCATTTGGCAGGAGCGCGCGTTTTTTCTAAAATACACTTGGTCCGCGGTTACCACCAAGTCCCAGTGCGCTCTGAGGACATACCCAAAACAGCGGTGATAACTCCGTTTGGTCTATTCGACTTTTTACGCATGCCATTCAGGCTTAAAGGGGTTGCACAGACGTTCCAACACATGATGGATGCGGTGCTGCGCGATCTCCCTTTCGTATTCGTCTACCTGGACGATATTTTGGTAGCCAGCGCGTCCGAAGACGAACACGAAACCCACCTCACAGCGGTTTTCCGGAGGTTAGGAGAGCACGGTTTAATAATCAATCCAGCAAAGTGTCAGTTTGGGGTAACGCGGATTGATTTTTTGGGGCACCGCGTCTCTCCCGAAGGAGCGGTTCCGCTGCCTGACAAAGTGCGCGCGGTAGCAGATTTTCCCCGACCACAAACAGTCAGGGCGTTACAGGAGTTTTTGGGAATGGTGAATTTTTATAACCGTTTCCTCTCCCGCGCAGCGCAGCTCTTGCAACCACTGTACGCCATGCTCAAAAAGCAGAAACCCGCGAATAAGATCGAATGGTCCCCGGAGCGAGAGCGGGCGTTCTCGGAAGTCAAGGCAGCCCTGGCAAATGCTGCGTTGTTGGCACATCCAGACCCAACGACCCGCATAGCGCTCATTACTGACGCGTCAGATGTGGCCATAGGGGCGGCCGTGGAGCAGCGTTTAGACGGCGCTTGGAAACTGCTCGCCTTTTTCAGCAGGACTTTGCGCGATAGGGAACGTAAATACAGCGCGTTTGACAGGGAGTTGCTGGGTCTCCACTTGGCTATTCGCCACTTCCAGTTCTGGCTGGAAGGGCGCTGTTTCACCGCATTTGTTGACCACAAGCCACTAACATTCGCGATGGCCAAGGTTTCAGAACCTTGGTCGGGCCGGCAGCAGAGACAGCTGGCCGCGATCTCAGAGTTTACTACCGATATTCAGCATGTCTCGGGTAAACTGAATGTAGTGGCAGACTGCCTCTCACGCGCCGTGGCGGCCCCGGTCCGCGTGGGGATAGATTACGCAGCCATGGCCGCGGAGCAGGTTAGTGACACGGATGTGCGCGCTCTCCAGTCTGGACCAACAGGGTTAAGGCTGGAGAGCAGGGTGCTGCAAGACGGTATGCCCCCCCCAATCTGCGATGTCTCCACGTGGCGACTGCGCCCCGTGGTACCGGCTGCGTGGCGCCGCCGCGTTTTTGACTCGGTTCATTCTTTAGAGCACCCGGGAGTGCACGCGTCAATAAAGATGGTAGGAGAGAAATTTGTGTGGTTGAGTCTTCGCAAACAGGTGAAAGAGTGGGCAGCAGCCTGCATGGCGTGCCAACGAGCCAAAGTACACAGACACATGAGGGCTCCCTTGGAGCCGTTTCACATCCCGGCTAAGAGGTTCGACCATGTTCACGTGGACCTCATGGGCCCCCTCCCGCCATCACAGGGGTGCACGCACCTTCTGACAATGGTGGACCGCACCACGCGATGGCCGGAGGTGGTTCCACTGGTGTCAACCACAGCCGAGGAGGTAGCGTGCGCGTTTTTAACAGCATGGGTGGCGCGTTTTGGAGTCCCGTCGGACATTACGTCTGACAGAGGCCCTCAATTTGTTTCCGAACTTTGGTCAGCAATGGCCCGCAGCCTGGATGTCACAATTCACCGCAAAACCGCGTACAATCCTCAGGCTAATGGGTTATGCGAACGTTTTCATAGGTCATTGAAAGCGGCTCTCAGGGCGTCACTGACGGATGCAAATTGGGTAGACAAGCTACCGTGGGTTTTATTAGGGTTGCGTTCTGCGCCTAAAGAAGACTTAGAAGCTTCCCCAGCTGAACTCGTTTTTGCGCAGCCACTTCGGCTGCCCGGGGAGTTTCTCCCCGATAATCCTGCGCCAGGCAGCTCCCCGTCTCAGCTATTGCAGCGTAGCATTGACACAGGCACGCTGCCGGGCCCCGTTCATCACAGTTTTCCGCGTGTTTTTTTGCCTAAAACTTTGAAAAATGCGGAGTTTGTTTTTGTCAGACATGACGCGCATCGCCCTCCACTGCGACCACCTTATGATGGACCGTTCAGAGTGTTGGAAACAGAGGACAAGCATTTTTTCCTAGATTTGGGGGGTAGGAGGGAAAAGGTTGGCATAAACAGACTCAAACCTGCTTTTCTGGTGGCGGACGAGTAGTGCTGTTGGCAAGGGCCCCTCGGCGCGGAAGACCCCCACGGGGAGCTTCCCAGAGTAGAATTTCCCCAGAACACCCACAGGGACAGACAAAAGGTTTTCACCCCCAGACAGCAGCTCCCCAGCATGACAGCGCCACGGAGGCGGTGAATCCTGGTTACAGCAGATACGGGAGAAGACTGAAGCCCAAGCAGCATGTGGATTGATATGTAATGATTCAGCATACAGACTGTTATTCTTTTGTTCGATCCAATATGCTCGAGGGGGGTGGTGTGGCCGCACATGGCCAAAACATAATGAGCAGCATCTTTGATAAGAACAAAGGGCAGAGTTTCCTTGGAGATAACAGGAAGCTGTGAAATGTGATCTTTTGTATGTCAGAGGCGGCTTGGAGGGTCCTTTGTGTGCTAGAGACTGTGAGGGGGAGTTTAAGGATTAAGGAAGTGCATGCAATGTGATCTTTTATGTGAATGCAATGTGACCTTTTGATATGCAGAAGGACCTGAGTATATAAGTGAAGAGTTCTATTTGAGAGGTCCTCTTTTCTACTATGCTCATGCGAGAGAATGTGTAATAAACTGCTTGAGACCAACTTGCCTCATCATTTACAAAACAAGTTAAATGCAAACTCTATAAAGCAGAGTTGTCATCATCACATCAGCACTACAGCGACACATCCATCCTCCTCCCCCTCCTCCCTCTGCTCTGTCCACTGACTTGGCCACCTGTCAGTGGGTCTCTGCTGCGCTCCTTGCTTATTTCAGCAAGACAATGCCAAGCCACATCAGTTTGAAAATTAAATATCCTGTCTTTGTGGTGTATTTAATTGAATATAGGTTGAAAAGGATTTGCAAATCATCATATTCTGTTTTTATTCACATTTTCCATGGTGTCCCAGCTTCACCGGAATTGGGGTTTGCAATGGCATCACTCTGAGGAACCTTTAGGTTTCCTGTGGGCCCCTTTATTTTTCTAAGTGTATACGGCGGTTGGGTGAAATGAGCATCATGCAGTAATGACAACCAAAGGCAGTCTTCAGTCCATCAGAAACAAGTGGATTCTTTGCCATATCATAAGTTATTCCAAACTGAGACTGACTGAAGCAAATAGTGAGCAGCCAGAGTTTACAGAGTAAGAAATATGAAAGTCTTCCTGATTTAACTGAGAGTTGATCTGTCACTCATAGTATTTGGGCTCATAAAAAAGGTAAATAAGGAGGATGAATATGTGTCCTATGTGTTAACATTGACAAAGTTGCTACTTGCTCCCGAAAAAGTTGTTTGATGACATCAGCAGTCCTTTTATGTGACTAAATTGCTTCCAGGCTCATGGTGGGAGTCAGATAAGTGTTATCAGACCTACTTCATTAAAGACAAGCAGGTGCAAATACGAGTATGCCGTGGTATCAGGAAACCATGTTGTGATTGGAGGAAATAAACATTTCCCCTATTAAGCAGTAACATAGCAACTGTATATCTGTCATTAGATGTTGCCAGGGAGGCTCAAAGAATGATGCAGAGTTTCCACTCAGGTTTTTATTCCATCAGGTTCAAGTATTTTATTGGAAATTCAAGGACACAAAGTGAAATACAGTGGGATTCGGGTGAAACATGATCTTAATTTTGAAAAACGTAATGCTACGCCAAACATGTTTCAGGTGCTGTGTAAGCGGACTAGATGGAGGCTTTGGTGAAACATTTCTCAAGAACAAGGCTTTGTACAATGACTAAATGCTGCTAAACCTTTCTGAAGACTATGCACCTGCAGCATTAACATTAAGAAAAAAACTGTAAAAAAAAAGTTATCTCCTCTTTGTGTAAAACTTGAAATGTGAACATGGGTATTTAGAGCACACAGAATGCTGTTAGGGAACATTTGAAAATGATCTGATTAGATATTCATTTCATATTAAATGTCTTATGCTATGCTGGTGAAAAGCCTTTCTGTCATGTCAATATGGCATGTCTGTCGATGGATCCAAAGATACTGTCCCTGCTATTGTAATGAGGATATTAAACTGTCACTTCAAATGGCCTGCAGTCTTCAGCTGGGAATGAGTGGTGTTTATAAGACATGGACAATCACATTTAGCCTTTGACTCTCCTGCCATATCGCTGCATTGCTTTGTGGAACAGTCACACGTGGATGTTTCAGCTATTGGTGTGGAAGACAGAAGCAGTAGTCCTTCATTAACTAAAAACTGAATACCCCAATGTTGCCAAATGATTGTTTTGAAAGGTTTTATACTGTATAGTCTTTCACACTTTTGTATTTAAATAAATGAAAAATTTGTATGTGTTGATAATGGTGAATGCTGTCAGCCTCGAGATTCCCCCCCCCCCCATTATGGCTGGGTGATTAACTGACAAAAAACCTAAAGCAACATTTTGACATATTTTTGATTTGATTTTGTATACTTTATTGATCCCCAGAGGGGAAATTGAGGGCATCCACCTGGATTCACACACACACACACTCACACCTAGGGCCACTTTAGAGTCTCCAATTAACCTAACCTGCATGTTTTTGGCTTGTAGGAGGAAACCGAAGAACTCCCGGAGTAAACCCACGCAGACACGGGGAGAACATGCAAACTCCACATAGATCACTGTTGGTCAGGGGCTGGGATTGAACCAGGGATCCCATGGCAAAGGGTGAGATGCTGTGCTGCCGCAGTGCTAACCACTGCTCCACCATGCCGCAATATGACCAGTGTTGCGCAAGTTACTAAAAAACAGTAACTAGTTACAGTTGCTAGTTCCTTCTTTTGAAAAGTAGCTGAGATACTTTTGAGTTATTGCATGATTAAAGAAACTAGTTACTTGGAAAAGTAACTTTCACGTTACTTTTAAATGTATACTTAAATCAGCTTGCACACACAGCAAGATCAAGGGACCCTTGTTCTCATCAGAAAAAAGAAGAAAAAGAAAACTGATGAGAAAAAAAGTCTCATCTTTCGGAGAAAAAATGTCTCAGATTTACACAAACTATTGTAATCAGTAGAAAGTCAGAAATTTACTAGAAATAAAGCTGTGAATTCACAGAGAAAATTTTGGACCCCCTGGTGGGCAGTTTTTGGCCCACGAGCCACACGTTTGACACCTCTGGACCAGTCCATTAAACATGCATATTTAGAGGATTTACTTCCATTAAATAGTTGCATATCACAACAGCATGCAAATGATCCATCAATCCATCCATCAATCTTCTACCGCTTTTCCGGAGGTCTGGGTCACGGAGGCAGCAGTTCAAGAAGAGAAGCCCAGACTTTCCTCTCCCCAGCCACCTGCTCCAGCGCTTCAGAAAGGATACCAAGGCGTTCCCAGACCAGCTGGGAGACATAGTCTCTCCAGCAAGTCCTGGGTCTGCCCAGGGGCCTCCTCCCAGTGGGACGTGCCCAAAACACCTCAAGTTGGAGGCGTCCAGGAGGCATCATGATCAGATGCCTATACCACCTCAACCGGCTCCTTTCAATGTGGAGGAGCAGCGGTTCTACTCTGAGCCTCTCCCGGATGACTGAGCTCCTCACCCTATCGCTGAGGGTGAGTCCAGCAATCCTACGGAGAAAGCTCATTTCAGCCGCTTGTATCCGCGATCTCGTTCTTTCGGTCATTACCCAAAGCTCGTGACCATAGGTGAGAGTAGGAACATAGATTGACTGGTAAATCGACAGCTTTGCCTTAGAACTAAGCTCCCTCTTCACCACAGCAGACCGGTACAACGTCCTCATCACTGCAGATGCTGCTCCGATCCGTCTGTCAATCTCTCACTCCATTCTCCCCACACTCGTGAATAAGACCCCAAGATACTTAAACTTCTCCAATTGGGGCAGGAGCCTGTCCCCAATCCAAAGAGGACAAGCCACCTTTTTCCGGCTGAGGACCATGGACTTGAACTTGGAGGTGTTGATTCTCATCCCACCCGCTTCACACTCAGCGGCAAACTGTCCTAGCAAGAACTGTAGGTAATTGCTGGATGAAGCCAGCAGGACAGCATCATCTGCAAACAACAGAGATGAGATCCTGTGGTCACCAAGCATGACACCGTCCTTTCCCTGGCTGCACCTAGAAATCCTGTCCATAAAAATTATGAACAGGATTAGTGACAAAGGGCAGCCCTGGCGGAGTCCAACTCTCACTGGGAATGAGTCCGATTGAGTGTTGGCAATTCGAACCAAACTCTCACAATGGTCGTACAGAGACCGAATAGCTCGTAACAACAAACCGGATACCCCATACTCCTGAAGCACCCCCCACAAAAAAACACAAGGGATGCAGTTGAATGCCTTCTTCAAGTCCACAAAACACATGTAAACTGGTTGGGCAAACTCCCACGAACCCTCGACGATTCTCGAGAGGGTAAAGAGCTGGTCTGATGTGCCACGCCCAGGACGAAAACCACACGGCTCCTCCTGAATCCGAGGTTCAACCAACGGCCGCACTCTCCTCTCCAGTACCTTGGTATAGACCTTCCCAGGGAGGCTGAGAAGTGTGATCCCTCTAAAGTTGGAGCACACCCTCCGGTCCCTTTTTGTGAAGAGAGGAACCACCACCCCAGTTTGCCATGCCAAAGGCACTGCCCCCAACCTCCACGCAATGTTACAGAGGCGTGTCAACAATGACAGCCCTTCAACAGCCAGGGCCTTGTGGTACTCAGGGCGAATCTCGTTCACCCGGCCACCAAAAAGATTTTTAACCACCTTGGCAACCTCAGCCCCTGTGATAGGTGAGTCGTCCCCGTCATCCACAAACCCTGCTTCCTCTGTGGAAGGTGTATCCGTGGGATTGAGAAGATTCTCAAAGTATTCCTTCCACCGCCCGACGATATCCCCAGTCGAAGTCAACAGCGCTCCATCCACATCATACACAGTGTGGACAGGGAGCTGCTTCCCCCTCCTGAGCTGCCGGACAGTTTGCCAGAATCTCTTTGAGGCCGACCAAAAGTCTTGTTCCATGGCCTCACGGAACTCCTCCCATACCTGAGTTTTTGCTTCAGCAACCACCCGAGCTGCACTCCGCTTGGCCTGCCGGTACACCTCAACTGCTTCGGGAGTCCCACAAGCCAACCAAGCTTGATAGGACTCCTTCTTCAGCTTAATGCCCCCCCCCCCCCTCACCACTGGTGTCCACCACTTGGTTCGGGGGTTGCCACCACGAGATTTCCCGATGACCTTGCGGCCGCAGCTCTGGGCCACTGCTTCAACAATAGAGGTGGAGAACATGGTCCATTCAGACTCCATATCTCCAGATTCCCTTGGAATGTGGTTGAAGTTCTTCCGGAGGTGGGAGTTGAAGACCTCCCGGACAGGAGCCTCAGCCAGACGTTTCCAGCACACCCTCACTATACGTTTGGATCTACCAGGTCTGAATGGCATCCTCCCCTGCCATTGGATCCAACTCACCACCAGGTGGTGATCAGTTGACAGCTCTGCACCTCTCTTTACCCGAGTGTCCAAGACATACGGTCGCAGGTCTGATGACACGATAACAAAATTGATCGACCTGCAACCTAGGGTGTCTTGGTGCCGGGTGCACATATGGACACCCTTATGCTTGAACATGGTGTTCGTTATTCATTTGTTTATTTATTTATTCATTTTCAAGCATGTAAATGAATGAGATAAAATAAAATAGAAAGCACAGATAAATGAAAGTTCACCGCTTAGAAGAAGCTGTTCTTTACTGCAACAAATCACATTCACTTTTTCTCTGTGCATAAGAAAACTTTAAGTGCATTTAATGTGGTCATTAAATGTGAGCTTCTTGCTCAAAAAATACTCATGTTTAACCACAAAGGTAGGAGCTGTTAGGGGCTACTCACCACTCTGACAACAGGTGATCAGGGCTCGATATGAGAAGTCGCCACCGCCACAACATTTCTTCACCGGGTTGTGATGTGAACTGGGGCAGGACAGGAAACGGACCCGCGGAGGAGATTGTGTGATGGCTACGTCAGTTACGGTAGGGTCAGTTTATATTTATTTGCTTATTTATTTGCTTGCCTTTGCCTTTGGCATGACAATCTCCAGTGGCTTGAGGCCGCTGGTGGTACTGGTTATGGCAGTTGCCCCGCCAATAGCCACCGAAACTGTGTATTCATCCCCAGTTGGCAGCTGATGAGGAGGGTGTCTAGCAACTGCAAGTTGTATGATCGTGTGTTCGTGCTAAAATATCTATCCATATAAATAAAACGAGTAATACATCTGATCAAATTTCAGTAACTGTAACGCATTACTGAATATTTAAACAGTAATTTCATTACACAGACCGTTACTGCAGAAGTTGTGGCATTCCAGTAATGTGTTACAAAATAATGCATTACTCTCAACACTGCATATGACTGGCATAATCTTACTCATGTTTTTTTTGTTTTTCATTTTTTCCCTTCTCCCTGTTTTGTCCATGTGTACTGTATATGGAAGCTTTCATGTACTTCCCCTTTAAAACATCTCCTGCAATTCAAAACAAATTAAAGCAGCTTGTACCAAAAAGAAACGTGGTGCCCGTCCACATAGTGGATTATATTACCGCAATCAAGTTGACAGTCAATTGTCTCAGGCACGGGATGCATTTATGGGCATGTCCAAGTTGATTTCGCTATTACAGCAGTGCAAAAACGAATTTTGCACCTGGCACAAAGTGTGCAGAGGCTGTCCTAATGCTCTTAATAATTCAGAGGTGCGTTTGGGGTGTATTCAGAATGCAGGACATACTGAATGCACTGAGGAGCTCATTTAGCAGCAGACTACATCATCCCAGGTGCACAACCGAGAGGTTTCGCAGGTCCTTCCTACCAACGGCTGTCAGACTGTACAACCTAAGCAGGGCTGCTCGCAGAGATTGCAAAAAAGACGTAACAACCTAATAGTTTTTTGAATGCAAAAGATGCAATAGACTTACACAATGGTCCCCTCTGGCATACAACTAGGAAAATACCGGTCGCTATGGAGGGTGAGAACATGTATGGGCACATAATCATACCATGTAGGATAACTAAGTAGAAGGTTGTGCTGTTTCATCCCATCTAGCAACAATCCTCTGCAATGTGTGTGTTTATATATTTACATATTTATTCCATCTAGCTACAATGCTCCGCACTGTGTATTTATATATCTACATATTATTCCATCTAGCTACAATGCTCCGCACTGTGTGTGTTTATATATTTACATATTTATTCCACCTAGCTGCAATACTCCGTACTGTGGGTGTTTATATATCTACATATTTATTCCATCTAGCTACAATGCTCCACTCTGTGTGTTTATATACTCATATATTTATTCCATCCAGCTATAATGTTCTGCACTGTGTGTCTGTGTGTATATATATATATTTATAGTAATATGTACATATGTATATTAGCTGCTCTTGCTTTTTTTTTCTTGCCTTCTGATTGTTGCTCTGAGTGTTGCTATCCCTGTGCTGTTGCAATCCTGGAATTTCCCCATTGTGGGACTAATAAAGGCTTAACTTATCTTAACATGAGATAAACCAATCCCTGTCTTTGCTCTCATTGCCTTTAATAAACAGAAGTGCAAGATCAAAGGTGTGATATTAATATGACAGCTTTTAAATGGGAGGACAAATCCATTTTGTGCTGAGGACATTGTGGGCTCAGTCACAAAGTAAAAATGCATTTAAGGGCAAGGAGTTTTTTAACCTCTTCCTCCACAGTCCTTCTTGTACCGAGGAGACTTGATCATAATTACACACAGATGAGAGCTGTACATTTCAGAGATTATACCAGTCTTTCTCTTTGTCCATTATTTTGGCGGACAGAGTTGTAAAAATTTCTTCAGTTACATATTATCACAAACTTCATCCTGACTTCTCTTTTAAACCAAGAAAGAACAAGCCTTTCATCTCGGCCTGAGGGCTGTTAATCTCCTCTGCAAAATGCAAAATTGTTGTTTTAACTGAAAACAACTGTCGGGATGCTTTTGTTTGAATCATCCTGTTAAAAGAACGACAGTGACTGAGGATTAAAAAATGTAAAAAAAAAAATACCCTATCATAAATTAGATAGAGATAGATGTCAGCTTTGCCTGCACTTATGGGCTCTTCTCTGTTCACAGTGAGAGCTCTTTTCCCAGTAGGGCAGACTGTTCCTGCTGCGTGACAGCGTGGAAGTCTGGTAGTGAAATTTAAAAAAAAAACAAAAAAACCTTTAAAATAAACCCAATGACCACATTTTGTTCACTTAAGGAGAGGATAATTAAATAAAGGAATGTTTTAATTTGTGTACTTCCCTGTACGTTTACAATTCTTTCATTCATCTTCTTAAAGGTCCTTTATGGGTCACGGGGGGCTCAAGCCAATCCCAGCGTCTTTGGTCGATAGGCAGGGTACAACTTGGACAGATCACCAATGAATTAATGAATGAATGAAATATTAGGTAAGGGATTATGACAGATTTTTACAAAATGTGGGAACAGCCTTATGTGCACATTCATGCTGTCTAAACACGCTTCTGAAACAGTGGTTAATAATGCTGCTGATATCAGACCTGCTTTTGATAATAAAATGCGCATTGACAGAATGCACCTTAATATCAACATGCTGAACTTTGCGCCAAGCCTCACCAACTTTAAATTGGTCCCGCTCTCACCTCAATTTTAATTGCACTGTAGACACTGAGGGCTTGGGAGGATGGGAGCTCCGCTGCCCTTAGCAGTAGTAGTGGTGCACCATTATTCTTTTCCCCCAATTTTAACTGCACTTTGGTAGTTCACACAGATGCACCCAATCACACCACAAAACTAACACTCACCCATCACGATTCGCAGGCGGAGGTGGGGGGGGGATTTTCCCCCACCCCTGCTGCCCTCCTTCTGCTGGGGGCCTGGGGCCTAGCTGGTTTCCTGGGGCCCGTCATATTGCCTTCATCCCTGGGCACACTGCCGAATGAATAGGTGTGAGCAAGGGAGTGAGTGAGTGAGCAAGTGAGTAAATGAGAGTGAGGGAGTGATGAGTGGAGATGGTAGTGGTGGGTCAGATTTGTGTGGCACATTGCATGTCAGGTGGCATCTCGGGGCGCTTGCGGTGGTCCGTTGATGAGTCGCTCCAGGTGGGTGTTGGTGGTGGTGGTCTGCTTCTGTGGCCACAGCCACCCCAGGGCGGGTTGGTGGGGGTGTGACCGCTGGTCTGTGCCGGCAACCTCTCCAGCCGCTGCTGGGCGTTGATGCATGTTCATGCCCGCTCCATCTGCGCCGCAGCCGCCTGAAGTGTTAAGGGTGATTGAGTGTGGGTGAGTGTGTGTGGGAGAGCACGAGTGGATGTGAGTAAGTCAGAGCATGAGTGAGTGTGTGTGTATGGGTGAGCGTGGGTCGAAGGAGGTTTGTGTGGGGGCGGGCGACTGAGGGCGAGTGGGAGTGTGAGTGTGAGCAAAACTGAGTGGATGCAGGAGTGGGTGATAGTGGATGGGTCTGGGTGTGGGAGTGAGAGTGTGGGATTGTGTGGGGATGAGGGTGAGTGTGTGTGGGTGCAAGTGGGTGTGTGTAAAAGTATTGTTCAAGCAATGGCACCAGAAGCAGGGCGGCCGTACCAGCAGCAACTCTCTCATGTCTTTGTGTTTCTATCTGTTCATTCCTGAATATAGTGTGTCTCTTATTAACCAGGGCTCGGTAGGACGATTCGGATTAAGACTGGACCAAGTTTTTTTTTTTCTGTTTTAGCCCAGTCTTTCTCTTAGTTTTTTCTCTTCCTCGGGCAATGGAGATCAACAGAGAAGGGGGCAGGCCCATTGTTTACACACACGACCAGCTGATTGTACTGAGGAGGCCAGCGCTGCTGCCTGGAGCAAAGCCCCTCATCCTGGATTGACTAAAGAGGAGCCGCCGCTGGCAAAGGCCTGGAGCTAAGGTGAGGAGGAGGAGGAGGAAGCATAAGCCGGCTGAACCGATGGTCATCACCAGGAACATGCGATCACCATCCATCCATCCATCTTCTACCACTTTTCCGGAGGTCCAGGTCGCGGAGGCAGCAGTTCAAGCAGACAAGTCCAGACTTCCCTCTCCCCAGCCACCTGCTCCAGCTCTTCAGAGAGGATACCAAGGCATTCCCAGACCAGCTGGGAGACATAGTCTCTCCACCAAGTCCTGGGTCTGCCCCGGGGTCTCCTCCCAGTGGGACGTGCCTGAAACACCTCAAGTGGGAGACGTCCAGGAGGCATCCTAATCAGATGCCCATACCACCTCAACTGACTCCTTTCAATGTGGAGGAGCAGCGGTTCTACTCTGAGCCTCTCCCGGATGACTGAGCTCCTCACCCTATCGCTGAGGGTGAGTCCAGCAATCCTACGGAGAAAGCTCATTTCAGCCGCTTGTATCCGCGATCTCGTTCTTTCGGTCATTACCCAAAGCTCGTGACCATAGGTGAGAGTGGGAACGTAGATTGACTGGTAAATCGACAGCTTTGCCTTAGAACTACGCTCCCTCTTCACCACAACAGACCGGTACAACGTCCGCATCACTGCAGATGCTGCTCTGATCCGTCTGTCAATCTCTCGCTCCATTTTCCCCTCACTTGTGAATAAGACCCCAAGATACTTAAACTCCTCCACTTGGGGCAGGAGCCTGTCCCCAACCCAGAGAGAACAATCCACCTTTTTCCAGCTGAGGACCATGGACTCGGACTTGGAGGTGCTGATTCTCATCCCAGCCGCTTCACATTCAGCGGCAAACCGCCCCAGCAAGAGCTGTAGGTCATTGCTGGATGAAGCCAACAGGACAACATCATATGCAAACAACAGAGATGAGATCCTGTGGTCACCAAGCATGACACCCTCTGTTCCCTGGCTGCACCTAGAAATCCTGTCCATAAAAATTATGAACAGGATTGGTGACAAAGGGCAGCCCTGGCGGAGTCCAACTCTCACTGGGAATGACTCCGACCAAGTGTTGGCAATACGAACCAAACTCTCACAACGGTCGTACAGAGACCGAATAGCTCATAACAACAAGCCTGATACCCCATACTCCCGAAGCACCCCCCACAAAAAACCATGAGGGACGCGGTCAAATGCCTTCTCATTTCTCAACGTATTTGACATGCGATCACTCGGAAACAAAACAGATGAGCTTACAGCGCTGGTCAGGATGCAAAAGGAATACCGTGAGTGTAGTATCATGTGTTTCACAGAGACGTGGTTACACTCACAGATCCCGGATGTTAACGTAGCAATACCTGGCTTCAAGACTATACGGGGGGACAGAGATGTGATAAGTAGCAGGAAAAAAGAGGGGAGGAGGAGTGGCACTTCTTGTGAATGAAAGGTGATGTAATCCTGGGCACATTTATTTGAAGGAAAAGTGTTGCAGCCTGGACATTGAACTACTGGCTGTGAGTATGCTACCTTATTATATGCCATGAGAAATGAAGTGTGCCTTATTAATTATTGTCTACGTCCCTCTGTCATCTGATGCAGCGGTGGCCTGTGATGTCATCGCTCCACTGCGACCACATTACTGGAGAAGCACCCGGACGCATTTATGGCCATCACGGGTGATTTTAATCTTGTCTCATTGGGAAAACATTACCATACTTTCACCAGTTTGTTGACTGTCCCACCAGAGAAAACAAAACACTGGATTTACTGTATGCCAATGTCAGAGATGCATATAGTGCAACAGCTACGATCCAAGCATACGATCCAAGCATACGATCCAAGATGGCGCCCACAGCGGTCGACATGGTGCTTCGCTGCGCTCTTTGTTTGTTTTTGTTTGTCAATTGTGTGTCTGCTTGCACTTATACCCGTGAAGAACTTTTAAATATCAGGACTTTCACCCCCACGGACCTCCTCCCAGTTTTTCTAGCCCCTGCCGCCGATCTGGTTTATTGTTTGGCTCGGAAAGTGAGACGGCGGAAGAGAGGAAGACGAGCGGGCGCTCTCGTGCGACTTCGCAGGAGAGGCTCGCGAACGGCGCTGCCTGGCATATTTCTGTCCAATACCAACTCTCTCTCTAACAAGGTGGATGAACTGAGACTGCTGATGCGTTTTAAGGACCTCGCCTCCTCAGCTGTCCTCTGCTTTACTGAGACCTGGCTCCGGGAAAATATACCGGACAGCGCGCTGCGCCTCGACGGCTTCCAGCTCTTCCGTGCTGATCGTGACACAGAGCTTTCCGGCAAGACCACAGGAGGCGGAGTCTGCTTCTACATCAACTGCATCTGGTGCTCTGATGTAACGGTAATTTCCAAACACTGTTCTCCTGCCTTGGAATTTCTTGTTATCAATTGCAAGCCCTTCTATTCCCCGCGGGAGTTTGCTTCTTTTATAATGATCGCTGTGTACGCCCCTCCCGACGCGGACACGCGCGAAGCTCAGCGCGTGCTCGCGGATCACATTCAACACACAGAGCGGAGTTTTCCAGACTCGCTGATTATTGTGGCTGGCGACTTTAATCAGTGCAATCTGAGCCACGATCTCCCCCGCTACAAACAGTTTATTAAATGCCCCACCAGAGGATTAAACACACTGGATCACTGTTACACCACAGTGAAAGACGCATATCGCGCTGTCCCTCGAGCTGCGCTGGGATTATCTGATCACGTGATGGTTCACCTCATTCCCACATACAGACAGAGATTGAAGCTCACTAAACCTGTTGTGAGCACTACGAAGATACGGACCAGTGATGCTGAGGAGAAGCTGGAAACGTGCATGGAAATATCTGACTGGGGCATGCTTAAAGGAGCCACGCATGATCTGGATGAGTACACGGACACTGTGAACTCATATATCCACTTTTGTGAAGAGAACATTCTTCCATCACGCACCAGGGTGAGTTACTCTAATGACAAACCCTGGTTCACAGCTAAGCTCAGACAGATCAGGAAGGAAAAGGAAGCAGCGCTGAAAAGTGGAGACAGGGACTGCTACAGGGAGGTTAAATACCGGTTTAACAGAGAGCTGAAGAGGGCTAAATCTGTGTACTCAGAGAGACTCCAGCAGCAGTTCACTGCTAATGATTCGGCTTCCGTGTGGAGAGGACTGAGGCAGATCACCAACTATCGGCCTCAGGCTCCTAAAGGTCAGGATGACAAAGCCCTTTGTCAGAGACTGTCCCAACACTATGCCCGTTTTGACACCTCGTCATCTGTGTCCAACTCCCCCCCTCCCTCCAGCTCCACAGCCTCCACATTCCCTACTTCATTTAAGGCACCCCCCCCCCCCCTCCTCCCCCCCTCCCCTTATCATCAGTGAGCAGGATGTGCTCAAACAGTTCTCCAGACTGAACCCGCGCAAGGCCCCCGGCCCAGACGGCGTGTCTCCCTCCACCCTGAGACTCTGTGCGAAACAGCTGGCTCCTGTATTCACAGACATTTTTAACACCTCCCTTAAGTTATGCCACGTGCCATCCTGCCTCAAATCCTTCACCATCATCCCTGTCCCCAAGAAGCCACGGATCACTGGACTTAATGACTACAGACCTGTAGCGCTCACCTCTGTAGTCATGAAGTCCTTTGAGCGCCTGGTCCTGTCCCACCTCAAGTCCATCACCACCCCTCTCCTGGACCCGCTGCAGTTTGCCTACCGAGCCAACAGGTCTGTAGACGATGCAGTCAACCTGGCCCTCCACTCCATCCTGCAGCACCTGGACTCCCCGGGAACCTACGCCAGGATCCTGTTTGTGGACTTCAGCTCCGCATTCAACACCATCCGCCCCGCTCTGCTCCGGGACAAGCTGTCCCTGCTCAACGTGCCTGACTCCCTCTGCAGGTGGATCATCGACTTCCTGACGGACCGGAGGCAGCATGTGCGGCTGGGAAAGACTGTCTCAGACTATACTAGCATCAGCACCGGATCACCCCAGGGCTGTGTACTTTCCCCCCTACTCTTCTCCCTTTACACCAACTCCTGCACCTCCAGCCACCAGTCTGTCAAGTTGATCAAGTTTGCGGACGACACCACCCTCATCGGGCTCATCTCCAACGGCGACGAGTCCGCCTACAGGAGAGAGGTGGCCCAGCTGGCGTCCTGGTGCAGCAATAACAACCTGCAGCTGAACGCTCTGAAGACAGTGGAGATGATTGTAGACTTCAGGAAAGTCACTACTCCTCTGCCCCCCCTCACCCTCTCAGGCTCTCCCATCACCACTGCTGATTCCTTCCGCTTCCTAGGCACTACCATCACCAGGGACCTCAAATGGGAGCTGACCATCAGCTCACTCATCAAAAAAGCCCAGCAGAGGATGTTCTTCCTGCGGCAGCTGAGGAAGCTCAAGCTACCCACCAAGATGTTAGTGCAGTTCTACACAGCCATCATCGAGTCCATCCTCACCACCTCCATAACCGTGTGGTACGCAGGAGCCACTGCCAGGGACAGACTAAGGCTGCAGCGCGTCGTGCGCACTGCTGAGAAGGTGATCGGCTGCAAGCTCCCATCTCTCCAGGATCTGTACATCTCCAGGACCCGGAGGCGTGCTGGCCGGATCATAGCCGATCCCTCACACCCTGGTCACGTACTGTTTGCCCCCCTCCCCTCTGGTAGAAGACTTCGGTCCATCCAGACTAAAACCTCCCGTCACATGAACAGCTTCTTCCCCTCTGCCATTAGACTGCTGAACACTAAGTGACTCTCGTGCACCATGTACAGCAGCTCAACCAGACTCATGTCAATCATCACTGTTTTCTTCCTGCATTACCGACTGCACTATATAGTTCTCCACAGTATCTGCTGCTGGCTAATATATATTTTAACTGTTGACCAGTATCACCTAATCTTATCCTACACTTTATTACATGTATAGTTTATTTCTCTTATCTTATCATGTTTAATGTTGCAGCATTGTACCGAGACAAATTCCTAGTTTGTGTACTACATGAACAATGGCAATAAACCTGATTCTGATTCTGAGCTCTACTCCCCATTGGCAAATCAGATCAGTGCATGGTCGTCTTAACACCCAGGTACATTCCCCTTGTGCAAAGGCAACCTGCTTATAGACGGACTGTGACGAGGTGGGCACAAGAGGCTGCTGATGCACTACAGGACTGCTTAGAGATGACAGACTGGGGCGTACTCTGTGAACCACATGTGGTGGACATAGACAATTTGACCGATTGCATCACAGAATACATTAAATTCTTTGAAGACACGACCATGCCAGCTCAGACTGTACACTGCTTCTCCAACAACAGACCATGGGTCATAAGTGATCTGAAAGCACTTCTGAACAAAAAGAAGAGAGCTTTTAGGTCCGGAGACAAGGAGAAGCTGAGGGGAATGCAGCATGAGCTGAGAGAGATGCTGAGGAGGTGCAAGAACAATTATAGGAGTAAGTTGGAGGATAAACTCAGGCAAAACGACTCTAAAGACGTGTGAGTGAGAATGAAACAAATAACTGGGTGCAAGGAGAGTCAGGCAGCCATCTGGGAGCCAGGAGAGAGCTGATGAACTGAATCTGTTTTTTAATAGGTTCAACTCACAGTCTGTCACCCCAACAACACAGTCAGACCCCCACACATCCCTCCCCGCCCACCCTCCTGTGCAGCACCTCTCTCCATCTCCCCCTCACCCCCCTCCTCCTCCTCGGGGGACACCAGGACCATCCCTCACATCATGGTAACTACAGACCAGGTTAAGAAACAGCTGGAGAGACTCCGTCAGCGGAAGGTGGCGGGCCCTGATGGCATCTCTGCTAGGATCCTGAGGGCCTGTGCCAACCAGCTAGCTGCGGCACTGAAACACCTGTACAACCTGAGCCTGAGTCTGGAGAGAGTACCGGTGCTGTGGAAGACATCCTGCTGGTTCCTGTCCCCAAGAAGTCATCTCCATAGGACCTGAATGACTATCGACCAGTTGCCCTCACTCCCCATGTGATGAAGGTCCTGGAGAGACTGGTCTTAGCCCGCCTGAGGCCGCAGTTGAAGACGTGGCTGGACCCTCTGCAGTTTGCATATCAGCCCCATTATGGAGTTAAAGATGCTGTCATCTGCCTGCTGCAATGAGCCCATCTGCACCTTGATGGCGGAAGAGAGACTGTGAGAATCACTTTTTTTGATTTGTCCAGTGCCTTAAACACCATTCAGCCACTGCTGCTGGGTGAGAAGCTGCAAGTGATGGGGGTCAACAGCTCTGTGATCTCCTGGATTACTGACTACCTAACAGGCAGGCCACAGTTTGTCTTGCTGGGAAGTGTCTTGTCTGGCATGGCGGCTAGTGTTACAGGAGCTCCACAGGGGTCTGCGCCCTCTCGTTGTATAGTGTATAAGATGGGGAGAGGAGGGGGAGTACAGGGCACTGGTAGACAGATTTGTGGAGTGGACAGAGCAGAATCATCTGAGGCTGAATGTCAGTGAGACCAGAGAGATGTGGATTGACTTCAGGAAGAAGAGGACGCCTTCTCAGCCACTGCAGATTAGGGGGGAGGATGTGGGGGTGGTTGAAGACTACAAATACCTGGGTGTCAGGATCAGCAATGGGTTGGACTGGAGATCCAACACCGATGCTGTGCACAAGAAGAGGATGAGCAGAATCTGCTTCCTGAGGAAGCTGAGATCCTTCAACGTGTGTAGCAGGATGCTGGAGCTTTTCTACCAGACCGTTGTCACTAGCACCATCTTCTTTGCTGCTGTCTGTTGGGGTAGCAGTATCGGGGCCAGCGACACCAACAGACTTGACAAGATTATCAAGAGGGCTGGCTCTGTAATTTGTCTCAGACCTGAGACCTTTGAAACAGTGATGGAGAGGAGAACACTAAATAAACTGCAATCTATCATGGACAATCCTGATCACCCCCTCCACCACACACTGGACAGACAGCGGAGCACTTTCTCCAGTAGACTACTACAGCTTCGCTGTAGAACGGCCAGGTACAGGAAATTTTTCCTGCCGCATGCCATTTCACTGTACAATAACTCACTATGATGTTGTATTCTGGTCATAACAATGCTGCCATACTGCACCTTACAGTCTTATTGGTACCTCACATTTCACTCTGCTCCTGATAGTCCTGCATTGTGCAGTGGGTATGATTCATGTGTTTATACGGGTCATCATATTTTAAGCTATGATGTACAGTATATAGGTTTTTATAGTAGAGTTAGTTTTACTTTCCATGGGTAATCCCTTTGTCTGTCATACATGTGTAACGGATCACGTCACCAGTGTAACGGATCTCGTCACAAGCGTAACGGTTCTTCTTTCTGGGGCACCCTTAAGCGGCCGTGATCGGGAACATCAAAACAAGTGTGTGCAGCATAGGGACCACGATGACACCAGACTGCTGTTTCCACAATTTATTTCTGTAGATGAAATAAAACAAAATGCATCACGCTCCGTCTGTACCTCGATCCCACACAGGCTCCCACAGCAAAGCAACGCGATACTGTGTGGAAAGGAGCTCTAAAATAACTTTACAATACAAACAAAAAAATAAAAATAAATCACATTACAAATAAAAAGATTTTTCTAAAACAAACATACCTGTAGATGAAATAAAACAAAATGCATCACGCTCCGTCTGTACCTCGATCCCACACAGGCTCCTACATTAACAAAACATAAATTACACAATGACACAGGCTGCTGGAGTCACTACAGAACCTATATTGGCGCGAAACTCTAAAATGGCGTCCACCGGACTTCCAATGTGCGCCGAAACACCCACAAAACTCTCATTTACAACACAAACAACAAAAAAAATACACTACAGTGACATGTCAAATTAATAACGAACAATTACAAACCAAGGTTACAGTTTAAATGATAAGACTAACGAACGATATGATTATTTAGTGCCAGCAGCGTTTGGACACAACTTACCCACAGCAAAGCAACGCGATACTGTGGGGAAAGACTAAACTACCGGAGCCTCGAAGGTACAGGAAGAGCGGATGTGAGAAGTGTACTGCCAAAATAAAACACTCAAGTAAAATAAAATTCACAATATAAAGAAAAACATAACTGATAAAAAGAAATACTTAGAGTACATTTTTGACTCCGTTACACATGTGTTTCTGTCGTTTGGTTGTCTACTGTCATGCTGCTGTTACACTGCAATTTCCTAGTTAGGGATCAATAATGTACATCTATCTATCTATCTATCTATCTATCTATCTATCTATCTATCTATCTATCTATCTATCTGTCATGGGCAGCAAGAGCACGCCCCTCCCTTCCTGCCTCACATTCACCAGCTCATCACTGCACCTGAGGCAGAAGCCACACCTGCACCCGCTCATCAGCCAGCGTACTTAAGGAGGCTCTCTCCACACAGTCAGCGCTGGCTCGTCTGGGTATACTGCCTGTGTATAGGCAAGCAAACATAAAGTTATAGGTGCTGACACGTCATCTAACCTTATTTCTCTTTTTCCTTCAGGTTGCTGCCACTGTGTAGGTGTGTCTCTAGGACTGCGCATGCTCTCCTGACACATTTTACTGTCCATCAGCTTCCTACTCCACCCGGTCAGGCACCATCAGCTCATCTCCCCCTACCCTACTGGTTCATCTATTCCTCGCTGGGTCCCTGCCAGTTTTCCCTGCATTTTCCAAGTAAGTGGCAATTTGGCTCGCTCATTTCCCCTTACTCCATTCCTCTGCTCACGGCTCTCGTCTTCTCTCCACAGGGCTATTCCTCTGGCGAGTGACTGTTTCTGCAGCTGTGCGCTTGTGTTTTTGCTATTTAATAAAACTTTCAAACGTGCTCCTCTGTGTGGTTCCTTCCTGTGCTTTGGCATCGTGCATGTGAGCTGTCAAGCTTAATTAATCATGACATCTATCTATCGATCTATCTATCTATCTATTATACTGGTTCAAATGAAGAAAATCTGTTGATCTGAATGTGTGCTGATCTGAATTCATACAGAAAAATTAAATGTTTGTCAGTTCCCATTGCGGTGTGCAGTCAATGCATTAATATTGTTTCCTGAGTGAATTTCACTGCAGAGGGCCCTGGAGCCACTTCAACTTGGCTATGAAGCAGAAGGCTAGGGGATACCATCCAAACACCTCTCAGCCCGATATTTAAAAAAGGACCAAAACTCAAGAGAGCACAACTTTCTTTCGCATTTCCCCCCTCTGTCAGATTCCATAGCAGCTCCCCTTTAAGCATGAACCATGTGGCCGAGGTCAGGGGACTGTGCTGCATGTCACTCAGCAGGGTGCTTGTAAGGGGTAAAATAGATTGGATGGGTTAAGCACAATACATTAGGAACACTGATGGAGCCAGTGATTGACACAGCATTGCTGTAATCCATCATCCTGGCCATTAGTTACATCGGCAATAAATGGAGATGCACTGTACATTCAGAGATTGATGCGTCTTATCTACAGTGTAAACACTCATTCACTCTTAGTACAAGAGCCTGTAAATGACAATGCAAACCAGCTGCAGACCCTAATTAGGAGTCTGTTGGGGAATGTAAACTGGAACAAATCTCATCCATGATAAAAAAGATTCCTTGACCTACAATTTTTAAAGACACCTCACTTTTTTGATCAGGCAAGAGGAAAACAACTTAAACAAAAACCCATTCCCCCTCCCACCTTTCTCAGACTGCAAAGGACCAGAGCTGAAGTGACCATGTAAAAAAACCCTTCCAAGCCGTACCCCCTTCCTTTGTGCCAGGATTCTCACTCAGTTTGAAGCCTGACTGACCCCAGTTACTGTACTTAGGGGGAAGAGAACACAAAAAAGACATACAGCTTTTTAAAGATTCGCCCCGAGGGCCCGAGAGGCAGATGGAGCTCAGAAGAGTGAAAATGAATGGAATCTGATAGAGTGGAAAAAGTCTAAAAAGACACTTAGAAGAGTCAGGGATGCAGAGGCGGCGTCACGGGGGTGGGATGTGGAGTCGAAAACACCATGAAAACGCTACATTAGCTCCCTCTCTGCTGCTGGTGGAGGCAGTAACGATAATCATTTGCTAGTCTAATGGTGGCGAGGCAGTGATGAGAGGTAATGCACACTGTCACAGGAAATTAAAGCGAGGGAAGACATCTTCGAGCATAATTCCTTCCAGTCCCCACCCTCTTTTTTCTATGGATCCATGTGATTGATAGTCCTCTAAATGTTGCTCTACATTTAGATGTAATCAGGACAGTCTTAACAGGAAAGATGAAAGACCTCTCTATTCTGGGGGCTCGTTCCATTTATACTCTACAAATGACACTGCCACTTAATTTATCAGCGCGGTATCTCAGCTCAACTGGAGAGGCTACATAATCCATGTTGCCAAAAGTGAATGGCATCCAACGGGTGAGAATTATAGCATTTATGAATATTGCATTGAGGGTGGGGGTGGGCTTGAATGTGCCAAATGGAATGCGGCAGCTCTAATTACATTTGAACCAACTTTGACATATGTTCCTCAGATGGACTGTGTTGCTTTCACAGCCTTGCTTGATCAAATGTTTCATTTTGCAGGCATTACATCAAATGTGGAGTCAAGCCAAAGATCCAGGGCAGTCAGAAGTGCAAAAGGAACCCATTCACTAAAACATGGTGTGGTTGTGGGTCTTAACCTTCGAAAGTGATTTTTTGGGGGGTCACATGTACGGTGGCAAAGAAAGCTCACAAAAATGCAAACAAAAACCAAGTGCAAAAACACAAGTGCAAACAAATAAAAAACAAGTGAAAACAACAAACCAAGTGTAAAAAACATGCAAACACAAAACCAAGTGCAAGCAAAAAATTAAGTGCAACGAAAAGCAAGTGAAAACAAACAAAAAAAAAGAAAAGCAGTCAGAGTGCATACCTCCACCAAGGCTCCTTCCTTCCCTCCCTTTGTCCATCCATCTGTCCGTACCTCCCTTCCTCCATCCCACCATACATTGCAAGATAGGGCCTTGGTAGAGGTATGCACTCATAGATCAACTCCAAAATCTAATGGGTTCTTCTGCAGCCCAAGGACCATCTCTGGTGAAAATTTCAGCAAAATCCATCCAGTAGTTTCTATGTAATCCTGCTAAACCACTGCAAGAAGATTGAGCTTTGGTGGAGGTATGTACTCATTGATCGCCTCCAGAATATAATTGGTTCATGTGTAGGCCAAGAGCCACCTCTGGTGAAAATTTCGTCCAAATCCATTGAGTAGTTTTGGAGTGTTGTTGCTAACACTCGGTGAGAAAATAAGAGCCTTATTGGAGGTGTGAATTCTCAGATAACCACCAAAATGTAATGGGTTGCTCTGTAGCCCAAGAACCACCACTGGTGAAAATTTCATCCAAATCCATGCTGCAGTTTTTGTGTAATCCTGCTGCACAATTCCAAACAAAGCCCTTGTTGGAGGTATGCACTCTCAGATCACCACCATGATTAGATCATAAATTTAATCATCTGTTCCCCGTGCCATTACACACCTTTCCAGAAAATTTCATCAAAATCCATTCATAACTTTTTGAGTAATGTTGCTAACAGACAGACAAACCAACAAACCAGCACCGGCAAAAACATTGCCTCCTCCCTTGGTGGAGGTAATAAGTGCAACAAAAAACAAGTGCAAACAAAAACCAAATGCAAACAAACAAAACAAATGCAAACAAAAAGCAAGTGCAAACAAAAAAAAAAGTGCAAACTAGAGGGCACTCAGAGAGAGCATACCTCCGCCAAGGCTCTGACCCTCCCTCCTTTTGTCTTCCCCTCTGTCCCTTTGTCCATCCATATCGCCATCAATCTGTGCATTGCGAGATAGGACCTTGGTGGAGGTATGCACTCACAGATCACCTCTAACATCTAATGAGTTCATCTTTGGGCCAAGGGCTACCTCTGGTGAAAATTTCATCCAAATCCATCTAGGAGTTTTGGCGTGATCCTGCTAACAGAGAAACTGCACCAAAAAACAATAAGACTACATTATATGACTACATTATAATAATAATAACAAGACTGTCATAATTGACAATACATTGGTGCTGGGCAATTCCACCTTAAATCAACATCATGGTTTACTGAATCTTTCAGGTCGGTTTTCTTTCTTTTTTCCTCCTCTCTTCTCCCTTACAGTTTACCAGCAAGGTTCATAATTATTAAGCAATATTACACAACAGTGCGGTATCATATCACTCCGGTGCATAGTAAATGAGAATAAAAGAACAGGCCTATTATTATTTCACAAACAAAAAAATTAACCATTGACCAGTGCTGAAGTTTACTGTGTTTACATACCGTGTGGGACATGTGGCTCGGAATGACATCCTTGTCTGCCGGCCAGAGTTACGTCTGCAAGCTCTTCAAACCCCATCTTAGACCGCAAACTTTGCTTGCTTTTCTTGGTGTCTTCAGAGAAAATAATGTCAATCATCACATACTATATGGATGAAGACCACATTTGGTTTCGTTCCAAGCAGTTTTACTTTTTCTGCAGTGTTTGGCTTCTGGGTTGTGGAGGTGCATGACCCTATGGCGTGGCCATGCACGTAACTCAGTGGACACATGTTAAAGGGGCCGTACATGAAAAGCACAATATTAATATATAAAATAATTTAAAAAAATTCCTGGATCCAGATCGTATGAGTGATTAGTGAAGATGGCCGACTGCAGGAAGTGCTGAGCAGAGCTGAGCTGACCTCTTCGCCAAAAATCTCCCAAATTATGGCATAAAACTTAGTCGGAGAAGTGACCGACTAACCTATAACAAACTGGATTCGCCTGTTGATGAGCCGATAGAGGATTTGCAATCCTATATTTACGCACAGTACTACAGTAATGTCATGCCTGGCAGCAAACCGGCGTCCAAACCCACCCAGACTAAACCAAGCTCAAGCGAAATGGATGATACTCCACCCTGTGACATTAGTGAGTCCATAATGTCTATTAAATGTCAGCTTAAAAAGCTTGACTTACTTGATCAGCTGACAACTGATATTAATGAATTAAAGCAAGCCGTGGAATTCAACAATTCACTGATCGAGGTGCTAAAGGCTGATAATGCGTCACTCAGGCTTGAAGTAAACAACCTCAAATGTCTGACAGCAGAACTCCAAAAAGATAAATTTATCATGGCAAAAAAACATACTTGACCTGCAGTGTCGGAGCATGAGGGATAATTATACATTGAATTCCAGAAGTAAAAACTGAAACTCACCAAAAATCAGAAAAGCTTCTTAACCCTTTGAGTGTGAGATTGTGCGTGGCCCTAGTGGCAGAGCACAGCGCTGTGCCTGTCAACTAATTCTGACATCCCTGTACTCCTCAGCTATACTGACGACTTGTGCTGATCGTGGCAGTTCAGAAGGTGGCGGACACACGTAGGAGGAATCATGGCTGACATGTAATACACCAAAGAAGAGCTCCTAATTTCCTTTTCCTGTATTCCCTTCTTTTAGCTCAGAAAGCTAATATGGCTGCCATCCATCATCGTGCACCGTCACTTAGACGGCTTTGTACACAGATAATAGCCGCTGGATACAAGCGAAATTTATGTGGGATAATCATAAGACTTTGTAAATGTGATAGAGAGCGTAAATGACCGACAGAACACAAAATAACAACCACGATGGACGAAAATGCACCTACAACAGCAACAAGCGAGTCCCCTTAGCCGTCAGTAAGTGACGAATTTCTTTGTTGTTTTTTTTTTTACATTGTACTGATTTTTTGTTCATATACTTTGAAGATAAGATAGCGTACCCCTGTACAAAAAACGCTGTCAAAAGACTGAACCATTCTTTGTGTAAATATGTCCAAAGTCCGCTTTTGACTGAGTTATGCAATTCAATATAGCTGGCGCAGCATTATGCAAGTTACATGTGTAAAATCACTCCTATCTGAAACTTTGGATCATATTTTACATCTTTCTAATTGACAGTAAGCCATTATCTCTTACCACTTTCAAGTTATAGCCTTGGAAATCTGAACTATTCTATTGACAAAAAATATTTACCACTCTTGACCACTAGGGTTATGTCGCAATTCGGCGACAGTCACACTCAAAGCCTTAAGTCATTCCTTGTCAACGAGTTGAAAATGAAGCCGGAGGAGGCCGTGGCTATTCGCTTTTCTAGAGCGCATTGCCTCGGAAGGACCAAAGCCGACCAACAGAGGAGGCCCCATCCTATTGTGGCCAAAACCACTGATTCCAAGATGAAAGCTGCTGTCATGTCCAATGGTAAAGAGATAAAAGTACCAACTACTCCATCAATGATCAGTTTCCACCTGAGATCATGAACAGACGGAGGCTGCTCTAACCGATCATGACAGAGTCAAGAAACAGTAAAAGGAACGCTCGTCTGTTCATTGATAAACTTTACATCAATGGAAAACTGTAAAGGAATCCTCAAATCACATATTGGCTAACTGAAGGAGACCAAAACATCACTGTTGAACCTCAGAAGGAGCCACCGGGACTTTAGCACGCTGCCTCTCTAGCAGTGTAAACACAGACGCGTGATGATGACATCATCGCCGCGTCCCCGCTGTCATGACAACTGTTGAACCTGAAAGATGTTGAATGATTTACTTTCTTTTTTTACTCACTTTCCCTCTTCCTTCTATCTCTCTATCTTAACCGTATATTCATTTTGGTTTGGGAATTGGCCTAAATTCTGCTCGTTTGACTGGGTAGGTCTGCTGCGTGGTGCGACGAGGCCAGTATCAGTGTGCTCTCGGACTAATCGACTGTTGAGCTGACAATGACTCTCTGTGTATTTGAGTGTGTGTGTATTTGTGTGTGTTTGTCTGACCGTCTTCTGTATGGTTGAGGGTTTGTCTATGTCTGTGTCTCCAAGTGTGTATTGTTGCTGTATGATCCCAGTAAATTTTATCAGCTATCGTGCATGATCTTCAATGAATCTAATGAAGCAGGAGTGGATGTGACACAATTTAAGGACTATAATAGGAATATAAGCTGTGATCAGTATATTCCTGAGCAATTAACATCCTTTAAAAACCAATACAATTATTCTTCCATGCATTTAAACATCAGAAGCTTGAATAAACATCATAGATAGATAGATACATACTTTATTTCGAACAAAAAAGTAAAAAAACAAAACAAATGACAAGTGCGATAAAAGTGACAGTATACAGTGCTCAAAAGGGAGAAGGAAGAAGTGAACACTTATTAACTCCAACTCCTGTTTTCCATAAATACAACCCATGTGAAATATATACAAATTACCTCATTTAAGACCCCAAGTAGATAATTAACTATATTTTGTACATATCAACATTAACACCCATCTATCCCAACATACATACAGTGCAAACATCAAAACCAGCCCCAAACAACACAGATATACACAGTACTGTCTCACCTACCATTCCATAGTGTCCCAGAGTGAGCATAGTGAATTGTAAATATAAATACTACCCCTCTAACATACAGTATATTCTTTCAGCAAATGTTTATACCTATTTTTGAATTGATTTCTGTTTGTACATAGTTTCAGTTCCAGCTCCAGACTGTTCCACAAATCCACCCCACAGACAGATAATGCACAGACTTTTCTTAGTTGTTCGTACCTTAGATTTTGTAAAGTTTAAGTCTCCTCTCAAATTATGATCTAGTTACTTTACTTACCAGTACAGGCTGCAGCTTTGATGTAATTGGTTGTAGTGAAACTTGGCTGAATGATAAGTCATACATAGACATCTTAAATCTTGATGGTTATAAACTGTTCATGAAGAACAGATGTGGTAGATCTGGTGGTGGTGTCTGTCTGTATATCTCTTGTAGACATAATGTATTTATGATGATGAGGTAAGGTATTTAAGTCATATCATCATAAGGTATTTATGATGATATTGTCATGGCAGACTGTTATATTGACTCTATTTTTGTTGAGATACATGTCAGAAATGGGAAAAATTGAATTCTAGGTGTGATTTATCCCCCCCCCCCCCCGGACACCGACCTTAATATTTTCACAACCAAACTAGAAGAAATTTTATTCTCAACCAACAACAAAAATAAAAGTTGTATCCTCCTTGGAGACTTCAATATTTACCTCTCCAGGGATGATGCAGCTAAAAATGATTTTATGAATACACTGCCATGATTACCAGTTAAGCACAGCTCATGTGCACGATGCAACAACAGAAGGACAATCAAACACACAAGCACATGTTTGAGAAGTTTATTAAATATCAAAACACAGTACCGCTTAGGGAAAATGTCACTCGCCAGAGGAATGAGCTTGTGGAGAGAGAATGAGATCTGTGAGTGGAGGAATAAAGACAGGGAAAATGGGCGAGCCAAATTACCACTTACGTGGGATAATAGGGAGCACCGGCAGGACCCCAAACTGGGGTAGAGACAAACAAGCAGGGTGAAGGTGGAGGTGAGGTGGTGCCTGACCGGGTGGAATATGTTGCAGCTGAGTGGAGATGATGGGGCAGTGAGCCCATGCTGTCCCCGGAGATGCACCCGCATGATGGCAGCAACCTGGAGAAGAGAAGAGAAACAGGTGAGTGCGAAAACTACACCTTAGGAAATAGCACTAGCAAACTTAGTACTCTGCTACGGCAGTATACCCAGATGAGCCAGCATCAACACACTGAAGAGATGCTCCTTATAAATGCTGACTGATGAAAGGTGGCAGGTGCGTCTCCTCACCCAGTCTGTTGATGACCTGAGGAGGAAACAACAGGAAAGAGGGGGCGAGTGCTCACAGCCATGACATACACTACACTCCTCTTCCTTCTTCCCAACCATTAATACCTATACTAGAATCATTCACTTCACCAAGTCCATTTTTGATAATATAATTACTAACATTCACATTTCCACACTGGTATCTGGAGTCGTGCTCGCCGAGTTTTTTGATCATTTCCCTTTTGTTCTGTTTCTTGACTTTGCTGTTAGGCCCTCAATCTTGCGACATAAACTAAAAAAAAAAATACTTAATGAAGAAACCTTGCAACGACTGAGTGAGGACCTGCATGTCAAGGGATGGGATAGAATCTACAATTGTAGTGATGCTGATGCTGCGTTTGAGGCCTTGACCAAGGAAATAACAGAATCCATCCAGAGGACAACTCCTGCCAGGAGTGTCACATGAAGTGGTACTATTCAACATCTGTGGCTTTCTAAGGGCATACTAAAATCTATTAAGTACAAAAATAAGTTATATAAACGCCACATAAAAATCCAAATATTAACAATAAAAATGAATATACTAATTATATATAATAGGGACCAAAAAAAACCCACACTTCCAAACAATAACGCGGTCAGTAATCTCACCAGTAATGCCACTCTTGCTGACAAATTTAATAATTATTTTGTCTCCATTGGAGAAAATTTATCTAATAAAATTAATCAACCCCAGGCTGCCTCTTTCAAACATTATCTATCAGGAAACTACCCAAATTCTTTCTTCTTGAAGCCAACTGATTGTGAGGAAGTCTGGAAAATCATCAAGGACACGAAGAACTCAAACTCTGCTTGAGCTGATGCAATTTCTAGCAAAATTTTGAAAAGTATCATTAATTTAATACTGGAACCTCTTACCTACTGCATTAATCTGTCTCTAATCTCCGGAGTAGTGCCACAAATAGCAAAAATTGCACAAATTATACCAATTTATAAATCAGGTGATAAGAATGATTTGACTAATTATCGTTCAATATCCATTCTGCCTACTTTCTCAAAGGTTTTGGAAAGAGAAGTTTATAACAGACTTACCAGTTACCTTGATAAGCTCAACATCATTATCCCATCTCAGTATGGCTTCAGAATGAAACACACTACCTCTATGGCAATACTTGACCTAAATGAAAAAAAATCAATGATGTTGTGGCCACACTTATGTGACCTACTTTGTGACTGATGTAAGGCCTCACATTTTAGACAAGAACAAAGGCAGAGCTTCCTTGGAGATGATAGGAAGCTGTGAAGGTTTAAGCTTTGGGATGCAAGGCCTGAGACTGTGGGGGTGATTTCAGGGGATTAAAGAGGAGACACATTGTTACGGGCGATTGTAATGCAATGTGACTGGTGATGCAATTTTACTTGTGAACTGTGAGAGTCCTGGTATTTAAGGACGAGAGTTTCCTGTGTTGTTGTCTTTCTTTCTTCTTTGAGATGTTGGTGAATGTGAATAAAGATGGCTTGAGAGAACCCTGTCTCGTCCTTCTCACATTCCCACACTGGTGACCCAAGACAAGCATGCAGCAAGAGGAGATTTCCCCCGGGCCAGCCTCGTCAGGAGCCCCCAGCCAAGCGCATTCCCACACTGGTGACCCCGACGTGATATGAAGCGAGAGGAGATTTCCCCCGGGCCAGCCTCGTCAGGAGCCCCCAGCCAAGCGAATGCTGCTACAGTCCAGCTACCGGACTTCTGGCAGAACAATCCGCGCTCCTGGTTCAATGAGATTGAGGCACAGTTCAACCTCCGGGGGATATCGGTAGACGCCACAAAGTTCTACCACATGGTCGCAAAACTGGACAACAACATGGCCCAGCATGTGGAGAGCCTGATCGACCAGCCGCCGGACAGCGACAAATACGGCGCGTTGAAGGCTGCACTCATCCAGCACTTCACCCCCTCGGTGGAGGAGCGAGCAGAGAGGCTCCTGGCGCTTACTGAGTTGGAAAATGACATGCCAGTGAAACTTATGGAGAAGTTGTTGAGGTTGAAAGGCTCAGATGACGACCACTTCATCTTCACCCACCTCTTCCTCAGGACCCTACCGTCAGCGACAAGAGCGACCCTGACCACTTCGCCGTTGTTGGCCCAGCGGGACTACCGCGCGCTGGCCCGGGAGGCGCAGCGAATTGTCAACGCCAGCAGACAGCGCGCAGCCACGGCTGCAGCAGCGGAACTCGGCGCGACGACCGCAGATGGCAGGGGGCCAGGGGCAGCAGTAGCAGACCCACCGACGACGGCAGCGGCGAGAGCCAGGGAACGCGGAGGAGACGTCCTTTGTTTCTACCATCGCCGTTTCGCAGAGAGGGCACGCAAGTGTGTACCACCGTGCCAGTTTCAGCGTTCGGGAAACGCCAAGACCGGGGGGTCGGTAGCAGCCGCGGCCCTCGGGTAGGAGAACAAGCTGCTCTACTTGTTGGACGCACCCTCGGGGAGGCAGTTCCTCGTGGACACAGGCTCCCAGTTGAGTTTCATCACACCTTCCTACGCGGACAGACTGGCAGGTTCCGGAGGTCCCAGGGTGACAGCAGCGAACGGCTCGGAGATTAAGACCTTTGGTGAGAGGACTCTGCTTCTGTCTCTACACGGTGGTACATTTGAGTGGACTTTTGTTATAGCAGCAGTGAATTTCAATATGTTGGGGGCTGATTTTTTGTGTTCACATGGTTTGTTGGTTGATCTCGCTAACAGGCGCCTGGTTAATGCACTTTCTTTTGATTCTATCCCCTGTACAGTGCAAGTGGCCCCGCCAACAGCACAAGCCAACATCACAGCTGCAAGCGGTAAGTTCCACACACTGCTCACTCAGTTCCCAGCACTCACGGTCCCCACATTTTCAGCAACAGTCGCTAAACACGGGGTGGAACATTTTATTACCACTACCGGACCACCCGTTTTTGCAAAAGCTCGGCGCTTGGACGCAGTTAAACTGGCCATAGCGCGCAAGGAGTTCGCCAACCTGGAGAGGTTGGGCATAATGAGGCATTCAAACAGTCCGTGGGCTTCCCCGCTACACATGGTCCCGAAAGCTGACGGATCATGGCGACCTTGCGGGGATTTCCGCAGGTTAAACAATGCTACAGCGCACGACCGCTACCCAATCCCGCATATCCAAGATTTTTCCGTTCATTTGGCAGGGGCTCGTGTTTTTTCTAAGACAGATTTGGTTCACGGTTACCACCACGTCCCAGTGCGCTCTGAGGACATACCCAAAACAGCGGTAATAACTCCTTTTGGCCTATTCGAGTTTTTACGCATGCCATTCGGGCTTAGAGGGGCTGCACAGACGTTCCAACGCATGATGGACGCAGTGCTTCACGATCTCCCTTTCGTGTCCGTCTACTTGGACGATATTTTGGTAGCCAGCGCGTCCGAAGACGAACACGAAAAACACCTGGCCACAGTTTTCCGAAGGTTGGGAGATCACAGGTTAATAATCAACCCAGCGAAGTGTCAGTTCGGGGTGGCGCAGATCGATTTTTTAGGACACCGCGTCTCCCCCGAAGGAGCAGTTCTGCTCCCTGACAAAGTGCGCGCGGTGGCAGATTTCCCCCGGCCGCAGATGGTCAGGGCATTGCAGGAGTTTTTGGGAATGGTGAATTTTTATAACCGTTTTCTCCTCCGCGCGGCGCAACTCATGCAGCCGCTGTATGCCACGCTCAAAAAAAAGAAACCCGCAGATAAGGTTGAGTGGTCCCTGGAGCAGGACCAAGCGTTCTCGGAGGTGAAAGCGGCCTTGGCAAAGGCTGCGTTGTTGGCAAACCTAGACCCAACGGCCCACATAGCGCTCACTACTGACGCGTCAGATGTGGCCATAGGGGCGGTCGTGGAGCAACATGTAGCCGGGGTTTGGCAGCCCCTCGCCTTTTTCAGCAGGACCTTGCGCGATAGCGAACGTAAATACAGCGCGTTCGACAGGGAGCTGCTGGCTCTCCATTTGGCCATCCGCCACTTTCAGTTCTGGCTGGAAGGACGCCATTTCACCACGTTCGTTGACCACAAACCGCTAACATTCGCAATAGCCAAGGTTTCCGAACCGTGGTCAGGCCGGCAGCAGAGACAGCTGGCCGCGATATCAGAGTTTACCACTGATATTCAGCATGTGGCAGGCAAACTGAGTGTAGTGGCAGATTGCCTCTCGCGCGCCGTGGCGGCCCCAGTCAGCGTAGGAGTAGATTACGCAGCCATGGCCGCGGAGCAGGTTAGTGACGCGGATGTGCGCGCGCTCCAGTCTGGACCAACAGGTTTAAGGCTGGAGAGCAGGGTGCTGCAAGACGGTATGCCCCCCCTAATCTGCAATGTCTCCACTGGACTGCTGCATCCAGTAGTACTGGCCGCGTGGCGCCGCCGCGTTTTTGACTCGATTCATTCTTTGGCCCACCCGTTAGTGCGTGCATCGGTCAAAATGGTAGGGGAGAAATTTGTGTGGCCGAGTCTTCGCAAACAAGTTAAGGAGTGGGCAGCAGCCTGCACGGCGTGTCAACGAGCCAAAGTACACAGGCACACGAGGGCTCCTTTGGAGCCATTTCACATTCCGGCCAAGAGGTTCAATCACGTTCATGTGGACCTCGTGGGACCCCTTCCGCCGTCGCAGGGGTGCACACACCTTCTGACAATAGTGGACCGCACCACGCGCTGGCCTGAAGTGGTTCCGCTGGCATCAACCACGGCCGAGGAGGTAGCGCGCACGTTTTTAACAGCTTGGGTGGCGCGTTTCGGAGTTCTGTCGGACATTACGTACGACAGAGGCCCTCAATTTGTGTCCGAACTTTGGTCGACTATGGCCCGCAGCCTGGGTGTCACAATTCACCGCACAACTGCGTACAATCCGCAGGCTAACAGGTTATGCGAACGTTTTCATAGGTCATTGAAAGCGGCTCTCAGAGCGTCACTGACGCATGCAAATTGGGTAGACAAGTTACCGTGGATTTTATTGGGGTTGCGTTTTGCGCCTAAAGAGGACTTAGAAGCCTCCCCAGCAGAGCTCGTGTTTGCGCAACCACTTCGGCTGCCTGGGGAGTTTCTCCCAGATAACCCGGCGCCAGACACCTCCCCGTTGCAGCTGTTGCGGAGTAACATAGAATCAAGCACGCTGCCTGGCCCCGTGCACCACAGTTTTCCACGCGTTTTTGTGCCTAAAGCGTTGAAGAACGCAGAGTTTGTTTTTGTCAGACACGATGCGCATCAACCCCCGTTGCGACCACCTTATGACGGGCCGTTCAGAGTTCTGGAAACAGGGGACAAGCAGTTTTTGCTAGATTTGGGGGGTAGGAAAGCAAAAGTTGGCATAAACAGACTCAAACCTGCTTTTGTGGTGGCGGATGAGCAAGTGTTGTTGGCAAAGGCCCCGCGGCGAGGTAGACCCCCACGGGGGGCTTCACAGAGTAATGTTTCCCCAGAACACCCGCAGGGACTGACAAAGGGTTTCCACCCCCAGACGGCAAACCCCCAGCGTGACAGTGCAGCGGAGACGTTGAATCCCAGCTACAGCAGATACGGCAGGAGACTGAAGCCTAGACAGCATGCAGACTGATGTGTATTGATTCTATCACGGCATGCATACTGTATTCTCTGGTTCGTCTAAAATGGGTTTTTTGGGGGGGGGGGGGCTGGTGTGGCCACATTTATGTGACCTACTTTGTGAATGATGTAAGGCCTCACATTTTAGACAAGAACAAAGGCAGAGCTTCCTTGGAGATGACAGGAAGCTGTGAAGGTTTTAGCTTTGGGATGCAAGGCCTGAGACTGTGGGGGTGATTTCAGGGGATTAAAGAGGAGACAAAGCGGTAGAAGATGGATGGATGGATGGATGGAAAGAGGAGACACATTGTTACGGGCGATTATAATGCAATATGACTGGTGATGCAATTTTACTCGTGAACTGTGAGAGTCCTGGTATTTAAGGACGAGAGTTTCCTGTGTTGTTGTCTTTCTTTCTTCTTTGAGATGTTGGTGAATGTGAATAAAGATGGCTTGAGAGAACCCTGTCTCGTCCTTCTCACATTCCCACAATGTAATTGAAGGAGGCAACTATGGTATTGGCATTTTCTGAGACCTGTCTAAAGCATTTGATACCATTAACCATGACATCCTAATTAATAAATTACAACATTACGGTATCAGAGGCCTAGAATTAGATTGGTTTATTAATTATCTGTCTGGAAGACTACAGTATGTTTATACAAATAACCACAAGTCATCATATAAATCCATCAATCATGGGGTTCTCCAGGGTTCCATTTTAGGACCAGTTCTATTCATTCTGTATAAAAATGACATTGCTAACTCCTTGTCTCTACCACATAAAGTACTGTCTGCTGATGACACTGATTTATTTTTTGCTCACTAGAATCCAAATGAACTTGAACAGATAATAAATAGTGAACTTATGAAAACAGACACCTGGCCTCAGTGAAACAAACTTTCACTTAATATCACTGAAACAAATTATATTGTATTCCGTTCCAATAAAAAGCCAGACACCAAAGAACTTTGCCCCCAAATTAATGGACAGAATACTACAAGCGTTAGCTCTATAAAATTCTTGGGGGTCCTCATCGACAAATTGCTCAATTTCAAATGTCACACTGATGATCTAACCAAGAAATTGGCCAAATACTCTGCTCTGTTTTTAAAAGTGAGACATTTTCTACCGCTTTCAGTATTTCTCACTCTATATAAAACTTTATTTGAGACTCACTTACATTACTGCAATATCAAATAGTTAGTTAGTTAATTCCCTTCACACCATGTTGGTGTATGGGGCGGCACCTATCTCCGTTTCTACAATATCAAATGGGGTAAGACATTTCCAACTGACCTAAAAAAGCTAGAAATTCTCCAAAAGAAAGTCATACGTGCCTTGTCATGGTCTGAATACAATTCTCCTACTAGTCATCTTTTCCATCGTTATAATCTTCTAAGACTTGCTGAGCATAATTACTTACAGAATACCTGTATAATGCATCAGGTTGTCCACAAACTCAACTATAAATTATGTGAACTCATTCCAACCTTCCTTCCTATACACACCTATACCACTAGAAATAAGAAACAAATTACTGGGAAAAAAGCGAAGACTAAAATCCACCAGGTGTAGTATTGTGTGCAGAGGACTGCAGATTTGGAATGAGCTTGATGAGAATCTAAAAATGTCACCTTCCATCTCAATCTTCAAGAAAAAAATAAAAATGCAACTCCTATCATTATATAATTAATCTGCTATTTGGTACAAAAACTTGATTACTGATGAATTGTTACTCCATTATAATTTTGTTTTATATGTTGATATCACTCCAATAGTATTTAATAACCTGACTATGTATCTTGAACTCACCTGCTAATTCAATGTAAACAAATGCGGTGATTATGTGCTATATGTCTGTTATATGTTTGTTTGTTCCTGTACACAAAGACATCAGACTGATTTCCATCATCATTTTATTGTAGAAATGGGCTCCCTACTAAAAGCTTTAAATAGCTTATTTGGGATGACCTGTTCACACTCCAAATCAATGTGAAAAAAAGCCTATTGTATACTGCTACTCATGCTGTTGATAATTCTTATTGTAATTCCTTCATGCTGTTGATAATGTGTGATGTGTGTGTTTAAATAAACTGTTAAACATCCTCACAATCAAGATCACCACAAAAATCTAACCATCTGTTCCCTGTGCCATTACACACCTTTCCTGAAAATTTCATCAAAATCCGTTCATAACCTTTGACGTAATGTTGCTAACAGACAGAAAAACCAAGCAACAAACCAACCAACGAATGCCAGCAAAAACATTACCTCCTACCTTGGCGGCAGTAACAATGCAATCACAAGGTTGCATAGAAAAATACATAGATTTACTGGATATATACAGGTAGATACTGTAAAAATATATATTCTTCTGTATGTGTCAACAATGGACAATTACGGTGAAGCTTCTAAACAACAATGAGGTTTTTGCACATAAATATTGGAGTCAACTGCAATCTCATAAATTCTATATGTTGTTATCCAAACTGCAAACATTTTGGCCAAAACTATATATTTTTTCAGATGCTATAAAATCTCATAACATTTAAAGACACATTGTAGGTCGTCCTCCTGATCCTCATGGATCATCACCTTATTGTGGTGGGGGGTTTGGGTGCCCTCATGATCCCAGGAGCTATGTTGTCTGGGGCAATTTGCCTCTGGTAGGGTCACCCAAGATAAACTGGTCCTGGGTGAGGGGTCAGACTAAGAACGATCCAACAGACTCTCATGATGAATGCCCAAACAAGGATTCAGTGTACACTGCCCGGTATGGGGTTACCGGAGCCCCACCCTGGAGTCAGGCCTGGGGAAGGGGGTCGATGGCTAGCACCTCGTGGCCGGGTCTCTGCCCATGGGACCCATCTGGGTTCAGCCCGAAGGAGTTACAAGGGTCTGCCCTCCAGTGGGCTCACCACCTGCAGGAGGGACCATGGGGGTCCAGTGCTATGTGGATCAGGTGGCGGTCGAAGGCACAGACCTTGGTGGTCTGATCCCCGGCTTCCTAAACTGGTTTTTAGGAAATTACCCTCTCGAGAATCCTCGAGGGTTCGTGGGAGTTTGCCTAACCAGTTTACCTGTGTTTTGTGGGCTTGGAGAAGACATTCAGCCGCATCCCTTGTGGTTTTTTGTGGGGGGTGCATTGGGAGTATGGGGTGTCGGGCTTGTTGTTATGAGCTATCCGGTCTCTATATGACCGTTGTGAGAGTCTGGTTCATATTGCAAACACTCGGTCGGACTCATTCCTAGTGAGAGTTGGACTCCGCCAGGGCTGCGCTTTATCACCAATCCTGTTTACAATTTTTATGGACAGGATTTCTAGGCGCAGCCAGGGAATGGAGGGTGTCATGCTTGATGACCACAGGATCTCATCTCTGTTGTTTGTAGATGATGTTGTCCTGCTGGCTTCATCCAGCAATGACCTACAGTTCTTGCTGGGACGGTTTGCCGCTGAGTGTGAAGCAGCTGGATGAGAATCAGCACCTCCAAGTCCGAGTCCGTGGTCCTCAGCCGGAAAAAGATGGATTGTCCTCTCTGGGTTGGGGACTGGCTCCTGCCCCAAGTGGAGAAGTTTAAGTATCTTGGGGTCTTATTCACAAGTGAGGTCAGAATGGAGCGAGAGATTGACAGACAGATCGGAGCAGTATCTGCAGTGATGCGGATGTTGTACTGGTCTGTTGTGGTGAAGAGGGAGCTGAGTTCTTAGGCAAAGCTGTCAATTTACCAGTCAATCTATGTTCCTACTCTCACCTATGGTCACGAGCTTTGGGTAATGACCGAAAGAACGAGATCGCAGATACAAGCGGCTGAAATGAGCTTTCTCTGTAGGATTGCTGCACTCACCCTTAGAGATAGGGTGAGGATCTCAGTCACCCGGGAGATGCTCAGAGTAGAACTGCTGCTCATTATCGGATATAGTGAAGTAGTTAGCTAACAGCTCGACTGCCTCAGCAAACGATTTTGTTGGTCTTAGCATGTGGAAAATATGTTGGCCTTCTATGCCCAGATTGTGAGCCAGTAGACCTCACTTCCGTACCTCATCCAGCTTGCCTAGATCCAACGCCAATACATAGGTCTCAAAAGCATCGAGCCAGCACGGCCATGGTACGGGCAGCTCACCAGGGTTTTCCAGAAACGGTTGTAGTGGCCTCAAACACGCTTCCATGGTTTACTCTTGTTGCCAATGTCTGGAAACTGGAGAAGGACTCACAGAGAGTGAAATGGGGTCTGGATCAGACAGGCATTAATCAAAGTTTATCTTATAATCCTCTCTTTTTCAGCCCAATATTAACAATATTTCACCAAATGCCCATATACAAGAAAAAAAAAAATTTATGTTTTCATTTTCATGCTTCATTCCACACTGAGCCGTTACATTTTATGTTTGGAAGGTTTTATGTGTGGGGATTTTAGCTTCCACCATTTTATGATTTTGGACATCTTCACTTTTTTTTCTGCCAAGGGTCAACAAAGCTGAAAGCCAAGCTGAAATTGTGGGCCTGGAAAGCGTTTGCACTTTTCTGGAAGAACAGTCCAAATGGGACCTTTGCAGTGAGTGAGAATTATTTCAATCCAAACTTTTCTTGAGGCTGCTGCTTTAGCTGAGTTTTGGACTTGTACACGTCTTAAGTCTCCAAGTGCGTTGTTTGCATTCACTGCCCTTCTGAAAGCAATACACACCAATGGCAGCAGATAAGTCATTAATAAATGTTCAAAAGTGTAATTTTTGACAGATGCAAAAACTTTTACAATGACCTGAAGCAAAATCAATAGATCCCAATACAATATAACCATCTATTTATCAGCAACATTTAGCTAAAACACCACACATCAAAAATATAAAAGGCCAAACACAGCAAGCATCTAATGGAGAGGCTGTGGAGAGAGAAATAATCAGGCAGAGAGATCCAGATCATATCATACTTTATTCAGCTCTCTCTCCCACATTTCTCTAGAAACACAAGCAACAAAAGAGTAACGGCTCTCAGCACCTCTGCTCTTAAATCATACCACTCGGTCAGCCTTCTCTGTGTGCTGCCTTAACATCAAAGCCTTTGTAATTCCCATTGTCTTTGTCACTGCTCACATCAACACACCACCCCCGCATCCACACACAAACCCCCCATAACAATTCCTTTTTGTCTTTTAAGTCTGAGTGTAAATATACTGAGGTGGATCCCTTCCCCCCCCCCCAGACTCAGACTGAGCCTTGACCCTCATGTCCTTTGGGCTTCAGCTTACGTCCATAGCGGCTGTAACATATGGTCTGCGGCTTCGAGGCTGGGGGTGCGTCCATCTGTGGGACATTGGGAGGGGGCGGAAACATCATTAGCATGCCCTTGTGACTGATCTGATGAGTCATTTACCTGGGGAATTCTCAGTGGGGGTCGTCCGCGCCAAGAAGATCGGGCCAGCACCACTTGCTCATCTGATAACACGAAAGTGGGCTTAAGCCTGTCTATACAGACTGTTTCTCTGGGTCCCCCCAAGTCTAACACAAAATGTCTCTCTCCGGGTTCCAGCACTCTGAACGGGCCATCGTAGGGCGGTTGCAAGGGGGTCCGGTGGGCATCGTGCCTGACAAATACGAATGCAGCGTTCTTCAAGGCCTTTGGCACAAGAGCGCGTGGAAAACAGTGGTGGACCGGACCGGGTACTGTCCCTGCCACTGCGTTACATGGTGAAAGCGGGAATGGATTGGTGTTTGGCGTGGGGCTGTCCGGCAAAAATTCCCCTGGGAGCTGCAGCGGCTGGGAAAAAAACAGCTCTGCTGGGGAGGCTGCCAAATCCTCCTTCGGTGCTAAACGCAACCCTAATAGAACCCACAGCAACCGGTCCACCCAATTTGCATCTGTAAGCAAAGCCCTGAGCGCTGCTTTAAGCAATCTATGGAAACGCTTACATAACCCATTGGCCTGTGGGTTATACGCGGTCGTGTGATGAAGTGAGATGCTCAGGCTCCGGGCCATGGTGGACCAGAGGTCGGAAAAAAATTGAGGTCCCAGATCGGACGTGATATCTGAAGGGGCGCCGAAACGTGCCACCCATGTTGTCAAAAAAGCGTGTGCAACTTCTGCGGACGCGGTGGAAGCTAGTGGGACTACTTCAGGCCAGCGCGTGGTGCGGTCCACCACTGTCAGGAGGTGTGTGAACCCCTGCAATGGCGGGAGGGGGCCCACGAGGTCCACGTGAACATGGTCGATCCGCTTAGCAGGGATATGGAATGGCTCCAAGGGGACCTTTGTGTGCCTAAGCACTTTAGCTTGCTGGCACGCTACGCAGGCTGCAGCCCACTCTTTCACTTGTTTGCACAGGCTCGGCCAGACGAACTTCGCTACCACTATTTTGACTGACGTGCGCACTCCTGGGTGCGCCAGAGAGTGAACCGACTCAAAAAGCGTGGCGGCGACAAGCACGTGGGATCACTGGGCGCGGGCGGTCCGTGGAGACGTCACAGACTGGGGGGGGGTGGTGGCATCTTGCGGTACTCTACTATCCAGCCTTAACCCTGTTGGTCCAGACTGGAGCTCGTAAACACCCCCATCGCTGCTCTGCGCAGCGGCCATGGCCGAGTAATCTATCCCCATGTAGACCGGGGCCACTAATGCGTGCGAGAGGCAGTCCGCCACCACGTTGAGTTTACCGGCCACATGCTGAATGTCGGTTGTAAACTCCGAGATTGCGGACAGCTGCCTCTGCTGCCGGCCCGACCATGGTTCCGAAACCTTGGCCATCGCATACGTTAGTGGCTTGTGGTCTGCGAACGCAGTGAAGGTGCGCCCTTCCAGCCAGAACTGGAAGTGGCGTATGGCCAGGTGGAGAGCCAGTAACTCTCTGTTGAACGTGCTGTATTTACGCTCACTGTCGCGCAAAGACCTGCTAAAAAAGGTGAGTGACTGCCAAGAACCGGCGACGTGCTGCTCCACGACGGCCCCTATGGCCACGTCCGAGGCGTCGGTAGTGAGCGCTATCCGAGCCGTCGGGTCCGGGTGCACCAGCAGTGCGGCGTTTGCCAGAGCTGTTTTAACCTCGGAAAACGCCTGCTCCCGCTCAGGAGTCCAGTCGACTCTGTCTGCCGGTTTCCGTTTCTTAAGCGCGCCGTACAACGGCTGCATGAGCTGGGCTGCACCGGGGAGGAAACGATTGTAGAAGTTAACCATCCCCAAAAACTCCTGCAGCGCCCAGACCATCTGAGACCGGGGAAAATTCGCCACGGCGCGCACCTTGTCTGGCAAGGGTGTTGCGCCCTCCGGTGAGATGCGGTGGCCCAAAAAATCGATCTTCGCCACCCCGAACTGGCACTTCGCCGGGTTGATTATTAATCCATGTGCCTCCATCCTCTGGAAAACTGTCCTGAGGTGGGTTACGTGTTCGTCCTCGGACGCGCTGGCCATGAGGATGTTGTCCAGGTAGACGAACACAAACAGCAGATCATGCAATATCGCATCCATCATGTGTTGGAATGTCTGCGCCGCACCTTTTAACCAGAAAGGCATGCGTAAAAACTCAAACAGGCCAAACGGGGTTATTACTGCCATTTTAGATATGTCCTCAGTACGCACAGGGACCTGGTGGTAACCGTGGACCAGGTCTATCTTGGAAAAAATGCATGCCCTGGTGAGGTGAATGGAAAAATCCTGAATATGAGGGATGGGGTAGCAGTTGTGCGCTGTGGTGTTGTTTAATCTGCGGAAATCTCCGCAAGGTCGCCACGATCACTCAGCCTTAGGAACCATATGTACCGGGGATGCCCATGGGCTGTTTGAGCGCCTGATGATGCCCAACCTTTCCAAGTTGGCAAACTCCTCGTGTGCTATGGCCAGTTTAGCTGCATCCAGGTGCCGAGGTCTTGCGAAAACGGTCGGCCCCGTGGTGGTTAATGAAGTGCTCCACCCCGTGTTTAGTGATAGTCGTTGAAAACGTCGGGACCGTGAGTGCTAGGAACTGGGTGAGTAGTGTGTGGAACTTACCCCCTGGAGCTGTGATGTTGGCTAGTGTTGTTGGCCCGGCTCCTTGAGCTGTACAGGGGACAGAATCAAAAGACATAGCGTTAATCAGGCGTCTGTTAGCAACATCGACTAGTAGTCTGTGTGCACACAAAAAATCAGCGCCTAAGATGGGGAAGCTGCATGCCGCCATGACGAAAGTCCATTGGTATGTATGGCCGTGCAAGGATACAGTCAGCATCCTCTCACCAAAAGTCTTAATGTCTGAGCCATTTGCGGCTGTCAGCTCGGGGCCGCTAGTTCCCGCCAGCCGGTCAGCGTAGGACAGCAGGATGAGGCTCTTTTGGGAGCAGGAGTCCACGAGGAACCGTCTCCCTGAGCGTGAGTCTGTCACATAGAGCAGCTTGCTTGCTTCACCGGCGGTCGCAGCTGCTACCGACTGCCAGTCCTGGCGTTTCCCAAACACTTGAATTGGCACAGTGGCACGCATCGGTGTGTGTCCTCTCCAAAACAGCGGTGGTAGACACACAGCGTGTCTCTCCGGTGCTTCTTGGCCCCTGCTGCAGCCACCAGTGCTGGCTCCTCGCCTCCACTGGCCGTCTTGCTGGGATCCGACGCCCCTGCGTTCACTGTGAGGGCTCTGGTGGTCAGGATAATCCGATCTGCCTCCTGGGCTAGCGCCCGGTAGTTGCACATGGCCAGCAGCGGCGAATTGGCAAGGCTTGCTCTGGCCACCATTGGGAGGTTCCGGAGGAAAAGGTGAGCAAAGAGGAAATGCCCATCATGTGTGCCCATCAACACCAACATCTTCTCCATCAATTCGACCGCCGACCCGTCTCCTAACTCAAAGCGCGTCAGGAGCCTCTCCGCTCTCTCACAGTCCGAGAGCATGTAGCGCCTGGTTAGCACGGTTTTGAGAACGCCGTATTTGTCACGGGCTGGGGGCAGTTGGAGCAGGCTCGCCACCTGCTGAGTTGTGCATGCATCCAGCGCTGCAACCACGTAGTAGTATCTGGTGTCATCTGCCGTTATTCCCCGGAGCACGAACTGGGCCTCGGTGTGGAGGAACCAAGACTTGAATTTGAATTTAGTTTTTTTTATTTATTCGGTGATAATAATAATAAACACATGCAATACAATAAGAACACACAAAAGAACAACCGAAAGGGTGTAGGCTGAAGCTAGTGCTTATATAGTGCCTACCCCGTTACAATTATAAAGTCAATAACATAAAAAAATTAAGTCTTACCCAAAATCAACAAAGAAAATCAAATAGAACAAGTAGACAAAAAAACCCTTTAAGTTATTACAAATTTATCTCCCAGCATTTACAGTGAGATACTCGGAGATTTTCTCATCTTTGTACAATTTTTTGAATTGCTTCAGAGTTGAACATGTTTTAATATTTTCAGAGCAATAGTTCCACAGTTTAACTCCAGTGACAGACATGCAATGATATTTTGTATTTGTTCTAACCTTTGGCTTATTAAAAACAGAGTTACCTCTTAGCTCATATTTTCTTTCCCTTTTTTTAAACAGTCTCTGAATATTTACAGGTAATTGGTTAAATGTTTGCTTTGTACATGGTTTCAATGACATTATAATCTACCAGATCTCTAAATTTAAGAGTATGTAATTGAATGAATATTGGATTTGTTGGTTCAAGGTAAGGTTCCTTTGACACAATGCTTACGGCTTTTTTCCGTAGTAAAAAGATTAAGTTTGTGTTTGTTTTATATGTGCTTGCCCAGATCTCCACACAGTATGTCATAAAAGGAACTATCAGTGAATTATATAAAATGCAAAGAGATTTCTGACACAGGAGATCCTTAACTTTATACAGTACGGCAATGGATTTAGACATTTTAGTTTTGACATAATTTATGTGTGATTTCCAGTTTAGTTTGTTATCAACAATGACCCATAGGAACTTGGTTTCAAAAACTGTGTCAATTTCAACATTGTTTATTTTAATTTTTCTGTGATTATATAATTTGTGGTTTCCAAATATTATACATTTTGTTTTTCCAAGGTGAATAGATAATTTATTGGCAGTGAACCATTGATTGATTTGTTTAAGTTCATTTTCTAGTGAATCCAGAAGCTGCTTAAGATTTTCTCCACTACAAAAAAAGTTGTGTTATCTGCAAATAAAATACACTTGAGCAATTTAGACACAGAACATAAATCATTAATATACAAAATAAACAGCAATGGACCAAGCACAGAACCCTGTGGTACCCCACACGTTATCTTCAGCAACTCAGAGTCTGTATTATTCACATGAACATATTGGTATCTGTCTTCTAAATAGCTGTGTAACCAGTCAAAAACAATTCCTCTGATGCCATACTTATGTAATTTACTGAGGAGTGATTTATGGTCAACTGTATCAAATGCCTTTTGTAAGTCCAGAAATATTCCAACTGTGTATTCTATTCTCTCTGTTGCATCCGTAATCTGTTCAACAAAGTCCATGAGTGCTACACTTCGGGTCGTGTAGCCAAAAGTCAGGAAGTTTGACCGAAACGGCGTACGCGTTGCTGGTACTTCCTGTCCAGGTCATCTCTGGGGTGTTCGCCTTGTGTTCCATTGTGCGTCAAGGAGTCACCAGTGTGGAGAGAGAAATAATCAGGCAGAGAGGTCCAGATCATATCAGACTTTATTCAACTCTCTCTCCCACATTTCTCTAGAAATACAAGCAGCAAAAGAATAACATCTCTCAGCACCTCTGCTCTTAAATCACACCACTCGGTCAGCCTTCTCTGTGTGCTGCCTTAACATCAAAGCCTTTGTAATTCCCATTGTCTTTGTCACTGTTCACATCAACACACCACCCCCGCATCCACACACAAACCCCCCATGACAATTCCTTTTTGTCTTTTATTCTGAGTGTAAATATACTGAGGTGGATCCCCCACAAGGCTACCTTGGTTCTGCAAAACATTTCCACAGTCAATTTATCGCATGGCAGGGGTCACCTCTACCACTAGCGCATACTTTGACTCCTGTGATGTACAGTGCTGTGCAAAGGGTCTCTGGTGATAAATGTCAAGTGAGGAAGTAAAGTTAACCTCTTGCGCTCCGTTGTACCGCGGACGGGTAAGTCTCTGCGTCCTAGAGCGCACGAGGGCGCTCTCGTGCACTCTAGGACGCATGATGGAGATTGTGATGTAGGTGGTGTATGGCATCCAAGCGCGCACTGAAAATAAAAGCTGCAGACACAGCCGTGAACAGATTAGTTCATCTGATTGACCTCTCATTCGACTAATAAGAGCCTTGAATTGGGTTTCTGAAACCTTGAAGAACCAATGACTGAAAACCTAGCCAGAAGGACCCGCCTACCAAGGCTGTGAATGCAGTGAGCCAATTGAAGCAGAGAAGTTTGCGAGCTGTTTTTTTTTAAGGCTGGGTGAAGACTGACTGCTGGAGCGGATCAAAAAAGGACCCGCAGGAAGAACCCCACAGACCCAGCAGCACGGAGACCATCCACAAATGCAACCTGTGTGACAGGGAGTGCCATTCGCGCATCGGCATGTTCGGCCACAGGCGGTGCTTATTTTGTTTTGGTTCCAGCAGAGTAGACGTTATGATTTCTTCCATGGTCATAGACCGACGGAGGCTGACGACGAAGGCTGAGTGACACACACGCCTTCACCAGTCTTTTTTTAATTACTACTGTTATTTGTTTTGAAAAATCGTTCACCAAAAACCGCAATCATGGAAGCACAAAACCGCAATAATGGAATTATGTTTTGATCGGGTCGCGAGACCAGAACCACGAGCGACCCAGCGTCGCGTTCGTCTGACAATGGGGAAGAGAAGTTCGCCAGGACACTGCTGTGAAGAGGTAAGGTGTTATAAGCTAAATTATTATTTATCCCTGACTATTCTTCTGTAGCAAGGGGGGGGGGGGAGTCGCGGTGACTGAACTGCTGTCCCACATCCCACATGAGGCTAATCCGTCATGTAGCAATGGCCGATGTCCATCCTCTGTAGCAAGGGGGGGGAACCCCCCCCACACACACACACAGACACAGCCCTGAGTGTGACCTTTCATTAGAGCCCAAAATGAAGCTTCTACATTGAATCATTCAAAAGTTACAGACGTTTTTCCAAACTGTGCCATTTGGCACAATTTGGCACAGTTCCAAAATGCCTGGGAACAGCCTGAGGAAAAAGCTGTGTAATATATTCATTTTTTGTGGTATTGTTACAAAATTTTGACCTCAGCTGGATAATACTTGGTTCTACATTTCTGTTGCATTTTCCATCCCGGATCTGAAGCTGTGTGTTATTTGCAAGCATTTGTATCCAAAAAAACACCCAGGCCAAATTTATTTTCTTCAAGTTCACTATGTTTAGATGACTGTAACTCAGTGGCCGGAGCACTTAGAGAGATTATGACTGTTTTGCCAAAAAATTCAAAGTGTTTTCTTTTAAATGAGACCAACCCCATGAAGATGCTGCAAAGGGTTGAAGAACAGCTTTCGATTTACTTTGGGCACATTATTTTTTTGGCATTTTTAGGAAAATTGACCGGAGTGCAAGGGGTTAATGAAAAGAAAAATAAATCTGGTATACTGCATATGTGCCTTTGAATTATTTTTTCTCAATATTTGGCAGGTGCAGGTGACTGTATTGAGCCTCTTAGTGAACTTTTCATTTTGCCTAAACCAGCTTACAGTGATTTAACACAAGTGGCAAACATAGCATCCCCAGTTCTTAAGTCACCATGTACAGAAGGTGTCTTCGGGAGCGGGAGCACGCCACTCCCCTCCGGTCTCATTTTCACTAATTAACCTCACCAGCCCACGTGACAAACGCACAATGCATTCTTGGATGAGTAGGTTCAGCGATTGTAAACGGACTGCAAACACACAGCGCCTCGGCATTTCTTATGAATGAACAGGAAAAAAAAATCACAAAATGGACCGTGCGAAGGAAAATTTAAAGGGACCGCCAAATTGAATGGGACTGCAAAGGCACGCTATTTGGCGAAGCTTGAAGGGGTTAATGGCCTAGATCCCTACCAACATATCACATGGAGTTCGGATGTAAACATTCTGCCAAACTTCGACCATACCTTCATTTATAATTATATGACTTTAAACATAAGCCCATACACGCATGAAGTTTTTAGTAACTTTAGGTCTTTGAAGCAAGCAAAAGTGCAGTTCACAGACGGATGGGTGCATGACTTGTAGATGTACAAGGTAGACTTGAAGACAATTGTGCTCACAAAGGTGTTTTTTTTAATTTCTTGTCTTGATTACAAGTATTTATTTACTAAATAAAATAAGTGCATGCCATAAATTGAATTATGCACCCAATATACATGTGAAAGTGTGCTTATAATATTTTATAATCAACCCCTCCATTCCTGAAGTTGGTGCAACCCCTGATGCACTTGTGTCCTGCACCTGTTGTGAAAAAGGCTGTGTGGAAATAAAATCCCCATATAAGCACCGCAACAACAACATCCTGCAGGCCTGTGCAGACAAGGATTTTTGCCTGAAACTCTCTGATGGGAGCCTAGAACTCAAGCACAGTCACAAGTACTACAAGGAGGTACAAACGCAAATCTTTGTGACAGGTTCACATTTCTGTGACTTTGTTGTGTGGACCACAAAAAGTTGTGTTGTTGTACGCGTCACACCAGATTCTGACCTGTGGGAGCAAACACTTTTACCAGTGGCCCAGAACTTTTTTTTTATAAAGTTTTCCTACCTGAGCTTGTTGCCCGTCACTTTACTGACTCTGACCCCACAACACAAAAGAGGAAAGCTGCAGCTGATAAACCCACCCAGAAGCCCAAAAGACGACGTCTAACTGCATTACAGCCAGGTCCCACACACAATCCCAAAAGACAGGCACATAACACAGCAGAAGTGTGGTGTACTTGCAGGCAGCCAGAAGAGCTGGATGACATGGTTGCCTGTGATAACCAAAACTGTGAAATTCAGTGGTTCCATTTAGGATGTGTGGGACTCTGAAGCACCAACCCCACAGCAGCCGTGGTTCTGCGATGTGCACATTAGAGTAGTGCTGTAACATGAGACAGTTATGCACTATATCGTTGTGTGAACAACGATATATGTCAATTTATATTCTTGTATTGTGTTATGGTTATGGTTACAGTTTTGCATCTTTGAAATAAAGAGCTGGAGTTTGTAAGCCATTGTGTACTTTATTCCAAAAATTGTTACAAAGCAAGCAAGTGTATTTACGTATATAGCACATTTCATACACAAGGACAACTCAGTGTGATTTACATATATACAAATAAAAGGAAAGAAAGCAAAATGCTTGAGCAATAAGAAAAATTGAAGAGGTGCTGCTTTAACTGCTTCAATATTATTGACACAGTTAAAGACATTATGTCAAAAGGGCTAAACCACACCAAAAACATGTCAGTGTCTACATTATAAAACTAAAAAGTTCAGAGCAGTCAATAATAACTGTGACCTCACTGCCAAACATTTCAACATACTGATGTGGCATGCTAGCCTGCAAACAATGTCTCTTTGGCCAGTACACCAAAGGACTGAGGTGTGCATGGAGTACATTTATGGTGTCGCAGAATAGGATGGATGCGGTTTGTCTGCTTATGTCAAAAAGGTGTGCAATATGTTCAAGAGGCAAATTAAGCAGCAAACACATCATAGTTAAGAGCAGAATTTGAAAATGGGAATTTTTTTCTGTCTTTGGTAGGCTGGGAAAAAATTGCATCAGCAGAGCCACTAAACTGAAAGATGGAAGCCCAGTGTAGTATTTCACCTTTGAGTCATTATCTTTGAGGAAATTCTCAACCAGGGCCTTTCTGGAGAGCTCTTCCTTTAACTTTCTGTTCTCCTCTTGCAAGAGTAAAATTTCTTTAAGCCTAATGTGACACATGCTGCAGTTCTGTAGTTCTTGCACATTTTGCACTGGAGCATCATCAGCTTGACAGATCTGTGCTGCTTCATCAGATGTTGTCTCCTCCATCTCAGCCAGAGGTGTGGTGTTATCTGTTGGTGATCAGGACAATAAACAACTGTAATTACTATATTTTGTAATCAAAAGGAATCCCAAGACACATTTTAGAAAGAAAAACAGAGGTAAAAAAAAAAAGACTACCTGAAGGAGCTACATTATCCATCTCAGTCACGGGGCCAATGATGTTGGGGGTCTGTGCTGGGGGTTCACTTGCATGCCCTGCTGATTCTTTTTGTCTTAATCTTGCCCATCTGCATAAGCGGTTAAACCTGTCAGGAGTGGTAGCTGGAAGCTTTGCATGCCCAAGGTTTAGAGAAGGTGCCCAGTCAGGATCACAGTCTAGCATTTCATAAGTTGGTCTACCTGTTAAAGCAAAGGAAACGGTAAGAAAATACTTTGGTGTTGAACAAATTAAACCCGCTTACATACACTACCGTTCAAAAGTTTGGGGTCACCCAGACAATTATTTTGTGTTTTCCATGAAAAGGCACACTTATTTACCACCATGAGTTGTAAAATGAATAGAAAATATAGTCAAGACATTGACAAGGTTAGAAATAATGATTTGTATTTGAAATAATGATTTTTTCCTTCAAACTTTGCTTTCGTCAAAGAATCCTCCATTTGCAGCAATTACACCATTGCAGACCTAACATGATTGCACAAGGGTTTTCTAATCATCCATTAGCCTTCTGATGCAATGAGCAAACACACTGTACCATTAGAACACTAGAGTGATAGTTGCTGGAAATGGGCCTCTATACACCTATGTAGATATTGCACCAAAAACCAGACATTTGCAGCTAGAATAGTCATTTACCACATTAGCAATGCATAGAGTGTATTTCTGATTAGTTTAAAATTATCTTCATTGAAAAAAAGTGCTTTTCTTTCAAAAATAAGGAAATTTCTAAGTGACCCCAAACTTTTGAATGGTAGTGTAGGTGTGTGAGTGGTAACTTTCTCTAGTTACTCGGATATCGGAGTCTTTCTTTAGCTTAGCTCTGTTTAGCTTAGCACTGCTGACGTAGGGTAAAAGCTATGACCAAGCAAGTCTTAACCACAACAGACATACACAATAAATCATAACGTACCTTTATGAAAATGCTTTGAGCACACCACCATCGATACAGGTGTGTGTTTGAAAGTTATGTTGGGTCTTCTGACTGCTGCAATCCAGGCCAGGCGTCACCTCTTAGTTACATCCGAAATGTGTGCTGTGCTGTTTTTCTTCCATGCTGGAAAACGATAAAAGCCTATTCCGTGGTTTACCTTTTCTCCATGGCGGTTGTGAGAATGACTATTACAGTTTAAAACGCAGCTGCTTTGTGACGATGTCTCCTATGTTGACGTGATCTCAGCAAACTAACGGGTCCTACCCTACCCAGAATGCACTTGGTCAATTCTGCAGACACGACGTAACACTGGCGGAATCAATTCATCACTGCACCTGAGGCAGAAGACACACCTGCGCCTGCTCATCAGCCAGCGTACATAAGGAGGCTTCCTCCGCGCAGTCAGTGCTGGCTCGTCTGGGTATACTGCCCGTGTTCAGGCAAGCTAAAAACAAGTCTTAAGCGTTAACACGCTGTTAACCTTAATTCTCTTCTCTTTCTCAGGTTGCTGCCACCGTGTAGGTGTGTCACCGGGACTGCGCGTGCTCTCCTGCCTCACCACACTGTCCCTCAGCAGTCCCTCAGCAGTCCCTCAACTCTACTCCACCCATTCAGGCACCATCAGCTCATCTTCCCCCCTTATCCTACTGGTTCGTCTATGCCCCACTGGGTCCTGGCGGTCCTCTCTGGATTTCTCAAGTAAGTGGCAATTTGGCTCGCCCATTTCCCCTTACTCTACTCCTCAGCTCACTGCTCTCATCTTCTCTCCACAGGACCTTTCCTCTGGCGAGTGACTGTTTCTGTAGCTGTGCGCTTTGGATTTTGCTATTAATAAAATTGTCAAACGTGCCCCTCTGTGTAGTTCCTTCCTGTGTTTGGCATCGTGCACGTGAGCTGTCAAAACTTAATTCGCTATGACAGAAGGGAGCTATGTAACGCATGTTAATGCACAGCAGGAAACTTCAAATCAAATCAAATCAAACTTTATTGTCATATTGCTGTACATACAACTGTAGTGCAGGCAAGATGAAATTGCGTTTCTCTCGGCATCCATATAAATAGAAGCAGCATGATATAAGACACACTCACACATATCTCCATCCCCCACCCCCCCACCCCATCCATTCACACATCCCTGAGACATACTTGGGAAAAACTAACTATAATATACAAATAATATACATAATGTCCGTAAGTGCAGTAGTGTGTATGAGAGATTCTGGGTCAACTGTTCAGCATCCTGACAGCTTGTGGAAGGAAGCTGTTGATCAGTCTGGCTGGTTCTGCCTCTGATGCTCCGGAATCGTTTACCAGATGGCAGAAGTTCAAAGTGTTTATGCAGAGGGTGAGAATGGTCCTTGACAATGTCCAGTGCCCTGCTCCTACAACGGTTCTGAAAAAGTTCTTGGACAGAGGGGAGGGAGACTCCAATTACCCTCTCAGCTCCCTTGACTATCCTCTGCAGGGCTTTTTTGTCTGACATACTGCAGCTGGAGTACCATGTAGCAATGCAGTACGTCAGAACACTCTCCACCACACCTCTGTAGAAAGTCCTGAAGATGCAGATGGGGAGAGAGGCCTGTTTGAGTTTCCTCAAGAAGTGCAGTCTCTACTGAGCCCACTTCCTTAAGCCATCTTAAGCACTTGGCTAAGATGCACATGAGTGATTTAGAATATACTGAATTGATTAAATAATAATCAAAAATTTTAAACAGCCCCTATTATGGTCTTTTCACACATGTTGACACTGATCAAAGAAGTAATAATGAAATGCTTGTTAACAGAATTGGTCAAATTACTTCAGGGTTTAATTATTGCAGTACCATTTTACACAAGGTGAAGGAACACTCCTCAAAACAAGCTTTTTTATGGCATATTGCTTTAAATGCTAATAAGCCCCAGCTCAGTCACACATCCCCATTTCATTCTGATCTCCACTTTGAAGGCAACCTCATGATAATTTGGCTGTTAGCTTCAGTTGTCGAACAGTAACATACTAATAAATATTGGTTTAATGTTGGCAGTTAAAAGCACAATTAAAGTATTATCGGAGATGGTTGTGTGATTTGAGTGGTGGATTAAATATAGGGTGTGCTAAGCACAGAAACAACCCTTAATGATTCAAGGACTTTTTCTTGTCATTGTTTTCTATGAAGGAAAGAAAGAAATACGTTTCTGAGGTCCCAGTGCTGTCACAAGCAACAAAATGAGAACAGTAATAAAGAAAAAGAAAACTATAATAAAATAAGTTAAAAAGTATAGAATATAGTAGAAAAGAAAGATATAAGAAAGAAAGATATAAGAAGGATAAGAGTGAATGGCTAACTCTGTAGTATGTCATGTCTATAGCATATTAAACTATAACAAAAATAAGTTAAAATATATGAATGAAATATTTGGTCAGGTTTTTTTTTTTAGGTTTTTTTTTTTTTTTAGATGACTGATTTGGGAAAACACCCAATGGGAATGGATAGAATATCCAGACATAAATGGACATCTAGTGCCTGGGCTAGGAGACTCCTCTCGCATTCTGTACTGAGCAGCTGTTAGACCAGCTAACGTTAGCAGCCCAACATACCTGGATATCATGGCCAAAACAAAAAAATAAGCCAGAATGGCACAGAATATATACTCAGCTGTAGATGAATGAACGAGCTGGTCTAGTACCGTAACTACAATTTACAAGACAACTATAAAATCTTTGGTTGTGCTGTTGAAGCTAGCAATGCTAATAGGATTAATACCTGTGTTCAATTCAATTCAATTCAACTTTATTTATATAGCACCATTTCACAACAACAGTCATCTCATAGCACTTTCAACTGTAGGGGGGACCCCCACAGTTGCAGAAAGACCCCAGCAATCAGGCGATCCCCTGTGAGCAAGCACTTGGCGACAGTGGAGAGGAAAAACTCCCTTTTAACAGGAAGAAACCTCCAGCAGAACCAGGCTCAGGGAGGGGCAGTCATCTGCTGCAACTGGCTGGGGGGTGAGGGGACAGAGAAGATGAAAAGAACAGACATGTAGAGAGCAAATAGCATGATGGGGACTCAATCTATGGGAGACAACAAACAGATATTAATGACCAGCAAAAAAAAAAATATTTCATTGAGAGTGAAGAAAGGAGTGAGGCCCAGTGCATTATTGGAGGTCCCCCGGCTGACTAAACCTATTAGAAGCATAACTAAGGGAGGGTTCAGAAACACATGATCCCTCCCTAATTGTAGGCTATATCAAAAAGGTAGGTTTTAGCCCTATTCTTAAAAACAGAGATCGAGTCTGACTCCCGAATCCAGATTGGCAGCTGGTTCCACAGGAGAGGAGCTTGATAACTGAAGGCTCTGCCTCCCATTGTACTTTTGGAGATTCTAGTTATTACAAGTAATCCTGCATTTTGGGAGGGTAGTGCTCCGTTAGGATAATACGGTAGTATCAGATCTTTTAAATAAAAAGGAGCCTGATTGTTTAGAGCTTTGTAAGTAAGAAGAAGGATTTTAAACTTAATTCTAAACTCTGTGGGAAGCCAATGAAGGGAGGCCAGAACCAGAGAGATATGATCTCTCTTTCTAGTACCTGTTAAAACTCTTGCTGGAGCATTTTGGATCAGCTGAAGACTTTTCAAAGATGTTTTAGGACAGCCTGATAATAAAGAATTACAATAATCTAATCTCGAGCTAACAAAAGCGTAGATCAGTTTCTCAGCATCACTCTGAGACAAGATGCTCCTAATCTTGGCAATATTACGCAAATGATAGAAGGCAGTCTTAGAAACAAATTTAATATGTGAACTGAAGGACAGATCTTGATCAAAAATAATTCCAAGGTTCCTCACAGAGGTATTAAGAGAAAGAGTAACTGCATCCAAACTGAAAGTTTGATTTGGAAAGGTATTTCTAAGGTTTTCTGGACCAACAAGAATGACTTCAGTCTTATCTGAATTTAATAGCAGGAAATTACAAGTCATCCAAGCTTTCTTCTTCGTCTTCTTCGTCGATCGCTAGATGGTCACACCAGCTGCCCTGACGAATGCTGCCGTCCTGCAGAGGTCCCCGAGGTCCCCGTGCAGCTTTTGGTTCAACGATGTGGGGTTAGGCCACGGAGTTCGTCTGAGTGCAGCATGGTCTGGGCAGTCTTGGAGGAGGTGTTCGCTGGTCATTTGGGCAGTACCACATGGGCATCTGTCCGATTGTCCAACTTTAAGTTTCTGGTGCATGTGAGCATGCATTCTGTTATGTCCAGTTCGGAGTCTGAACAGAACGACTTGGTCAGCCCTGTTCAGACTGTAGTAGTTGTCATCCTTGCAGAAGTTTGGGTGTTGCTGCTGCCACTTCTTGTGAGACAGGGCCTTAATAATGGTTTTCTCCTCACTGTAAGAGACTTGTCTGTCTTCCTGGTCTTGCTGCCCACCCTCCTTAGCAAGTCTGTCAGCCGTCTCATTTCCATAGACTCCACAGTGAGCAGGAATCCACTGGAGTGATACGTTCACCTGTGTTGCTAGTTGAGACAGAGTAAGGGCGAGTTCATTCAGTTTTTTGCGTCGGGGGTCCTGAAGTGCATCCAAGACAGAGAGGGCATCAGTGAAGATGACGACCCGCTTGTGTGCCATGGCTTGATGTTCCCTGACGTGGGCCGCTGCTGTTCTCAGGGCCTCTGCCTCAGCCCTGAAATTGGTGGAGTACTTTCCAGTCGCAATGGGAATGTGGGTCTCCTCGTCAGTGTACTTGATGTACACGCCGCCTCCTCCATTCCTGGTTGCTTCCATGGCAGAGCCGTCTGTGTAGACGTGAGTCCACTGCTCTTCAGGGTAGGCAGACCGAATGAACTCCAGGGCCAGTGACTTCCTCTCTTGGTCTGACTGTGTTCCTTTCTTCCCAATGCCCGATATGTCTGTGCGTATGGCTGGGAAGTTCTGTTGGTTCCAGGAGGGAACAGATGCTATGGGTGGTATTGGTGTGGGTATGTGGTCCATCAGTTCTGGGTCTCTCCTTTCAAGTGTCCTGCTCTGGTGGATGAAGCTCGATCTCTTAAGTCTCCCTTTTGTTGGCTTGCTCAGTCTGTCCTTCATGGGATGGTTTTCCAGTCTTTTGAATTTGGCGGCCTGGGTCAGTACCTTGACGTTTCTTCTGTCTTCCAGTGGTGCAAGGCCTGTTGTTGTCTCCAACGCTTTGATAGGGGTACTGCGCATGGCTCCTGTCATCATTCGCATGGCTTGGTTTTGGAGTCTGTTCAGCTTCTCAGTGTTGCTTTTGGCAGCTGTTGAGGTTGCTGCCATGCCATACTCCAGAACAGGCCGAATCCTCCCCACATAGAGCTTCTTCAGGACACCCTGGTCTGCACCCCAGTCTGTTCCTGACAGTTTCTTCATTAGGGCCATCCTGAGCTTTGCTCTTGCCTGGTTCTTGTGTAGCTGGTTCTTCCAAGTCAGTCTGCGATCCATGGTAATCCCGAGGTATGTGGGTGCATATTCAGCCTGGAGCTCATGGGAGTTGATCTGCAGTTTCACCTTCTGGGGTTGGGTGGACAGGGTGAAGACGGTGTATGTAGTCTTCCTCTCATTTAAGCTCACAAGCCATGACTTGGTCCATGCCTCTATCAGCCGGAGAACTTGCTGCAGTCTGTAGTTTGCAGTCGCGATGCTTTCCTCACTGCACCAGAGGGCTAGGTCATTGGCGTAGATGGCACCTTGTACATTCCTTGGCAAACTCTGGATGATGTCCTTGATGAATACAAGGAAGAGTGTTGGGGAGAGCACTCCTCCTTGTGGGACTCCTTCTCTCAACACCTTCTTCTTGCTGGAGTACTGTCTGGCCTGGACTCTGGCTCTTCTGTTGTGCAGGTATTGGGAGATCCACTTGTACATGCGCCCAGCGACACCGCATTGGCGCAGTTTCAGCTTGAGGCCGTCTTTCCATACCTTATCAAACGCCTTATCTAGGTCAATCCACACAGCGAGAGTGTGCTTTTTTTCTTGGAAGGCATCTTCTATGGTTTGAGAGATGTATGTTATTTGGTCCTTTGTAGACCGGTTCTGCCCGAAGGCTGCTTGCTCTGGGCCAATGTGTTGTTTTCCTTCCAAGTGCCACATGAGTCTGGTGTTGATGAGACGCTCTAGCAGCTTTCCTATGCAGCTTGTAAGGCTTATGGGGCGATAGCTTTCAGCCTTCAACTTATCTTTGCCTTTTTTGTGCACTGGAATCATTGTGGCTTCTCTCCAGATCTGAGGCACAGTCCCTGATCTCCAACTGTCATTGAAAAGCTGCAGAAGTTTCTTCTTGGTTTTGGGGCCAAGGTTCAGCAACATTTCATTTGCGATCTTGTCAGATCCAGGGGCTTTTCTCAGCTTCAGTGTTGACATTGCATCCTCCAGCTCCTTGAGAATGAATGGCGAGTTCATCACTGGTTCTATCTGTGCGTTCTGATCAATTTGCTGGGCTCCTCTGACACCCTTTCTTCTCTCTGGTGGAATCTGTAGGTGGCTCGTCTTCGCATACTGGTTGATGAAATGGTCTGCTGCTTTCTTGCCAGTCAGCAGTTCTTGATCTGCCTGTACTGTGATCGGCAAGCTTTTGCTGTTCATGTCGTTGAGGGCTTGAGCCAGTTTCCAAAGTTTGTTGCCGTCCTTGTCCAAGTTGAGCTGCTCTGTCTTTTCTTGCCATCTCTTTTGAGCTTCCTGTATAAAGGTCTGCCTGTGTTTTGCAGTGGCCACCTTCAGGGCAATGTTGTTTTCTACTGTAGGATCTGCTTCTACTTTTTCCCTTGCCTCTGCCACACTGTCTTCAAGCTTCTGGAGCTCCTCTGTCCAGTAAGGCCTATAGTTCTTTCTGGCTCCCCGAGGTATAGATTCATTTGCAGCCTTCAGAATAGCACGGTTCAGCACCCTGACTTTCTTGTTGAGGTTCTGCTGCTTGTGATAGATATCCGCAGAGTACTGGTCCACCAGTGTTGAGAAGCGCACCCAGTTGGCCTTTTTGTAATTCCACCTGGGGAATGTCTTAGCTTCTTGTGGTTTGTAGCTGATGTCCAGTCCGATCATCACAGGTTTATGGTCACTTCCCCCAAGCTGGCCAAGTACCGTTCTTTTTGCCAGCCTGGCCATGTCGTTGGTGGCAAACGCAAGATCGGGCGTGGTGTTACTCAGCCATACCCTGGAGAAGAACGATGGTGGATCATCAGGATCATTCATTAGCAGAAGACTGTTGTCGACTTGCCAATCTTCCACCTCCTCTCCTCTTCTATCTGCTTCGCTGTATCCCCATGCCTCTGAGTGACTGTTGAAGTCACCGATGACTAAGCAACGGTGGTCTGGGAGTTCCATTTGGTCAAGTGAGAGCTCTCGCTCTGGGGGGCAATACACATTGAAGATTGTGACGCTTTCATTGTGAACCATGATTCGAACTCCATGGATTTCTGCCTGGTTGTTCGTACTGACATCAAACGCTTGTGCTGGTATGGCGTTTTTGACAAGAATCACCACTCCTCCTTGTGTTCTTCCTTTTCTGTCTTTCCTGAAGACCTGGTATCCCCTAACACTGAAGCGTTGGTTTTCCTTCAGGTGTGTCTCCTGTAGGCAGGCGACATCGATGTCTTCTCAGTGAAGTCTTTCGGCAAGGGATATTTTTTTTGTTATAGACTCCTTCTGCATTCCCCTGGAGGATGTTGACGTTCCTCTCCTTTGGCATCTCTTTTCGGCCAGTAGCATTCCTCGTTCCCCGTTCCCTGGCCGTGCAGGATGAGGTGAGGTGACCTCGGGTAGCTGAGGGTGGGCCCCTTTGAGGCTGAGGGCCCGGCACTCTTCCTCCCCGGCGGATCCCCAGAGGACAAGCACCATCACGTGCAACATCAATGTGACTTATCATGAAGCGGATATGCATGATGCAGAGGTTTGTGGCACCAACAGGGGTCCTACATCTCTGTCTTCAGCCATATCCAAGCTTTGATTTCCTTAAGACAGGCTTCCAACTTAGCTAATTGATTACTATCATCTGGCTTCATTGACAGGTATAATTGTGTATCATCTGCATAACAATGAAAATGTATAAAGTGATTTCTAATAATGTTGCCTAACGGAAGCATATATAAACTAAAAAAGAGTAGGGCCTAGCACAGATCCCTGAGGAACTCCATGACTAAGCTTTGAGTTGAAAGAAAACTCATTATTGACATGAACAAACTGGAACCTATCAGATAAATAAGATCTAAACCACTGCAACAAAGTTCCATTAAGTCCAACATAGTGTTCTAATCTATCAAGTAGAATATTATGATCAATAGTATCAAAAGCTACACTAAGGTCTAAAAGGACAAGTACAGAAACCAGTCCATAATCAGATGCGATGAGGAGGTCATTAGTGACCTTCGCTAAGGCTGTTTCAGTACTATGATGGATTCTAAACCCAGATTGAAAATCTTCAAGTAAACCATTTCCCTGCAGGTGGTCAAATAATTGTGTAGCAACAACTCTTTCTAAGATTTTTGAAATGAAAGGGAGATTAGAGATTGGTCTATAGTTAGCTAGAGCTCCTGGATCTAGCGTTGGCTTTTTGAGTAAGGGTTTAATTACAGCCGTTTTAAAAGCCTGCAGTACATGGCCTAAAGTTAATGAAGAATCGATTATATTAAGAATAAAGCTACCAATAAGTGGGAAGACTTCTTTAAATAACCTGGTAGGAATAGGGTCTAAAAGATAAGTTGAAGGTTTGGATGAGGAAACTATTTTGTCTAACTCACAAAGGTTGATTGGAGTAAACTCATCAAGACAGACATTAATTGAAGGAGTTGTAGTAGTTACTGTATTTAAGTTAACTGTGGGAAGAATCTGATTGATTTTATCTCTGATGGATGAAATTTTATTATTGAAAAAGTTCATAAAGTCCTGACTAGTAAGCTCTAAGGGAATGCTAGGATTGACAGAGTCCTGACTCTTTGTCAACCTGGCTACAGTGCTGAAAAGAAACCTGGGATTATTCTTGTTCTCTTCTATTAATGCAGAATAATAACTCGTTCTAGCTTTTCTAAGAGATTTTTTATAAATTAAAAGATGATTTCGCCAAGCTTAATAGATTTCATCTAAATTAGTGGAGCGCCATTTTCTTTCTAATTGACGAGTCTTCTGTTTTAAGCTACGAGTTTCTGTGTTGAACCAAGGAGTTAGAAATCTCTGATTAGACTTTTTCTTTTTTAAGGGGGCCACCAAGTCTAGAGTCTGATGCAGAGAAGCTGTAACACTATCCACCATGTTATCAATTACGGAAGAAGCAAGCTGTCTATAGCTTATTTCCGTTGTGTTGACACATGGCATGGAGGAAACAATCTGCATAAATTTGGTAACAGCATCATCTGAGAGGCATCTACTGTAATAATATTTTTCTTTAGGAGCCAAATAGTCAGAAATAGCAAAATCAAAGGTTAACAGACAATGGTCTGACAGTACAGGGTTATGAGGAGACACTACAAGATTTTCTATTTCTATGCCATATGTCAGAACAAGTTCCAACGTATGGTGGAGATAATGAGTAGAATTTCCTATTTTCTGAGAAAACCCAATCGAGTCTAATATTGAATTAAATGCCACATTAAGGCAGTCACTATCTACATCTACATGTATATTAAAGTCCCCTACTATAATTATTCTATCTGATTTCAGCACTAAATCAGCTAAGAAATCAGCAAATTCAGATAAAAATTCTGAGTAGGTTGATGGGGGACAATAAACTATGGCAAATAAAATTGGGTTTAACCTAAAATTGCTAAAGTGCCCAATACTGAGGACCAGGCCCTCAAAGGAATTATAACATGTTTTTTGCTTTACATTAATTAATAGTTTGGAATGGTAAATTGTTGCTACTCCTCCTGCACGACCAGAACTTCTGGGATTTTGACAGTTTAAATAACCAGAAGGAGTTGATTCATTTAAACCAACATAATCCTCCTGTCCTAACCAAGTCTCTGTAAGGGATATAAAATCAATCTGATGATCAATTAACAGATCATGGACTAACAGAGACTAGGGAGTTAGAGACCTAACATTTACTAAACCACATTTAATTTTTAAATTATGAGGAGGAACAGAGGCCAAATCATTCAATTTAGAGGCTTTATGTTTAATTTGAGTTTTACCAATTTTTTGCTTAATCACTTTGGGATGCTTATATATTATATTTTTATTTACTTTGGAGGGAGCAGACAATGATTCTCTGATGGGGAAGACAGGGGCTAAGTTGAGGGGTGGCGGATGAAGAGGAGTTGCAGAGAAGCGTGTAAGACTGCGACTCTACTTCCTGGTCCCAACTCTGAGTAGTCAAGGTTTTGGAAATTTGGATAAAAAAGATCCCAAATTGTTAGATAAATGAGACGCACCATCCAAAGTGGGATGGACACTGTCTCGTCTCATAAGACCAGGTTTTCCCCAAAATGAGCTCCAATTGTCAATGTAGCCCACGTTGTTTGCAGGACACCACACAGACAGCCAGCGGTTCAAGGATGACGAGCGGCTAAACATGTCATCACTGTTCAGATTGGGGAGGGGCCCAGAGAATACTACAGAGTCCGACATTGTTTTGGCAAAGTCACACACCGATTCTACATTAAGTTTCATGACTTCTGACTGTCGGAGACGGATGTCATTAATGCCAGCGTGAATAACAATTGTGGAGTATTTACAGTTACTTTTAGCCAGCATTTTCAAATTTGACTCGATGTCACCTGCTCTGGCCCCAGGAATGCATTTGACTATGGCTGCTTGACTATGGCTGCTGGAGTCTCTAGGTTCACGTTTCTGACTACAGAGTCGCCAATGATCAGAGTTTTTTCCTCAGCGGGTGTGTCACTGAGTGGGGAAAAATGATTAGAAACATGAACAGGTTGGAGGTGTACCGGGGCTTTGCGACTAGACTTCCTTCTCACCGTCACCCACCCAGTCTCCTCGCTGCTGAGGAGAGCCGGAGGACCGCTAACGAGGGGGCCAATGCTAGCTAGCTCCGCTGCAGCTAGGGGACGTCCGTCGAGAGTAACTGGCGCAGACGGTGTTTCAATGCAGCGGAGCCGGGATGCCAAATCAGACAACCTCGCCTCGAGTGCCTCAAAAAGACATTTATTACATTTACCGTTATCACTAAAAGAGGCAGAGGTGTAACTAAACATCTGACAGAGAGAGCACACCAGAGGAGGAGAGGAAGGAGAGCTAGTAGCCATAGCTAGTGGCTAACCCAAAGCTCAGGAGAGTGAGGAGAGCAAACCACATGGACAGACAGCAAAACAGGAAATGACGATACGTTACCACAAGTGACATTCCCAAGGAAAAATGAAAGCACATAGGTGCCGATGCCTTGGTTCCAGAGCCTTGGCAGAGGTATGCATTCTCGGATCATCACCAATATGTTATGGATTCCTCTCTAGCCCAAGCACCACCTCTGGTAAAAATTTCAGCCAAATCCATCCAGTTGTTTTGGAGTATTCACATGCGCAGTAAAAATAATCTGCAGTACATTTGCCTGTACTGTCGGCAGCAGCCAAGAGCCACCAAACTGATTTGAACAGCTGCAATCCAAACACAAAAAAAGAGCATGGTGGCAGACATTTTAAATGGTGGAAGCGATGAAAATACATGAATACAATGACAATCAAAACAAACAGGCGCTTTTGCTGTTTAGTGGAAGAGGACGAAAACAAACGGGCAAAAAGACGGACATTTGTTCACCCAGTATTGGTGGATTGCACAGCACTTTTCTGCGGTGGGAGTTTCCGGGCGCTTGCGCAGTTCACTGCGACCATTTGCGGGTGAAGAATGTTGGGTAGTGTAGTGTTTAGAGAAATAAACATCAAAGCAAAGCATCTTTGATGTTTATTTCTCTTATGTTGTTGTGACTATGGGGAAAGGCCCATTGGCGGTGGGGAAGACCCACTGACATCCATGAAAGAATGGAAGGCAGCTTGGAAAGACGGCACGCGTTAGTGTTAGGGCTGGCACCCCAAAGCACTGCACAAAAAAGCTACAAGTACTGAACAGAGAGAATACCCCCAGGCAGACCAAGGAGGGGGGGAGGATAATCTGCCACTAAGGACGGACCACATGGCGATTGACCTGCACATCGGCTTAAGGACTACAAGTTTGGAAGTGATGCAGGATGAGGGTGAAGCTACAAGAAGATGCAACTTCTGCGGTGGAATGTTCAAAAATGAACGAGGTGTGAGAATTCACCAAGGCAAGACAAAGTGCAAAGAACGACTACAGCAACGCACAGTATCTAATGCCTCCCAGAGGAAAATCTCAGAGTTTATTAGCTCTACTTATCAGACGGCGGAAGTTGGGGACCAGGAGGCAAACCACAGTGACCCAGACATCTCTGCTGAATTTAATCAGAGCACAGGCAGCGGAGGTGAATATAATAGGCTGGGAAGTATCATGAAGAAACCCCGGCTGAATCTCCCACCAGCAAATGACCGCAGATGGGCACAATTGGATGAGGACTTAAGTATCTCACTTGATAACATCTTGAAAGGAGGGCAGAAACAAGCCGGAGAAAGCAGAGAGAGAAGCGGTGACAGAGGAAGGCCTTTTTTAGTAACCCCTTCAGGTTTATAGCCAATCTCCTCGGCAAGCCCAAAAGTTGAAGGCTGATGTGTTCAAAAGAAGAAGTTGAGGAAAGTGTGGCAGTGGCACATGGGGATCCCAACAGAGACGTCCCATTGGGAGATTGCCCTTTCCAACTGCCGCCACTTAAACCACACTTCCCTTTCAATATAGCAGACTTCACTTTTGAAGAAGTAAAGGATGTAGTGAAGAAAGCCCGGGCAGGTTCTGCTCCAGGACCATCAGGTACAACTTATAAAATCTATAAAAAACTGTCCCCGCTTGTTGAGAAGGCTGGCAAAACTGTTACGAGTTCTTTGGAAGAAGAAACAAGAGCCCTGGTTTTGGACACTGGCTGAGGGCTGCTTTGTTCCTAAAGAATTAAATTCATCTGGACTTGACCAGTTTCGAGAGATTTCCTTCCTAGATGTTGAAGGGAAGATATTCTGGTCCATCATTGCTAAGCGGTTAATATCATATTTACTTACTAATAAGTTTGTTGACACAAGTGTCCAAAAAGGAGGCGTCCCGGGATACTCTGGTTGCTTGGAGCATACGTCAGTGGTTAGCCAAGTCATTAAAGAGGCAAAAAAGAATAACACCACCCTCTCTGTTGTCTGGCTAGACCTTGCCAAAGCTTATCCAAGTGTACTCCACCAACTGATCCGTAAAGCACTGGAATACTACCAAGTACCATCAGAGGTGATTAAGCTTGTGATGTCCCATATGAATTTCCTGAGGATGAGGTTTACTGTTGGAGATTTTACCACCGAATGGCAGAGACTCGAAAAAGGCATCATGGCAGGGTGCACAATATCTGTGGCTTTGTTTGTGGCTGCTATGAATTTGATATTGAAGGTAGGAGGGATACAATGCAGAGGCGCAAAAGCAGATGATGGCACTAGGCATCCAGCTTGTAGAGCCTTTATGGATGATATAACCGTAATGACTCTGTCAGTGCAAGGAATGCATTGGATCCTAGGCTCATTGGAGAAGATGGCAGCTTGGTCACGAACGCAGTTTAATCCAGGAAAGTCTAGGAGTCTGAGCATTATGAAAGGAAAGCTGATGGAAAGCATTTTCAGCATCGAAGGGACTGTAATTCCATCAATTCAAGAACAGGGAGTACGATGCTTGGGAAAGTACTACGATTGTACCTTAAATGATAGGGGGAATTTAAAGCAGACCATGGCTAGTTTGTGTAGCTGGCTTAAGGCAGTTGACAGAAGCCACTTGCTTGGGAGGTTTAAGGTATGATGCTTTCAGTATGGCATCATACCCAGGTTGCAGTGGCCATTCCTGCTATATGATTTTGCTGTTACCAGAGTAGAAGCAATGGAGAGACTCTGTAGCAAATTTATTCGCAGATGGCTAGGAGTTCCCCCATCCTCCAGTTCAGTTAATCTCTACAGTAAGACTTCCAAGCTTCGCCTACCAATCTCATCGGTGGTGGAGGAGTTCAAGGCCACTAAGGCAGGGTCTGTCTGTTCTCTGCTCTATTCTGATGATAAGAAGTTCAGGCATTCCAACACAGCCATTAAGTGTGGTAGGAAATGGAGACCCCAGGAAGCTGTCAGGAAAGCTGAAGCATACTGGAGACATGACGAAATCATCAGCGTAGTTTGTCAGGGACGACTCGGGCTAGGAAATTACAATGGTAAAAGGTGGAGCAAAGCTGACACCAAAAGCAGGAGAAGATTTGTAGTACAGAGGGTCAGAGAGGCAGTGGAAGAGGACCGCTGTGTGAAAGCCACAGGGCTTGCCTCTCAAGGGCAGTGGATGCAGTAAAACCATGCACTTGAACGATCACTGTCCTGGAATGATATCTGGGGCACGGACCAGGGCAAGTTGGCTTTTCTTCTCTGTGCAGTGACTGATCTTTTAACAACACCAAGTAATTTAAAACTTTGGTACAAAGATGAGGATTCATCTTGTAAGCTGTGCAGTATGTCCCCTAGTACTTTGAACCACATTTTGACCGGGTGCTCTAGAGCACTGGGAGAAGGGCGTTACCGGTGGAGACATGATAAAGTCCTTGCAGAAATGGCAAAGTGGGTTGAATTTCAAAGGATTAGAGCCAACAACCATCAGGCAACATCATTTCAGGTCATTAGCTTTCAAAAGCCAGGAAATAAGTCTCAGAAGAAAACAACTGTCAGAATGTGCCCCTCTGTTTTGCATAAAGCATCAGATTGAGAGTTGCACGTTGACCTAAAAAAGAAGCTCGTCTTCCCAGAAGAAGTAGTAACAACCACTCTCCGCCCGGACATGATTCTTTGCTCTCGGAGTGCAAAATCCATTGTAATAGTTGAGCTTACAGTGCCTTGGGAGGAGAGGCTGGATATATCTCACGAACTCAAGAAGGAAAAATATCAGGACCTGGTTGATGAGGCTCGGATTAAAGGGTGGCACACTACTTTATTCCCCGTTGAGGCTGGTTGCCGTGGGTTTCCAGCTGCATCTTTGTATCATTTTTTACACAAGATAGGCCTGGAACCTAAACATCTTAGGAAAGCCACTGGGGATATAGCCTCAGTGGCAGAGGCTAGTTCAAGGTGGTTGTGGCTCACAAGAGACCGTGGTTGGAACCCTTCTGCAAGTGAAGATTAATCTTTGCTGCCCTACTCAGGTGAGGCGTAGAGGTGCAGGGGCGAAACGCCGATGACCCTGAGACACCTGCTGATGATGCAGGAGGGATCCTCTAACGAAGTTCTGACCACTCAGCCACCAGGACTGTTAAGAAGAGAAACTGATGTTTCATCTATTTTGCTTTTGCAGTTTCTGCTTGTAGCAAAGCATCTTTGATGTTTATTTCTCTTAAGTTTTAAACAAGTTTTACCTCATCCTTCCTCTGCAAAACTAAACAGCAAAATCAGTGTGAAAACAATCGACGTGATGAATAAATAGTGTAGTTGCTGAATACGTTTTTTTTTCAGTAACCGCTATTTTATAGCAGTTCAGCTCTACGTGCTGTAACAAAGTGTACTGTGTTGTACTGTAAAAAAGTTGCACTGCCGCCTCTAGTGGCCCGGCATAGTTATTGCAATACCTTTTCCTCCGTCTTCATTGACGTTACAGGTGAGTTAAATTTGTATTATTTTGAAAACAAAGGCTTATCTCGGAATTTTGGCAAATTAAAAGTCAAGGAAAATATGGCGATACAAGATGCAAGCCTTTAGTTGCACTTAATTCTTACTGGGCGAGCCGAAAAGCTGGTATCAGACAGATACGCACACACACTAACTGATTACCATATGCCTCTGTTTTCACGGAGGCATAATAATGACATGGGCAGAATGAATGGAGAATGGGGATACTATATTATTACTATAATTAATGAATGAGCTGGGACCACGGATGTCTAATGGGGTGACTAGAATTTACAGAGAAGAGCTCTTAAAACCATGTTTGGGCTGTTAGCTAAGCTAGCTGCACTGTAATGGTGTGAGCTCTGAGGGTCAGTGGGAAACATCATGTCCTCTGAGGAGGAGAGGGTGCACCAGACTATCCAGGATGCAGGTCTGTTAAGTAATGATGTGATAACCTCACAGAAGAGAACAGCCAATTAAAAACTTCAGAGAGTTTTAGTCCTAGTTTCTCTGGATGAGGAGAACTGTGCTCTTGGAATTTGGGCCCTTTCACTTTGCAGCCATATAATGTCACAAAAAACGTACATAACTAACTAAAAATGGGGGGGCATAAAAGAGGTTATTTGAAAGATAATACACGTTCACCAGTGAGAAAAAAGCAGAGCTATAAGCACTGTGGTTGTAACTGAAAGCCATTTGCACTAGTGCCATCAAAGTATTTTCTCACCAAATGCCAGAGGAAGCATATCATGAGAACAAAAGGACAAGCTGCATTCAGTATTGTAATTAATTTCTACTACAAAGAGGATTTACTTGGCATGTTTTTTCGTGTCTGAAAATAACCTATTCAGCAAAGATTTGCACACTTCTGTCACTGAAGCAGTCCTGATATCGCTTCCTAAATTGAAATCGTGGTATCTGATGAAGAAAAAATACATTATTCTTTTATTTTTTCTTGCCATTTCCCCCACACTGTGAGCACATAAAATAAATAGCAGCATAGCAGAAACTCAAATAGAAGAGAAAGAACTGCAATTATCTGTGTGATAAATGGTACCTCCTTGTCAGTAAGTCACTGCTCATGAAAATGTCCTCCAGGATGAAAATAACATAGTGTGTCTATTTTTAATATAACACCCGGAAGAAAGATGAAAAACAAACATTTCTGATGTTTTAATTTTCTTATTCCAGTTGATTTCTACACTACTCCAGATGGTGTTGGAAATGTTGCCTCTTCCATAATATGCATCAGTAAATTAATTTAATTGAATGTAGTGCTGAAATTGAGCATCTATTCTGACTTGAGAAATAAATTATTGCTCTCAACTTTTGATTTCTACATGCAGTTGAAACCAGAAGTTTACATACACTGTATAAAAAGACAACCTTTTTTCTCTCACTTTCTGTCATTAAATCAGACTAATCTTTTCCTGTTTTAGATCAGTTAGGATTACCAGGATTATTTCTATTTGCTATTTTTTTAGAGAATGTTTTATTAATTTCTTCAAACTCAGAAGTTTACATACACTAAGATTACTATGCCTTTGAACAATTTAGGAAAGCCCAAATGATGATGTTGTGGCTTAGAAGCTGATAACTGACAACATCTGAGTTAATTGGAGGCACACCTGTGGATGTACGTATTTAAAGGCACACCTGAAACACACTGCTTCCTTGTGTGACATCATGAGAAAATCAAACAACATCAGCCAATTTATCAAGAAGAGACCTGTGGACTTCCACAAGTCTGGTTCATTCTTGGGTACAATTTCCAGATGCCTGAATGTGCCATGTTCATCCGTTCAAATAATTATACACAAGTATAAACACCATAGGAATTTCCATCCATCATACCGCTCAGGAAGGAGACGGGTTCAGTGTCCCAGAAATGAACGTGTCTTGATTTAAAATGTGTGTATCAACCCCAGAACAAAAGCAAAAGACCTTCTGAAGATGCTGGATGAAGCTGGTGAAAAAAAGAATCTTTATCCACAGTGAAACGAGTCCTGTTCCAACATGGACTGAAAGGCCACTCAGCGAGGAAGAAGCCATTACTCCAAAAACAAAAGAAAAAAAGCCAGATTACAGTTTGCAAATGTACACAGGGACAAAGACCTTAATCTTTGGAGACATATCCTGTGGTCTGATGAAACTAAAATTGAAATGTTTGGCCATAATGACCATCACTACATTTGATGGAAAAAGGGGGAAGCTTGCAAGCCTGAGAACACCACCCCAACTGTGAAGTAGGGAGGTGGCAGCATCATGTTGTGGGAGTGTTATGCTGTAGGAGGGACTGGTGCACTTCACAAAATAGATGACATCATGAGGAAAAAAAACATTATGTGGAAATATTGAAGCAACATCTCAAGACATCAGCCAGGAAGTTAAAGCTTGGGAGCAAATGTGTCTTCCAAATTGACGATGACCCTAATAGCAGGGCAGATAAAGTATTTTTTTTTTTTTATAAGAATTGTGCAAATGGTGGTACAAGCATTAATTTTGGCATGACAAGTCTCTAGGGATTACTTATCAAAATTACCAGATTGGCCACTTGAAAATCCAAGATGGTGTCCATTTTTCAAGATGGCCGCCAACATGGTCCTATGATATTGACTTTCCACAAAGAAATGGATGTAGTTCATCTATTTTAGTGATTCTGGTGTCAATTCGTATGTTTTTGAGCATGCTGGAACTAATATTTTCATTCTTGACACTCTCAGATGTATATTTGACCTAGGGTTGTTTTTTTTTGACAATTATAGTTTTATTTTGCTAAGTGCATGGCTTTTTTTATATGTAACTAGTGTATGCCTGTGGAAAGCAAGTATTCTTGTCTAGAAACAAGTTGCCCAATTAGGCTTTACAGGCCCAAATGTAGGCTGTGTTTGAAAGTGGAATACAAAAAGGTGTAGCCTACAATCATGTGAAAAAATTAGGACACCCTGTAAAAGCCTGTGTGTGTGTGTGTGTGTGTGTGTGTGTGTGTGTGTGTGTGTGTGTGTGTGTGTGTGTGTGTGTGTGTGTGTTTTAACATATTTGGACATATGGATATTTAATATCAATATTTAAAATACTGGGAAATTCATATAATACAACTAAACAGTTAAAAATAAATTAAAGACTTTTTTCAAATTTTCTGTAAAATGTAATTCTAAACAAATAGTGAGGAATAAATTAAGACACCCCCCATCTTTTTTAGGACACCCCCACATTCATTCCCACTTAAAATGGCTGAAATAAATGTTAAAAAATGCTAATAAATACAAAAACAAGAGTAAACATAGATATTTGAATGCCTATTAATAAAGAACTTTAAAGAAAGAGATTTAAAGGAGTGTCCTAATTTTTTTCACAACTGTATACGTAGGCAATCACATGTTATACTTTGACAAATATAAAAGGGAGTAAATGGCACTAAGATTTATTTGATTGTGTGAATATTAATTACAGAATTATTGAAAATGCATGGGACATCCAATATTAGCGACTGTTTTGGAACCTTTGTTTTTTTATGTTAGATCACTTATTTCTGTGATCTTTTATGACTTATACAACATCTATGAGTTATTCAGACATCATTATAATTCTTTTAGTTTATATGTGTAGTTTATAGTCTATCATTAATAAACTCATGCAGTACTATAACAAGACACATTTACAAATATTTTTGACCAATTCTAGTGCATCCTATTATATTTTAGGAATATTATAAGTAAAAAACACCAATATTATACACAGCAGAATGACCTGTTTGGCTGCAATTAATGCGTCACTGTTGCCCATTTGTCAGTAAATATTTAAATAAAAATTATTTATTTCAGGCTTTTTTTCTGTCCAGTTTGGTGACATCATCATTTAGTCAAACCATGCATGTGGCTGCGTATGACATGCAGTTGATCTGGGCATTCTGCTCCACAATCATGGTGGTATTATTAACTTTAAATTTTTAGATAGCCGTGCGAGCACACCAAGAGGAGCATCATCGGCGATGGCATGTCGTGGTCCTGCAAAGGGACTACTGTCTACTGCTGACCAGAAAGGCTGAGCTTGCTTCCCTGCAAAGGATCACATTCCGCCCACTGCTTCTCCAACACTGGTGTTCTTTAGGCAGACCCCGGGTCCCTGCTGGCATTCCCCGAATTATCCTTTAAATGGTAAATGGCGTTCACTTATATAACGCTTTTCTTCTCATCTAGGAAGACCAAAGCACTTTACAGATCCTGCAATCCTCCCATTCACACACTGATGGCGGCAGAGCTACCATACACACAGGCGCTAACCAGGCCACCAGGAGCAACTGGGGGTTCAATGTCTTGCTCAAGGACACTTTGACAAGCAGACCGCAGACAAAGCGGGAATCGAACCCATGACCCTCCGATCAGTTGTCAGTCACACTACACCTGCGCCACCGCCGCTCGTAGACATACGCAATCACGACATCATTATAGCATAATTTTTAAGCATTACATTTTCACTAGTCTCTCTTTCTTGTCAAATTTGTTGCTTTTCACTTCCTTTTTTGTTTGTGAAGCGCTGTGGTGACTGACTGGTCGTGATGCCGCGTATTATCCAGTTAACATGGTCATGATGTTGCGTATTATTCAATCAGCATGTAGTCAATCCGAAACCCCGCCCACACTTCCTGAAGCCAGGGCATGAAGAGACAGAGCGGTGACAGAGTGGTGACTAAACGTTTATTGATAAAAATTACATATTTTGACTGAGTGACTTCATACTCGGGGATGCACATCCTCGTAACCTCAGGAAAGCACGTATAAAATTTTAGGCCAGTCAGACAAATGGTTCAAGAGATATGCGTGGAACAGACAGACAGAAAGACAGACACAGATTTTGTGCATTTATAGATTGTTTAGATCAATACCTGCTTATTGCATGGGATGTATGGGCTTAGAGGTAGAGGTAGTACCTTTGTTTCAGAAGTTGGCCACATCCCTTTGATGGACTGCTGGCATTGGTCCTCATGAAGGTCCTAGCTCTCACCTATGGCTCCAAGAAGTTTCAACTTTAAACCGCAACGACCACACCATGGTAAACCACGTTGGCTTGTGGGCTAAACTAGGTGAGGGTAGCATGCAGAGGTCTCTGTATGTGAAGGAACATGCCTTGTTCCATATTTTTAAGGAGTGATTTTTTGGCACTACCAGGGCACGCTGGTGATGTCACTGCTTTGTAACCCAGCATGGGGTTCAAAACATGTCAGACAGAGAACCAGATGGAGATGCCATTATCATTGATGGTTCAGCACTGATCCCTGCCTTACCTCCACGTACAATAAAGAGTTTTGATGTCTATGCCAGAGAAGACATCTTGCCAATGGTTGAGTCATATTGTGCTAAATACAATAGAATGGATATAGTGTTTGATGTCTACAAGACATCAAGTTTGAAAAATGAGGTCTGGCTGAAACAAGGAAGGGGGATCAGGAAAAGAGTCACAGGAACCAGCAAGACCTCAACAAACTGGAGGAGCTTTCTTAGGGATGACAAAAGCAAGACAGAGCTGTTTCACTGCTTGCTGACAAGATCTGTGAAGCACAGATGAGTAGCAGAGTCACTGTGACAAAAGGAGATGAAGCCATCAGCAATACAGAGAACTACCTAGAAGCTGTGTCCCCATGCTCTCGTGAAGAAGCAGACACACAGATATTTGTACATGCCACAGATGCAACAAGAGAAAGTAGTAAGTCCCTCATAACTAATGCCAATGACAATGATGTACTCATCAATGCAATATCTTTACTACCACTACTACAGTCACATGGACTTGAGATCATGTGGATTGCATTTGGCCAAGGATCAAGAGCTCAACAGATTCCAGTTCATGAAGAATTTTCTGCAATAGGGCATGAAAAGGCCAGTGGGATCCTATACATCCATGCTTTAACTGGCTGTGATGTGGTGTCTAGCTTCCATGGAAAAGGGAAGAAATCTGCACTGCAGACATTGAACATATGTGATGGTGAGGTTTCCAATACATTCAGCAAACTCAGGCACTGTCCAGTTACAGTTGCTGATGTGGAACTAAAGAAGCTGGAGAAATTTGTAGTCCTTATCTATGACAGATCTAGCGAGGCCACTGGTGTAGATGAGGCTTGACTACATATGTTTGCCAGCAAGCAGAGACCATATGATGCCATCCCACCAACACCGGCAGCCCTCAAACAACATGCAAAGTGTGGAGCATACCAGGCTGGGATCATCTGGGGCCAGGCCACAGTCACTAACCCAAAAGCCAGCAGTCCTGCACTGGAGGTGGACACAATGAAGAAATACATGGGAAACATGCTGGACAACTATTTCACCAACTGCAGCAAGCTGCCAGGAACTTGCCAAGTGTTCCTGCAAGATAAACTGTAACAGGAGATACAAATGCCTCAACACAGGGCTTTCCTGTACTGCACATGAAAATCAGTCATGCTTTTGATGTGAGCAGTAGTATGCTCATGAAGATTCTTTATTTTGATCCATCCTAAGTTCACTGTTAAATTTATAAATTTGAACTGGTAAAATTATTTTTACTTTATTTTTATTATTTTTAATATTTTGCACATTAAATTTTGATGTATTCAAATACTGAATACATGTGTACATACGTATACAGTGGTGTGAAAAAGTGTTTGCCCCCTTCCTGATTTCTCATTTTCTTTGTATGTTTGGTACACTTTAATGTTTCAGATCATCAAACAAATTTAAATATTAGACAAAGATAACACAAGTAAACACAAAATGCAGTTTTTAAATGGTGTTTATTATTAAGGGGAAAAAAAATTCTAACCTACATGGCCCTGTGTGAAAAAGTGATTACCCCCTAAACCTAATAACTGGTTGGGCCACCCTTAGAAGCAACAACTGCAATCAAGCACTTGCGATAACTGGCAATGAGACTTTTTCAGTGCTGTGGAGGAATTTTGGCCCATTCATCTTTGCAGACCACCCTCTGCACTGCTGACTTTTCACACAACACACCACATGGCCATCTATGGTTCTCTGATGACTCTGCAAGCGTACATGCAGAGTACAGAGGACTTATCCAGGACTTTGTGGACTGGTGACTACGGAACTGCCTCCAGATCAATGCGAGGAAAACTAAGGAACTTGTGGTGGACTGCCCCCCCCCCCACACACACACACATAGCACCAGTAAACATCCAGGGAACAGACATTGAGATGGTGACATCTTACAAGTAGCTGGGTGTTCACCTGAACAATAAACTGGACTGGTCACACAACACCAATGCACTCTACAAGAAGGGGCAGAACAGACTGTTCCTCCTGAGGAGGCTCAGGTCTTTTGGAGTGCAAGGTGAACTCCTGAAGACCTTCTACGATTCGGTGGTGGCATCAGCCATCACATTTGGAGTGGTCTGCTGGGGCAGTGGCATCCTGGTAGCCGACAGGAAGAGACTGAACAGGCTGATTAAAAAAGCTAGCTCTGTACTGGGGCGACATCTCGACACAGTGGAGGAATTAGGTGAGAGGAGGATGGTGGCTTAGCTGCCATCTCTGCTGGAGTCAGAGTCCTACCCCATGCAGGACACGCTGAATGCACTGAGGAGCTCATTTGGCTGTCTCATCCTAGGTGCACAACGGAGAGGTTCCACAGGTCCTTCCTACCTATGGCTGTCAGACTTTATAACCTAACCAGGGCTGCTCGTAGAGATCGTATCAAATGTACTAAACGTAACAACTTTGCACAATAGAGATCGTTCCCTACAAAGAACAACTAGGACAATAACAGTTATTATTGAGGGTGGCAACAACACTGTGATTCAAATGCGAAATGTACTGTCTGGGTACATATTCATATTCTGCAGGGTAATTTAACAAACCGTAATGCTGTTTATTCCATCTAGCTGCAATGCTCCTGCACTGTGTATAAATCTGTGGACATAGGTATATTCATTTATTGCTTTGGCTAGCCAGTTCTTATCATCTTGTTACCTCCGCCAAGGAGGTTATGTGATCATCGGCGTTGGTTTGTCTGTCTGTTTGTCTGTTTGTTTGTTAGCAAGATAACTCAAAAAGTTACGGACGGATTTTCATGAAATTTTCACAGATTGTCAGAAATGGGGTATCCTACAGATGATTAGATTTTGGTGGTGATCCGGATCACCGTCCACAAGAAAACCGCCATTACGCAAAATGCCATTTTCGTGAATAACTACTGAACCACTAATCCTATCATTGTCAATCCAATTGCTTGTCATATGTTTTCATGGTCAAGGAATCTGAAAAGGTACACACAAACACTGTATGGGGGGAACTGTGGTGAAAACCCCCATTACGGAAAATGCGATTTTCGTGAATAACTACTGAACCACTAATCCTATCATTGTGAATCCAATTGCTAGTCATATGTTTCCATGGTCAAGGAATCTGAAAACGTACACACAAACACTGTATGGGGGGAACTGTGGCGCTTGGCGGAGGTCTGCGCTCTCTGAGTGCTTTTCTAGTTGACTATTGCTCTGAGTGCTGCTATCCCTTTGGTGCTGTAATCCTGGAATTTCCCCATTGTGGGACTAATGAAGGCTTATCTTATCTTATCATAAAGAAAGAACATGCAAAGTTCATGCTTGTACAAATTTTTGCACAATTTTTCTATTATCCACTTTGCTATAAGTATATAATTAGTTACAAAGTGGGACAACAAAGTTAATGTTTTGAAGTGGCCATCACAAAACCCTGGTGTCAGTCCCATAGAAAATTTGTGGGCAGAGCTGTAAAGATGTGTGCAAGCAAGGCGGCCTCCAGACCTAACTCAGTTCTACCAGTTCTGTCAGGAGGAACGGGCCAAAATTCCAGCAGACTATTGTGAGAGAGCTTGTAGAAAGATACCCAAAATGTTGATCCAAGTCATACAGTTTAAAGGCAATGCTACCAAATACTAAGAAAATGCAGAAAGTAATAGGGGATAAGGGTCGCTAGAGGAATAGAACCTTTCTGGTCGGCCTACAACAAACTGGTGTCTCAGACTGGTCTCCCTATACCCAGCACCATGTGAAGCACAATACATGGCCAATTCATCATCAAAAATTGGCCATTACATCTAGCCTCTCACATGGTGAAGACCATCCGCAGTGGCTCTCAGCGCCGGCCCTAGTATTGCAGAACGTGACGGAGCTAGGGAAGCAATCCCTGAAAAAATAACCCATCATACAGTATTGCTTGCTTGGCATTAAGAGGAGTTGCGACTCCACTGCCATAAGTATACCATCTTATTGCATTTTAAAGTTTGAAGCAGCTCGACTGAGGCTGCTTTGACTGACTGACTTACAAATAAAATGCTGCTAAGTTGCAAATTTATGATTAAAAAGTTTTGAAATTTATATGAGGAAAAAAAGTGGCAAAATTGTCACAAAAGTCACATCATAATATATAGTGGTGAAAGCATGTTATTGCATAATACATAATCAATGCAATTAATGCGTTCCCCATGACAGAAAAAGCCATGCGTCAGAATGTAGGCATGGTCGGGGACCATGCTCATGCTTTAAGTTTATTTTTGCTATTCTCTGTGTTTTCCCAGTGTGTGAATGTATGTGTGAATTGGTGGATAGCAGGATTTGTAAAGCGCTTTGGTCATCAAGAGATGAGAATAAAAAGCGTTATATACAGTGGGGCAAAAAAGTATTTAGCCAGCCACCAATTGTGCAAGTTCTCCCACTTAAAGATGAGAGGTCTCCAATTTACATCATAGGTATACCTCAACTATGAGAGACAAAATGAGAAAAAAAAAAAATCCAGAAAATTGCATTGAAGGATTTTTTAATGAATTAATTGGTAAATTCCTTGGTAAAATAAGTATTTGGTCACCTACAAACAAGCAAGATTTCTGGCTCTCACAGACCTGTAACTTCTTCTTTAAGAGGCTCCTCTGTCCTCTTAATGGCACCTGTTTGAACTCATTATCAGTATAAAAGACACCTGTCCACAACCTCAAACAGTCAGACTCCAAACTCCACTATGGCCAAGACCAAAGAGCTGTCAAAGGACACCAGAAACAAAACTGTAGACCTGCACCAGGTTGGGAAGACTGAATCTGCAATAGGTAAGCAGTTTGGTGTGAAGAAATCAACTGTGGGAGCAATTATTAGAAAATGGAGGACATACAAGACCACTGATAATCTCCCTCAATCTGGGGCTCCATGCAAGATCTCACCCTGTGAGGTCAAAATGATTATGAGAACGGTGAGCAAAAATCCCAGAACCACACGGGGGGACCTAGTGAATGACCTGCAGAGAGCTGGGACCAAAGTAACAAAGGCTACATCAGAAACACACTACGCCGCCAGGGACTCAAATCCTGCAGTGCCAGACGTGTCCCCCTGCTTAAGCCAGTACATGTCCAGGCCCGTCTGAAGTTTGCTAGAGAGCATTTGGATGATTCAGAAGAGGATTGGGAGAATGTCATATGGTCAGATGAAACCAAAATAGAACTTTTTGGTAAAAACTCAACTTGTCGTGTTTGGAGGAGAAAGAACACCATACCTACTGTGAAGCATGGGGGTGAAAACATTATACTTTGGGGCTGTTTTTCTGCAAAGGGACCAGGACGACTGATCCATGTAAAGGAAAGAATGAATGGGGCCATGTATCGTGAGATTTTGAGTGAAAATCTCCTTCCATCAGCAAGGGCATTGAAGATGAAACGTGGCTGGGTCTTTCAGCATGACAATGATCCCAAACACACCGCCCGGGCAATGAAGGAGTGGCTTCGTAAGAAGCATTTCAAGGTCCTGGAGTGGCCTAGCCAGTCTCCAGATCTCAACCCCATAGAAAATCTTTGGAGGGAGTTGAAAGTCTGTGTTGCCCAGCGACAGCCCCAAAACATCACTGCTCTAGTGGAGATCTGCATGGAGAAATGGGCGAAAATACCAGCAACAGTGTGTGAAAACCTTGTGAAGACTTACAGAAAACGTTTGACCTCTGTCATTGCCAACAAAGGGTATATAACAAAGAATTGAGATGAACTTTTGTTATTGACCAAATACTTATTTTACCAAGGAATTTACCAATTAATTCATTAAAAATCCTTCAATGTGATTTTCTGGATTTTTTTTTTTTTCTCATTTTGTCTCTCATAGTTGAGGCATACCTATGATGAAAATTGGAGACCTCTCTCATCTTTTAAGTGGGAGAACTTGCACAATTGGTGGCTGACTAAATACGTTTTTTTCCCCACTGTAAGTAAAAGCCATTTACCATTTTTACCATTTTCCCTGCCTCATCTCAGTTTGTATTTTGGATTCTCTGTATTTATTATTATTATTCATTATCCTAGTCATGTTATGTTCTTTATTCTGGTCTGGGGTTTGAGTTTAGTTTTGTATGATTCTCTGTTGTTAATCATCACAATTTTTCATGGTCATGTACTCCCTGGCCCTGTGTTCATATTTCTTGTGTCTCCTCTGTTTCTGTTTACCTTTTGTCTCAGTCCCTCATGTTTCCTGTACCTGTTGCCATGCCCTGCTGTCTCTGATTGCCCCTGATTGTGCCCACTTGTTCTATGTTGTCTTGATTGCCCCCTCGTCTATTTATGCCAGTGTGAGTCTCTGTCCAGTGCGGTGTCCTTGTCTCATGTGGGCATGTTACCCACACTTCTGTCAAGCCTGTCAAAACCTTAGCATGAGTAATCCTGCATCTTAGTTTTGTTGCGCGTTTGCTTTTGTTTCCAGCCCACAAACTGTATTATTTTCTGTTCAGTTTTCACAATAACTTTTGGTTTATCAAATTCGCCTCGCATGTGGGTCCTCCTCTTCCTTGCCACAGAGGGACAACCCTGACACCATGAGTATTATTTTGGAACAAAAATCACAAGTTTAGGAGGGGAAAAAACACCAGTTTATAAGGAAAAGTTACAAAATCATAAGTGTTTTCTGTTCCTTGTGTTTTATGTCTGGTGAAGACTGAAACAGAGACGAAGGACACCAGAACTGACTTTTTGTGAGTTTCTTAGCTCTGCATAGAGGAGCGATTCAACGCAGCAGCAGCAATGAGAGAAAGCTCAAAATCCTAACAGTGTGAGCTGTTTTTATAGAAAGACTTCCCTGTAACCTTATTATTCAGATAAGAGCCTAAACAGGAACAGGCCAGTTGGACACAGCCTCAGAGAAGGTCATCATGCCTTCCCACTTTTCTGTCCTGTACAGATAATGAGTTTTCCTTGGGCACTGCAAGATATTTATAATTTAACTACAAGTTTCCATGAAATAAATTGCAAAATTACATGAAAAAAGTAACTTCATAAGAAAAAAAGGAACAAATCATGCATGGGTAAAACTTCACAATTTGGAAAGAGTAAATCTGTCACTCATAACTCAAACTGTTTTCAACACTCTTAGTCAGGAATTTTCTTTCTTGACTACTCTTATACTTGACTAATTCATGTCAATACTCTACCTACTTCTTTTCCGGCATTTGTCTAAAAGCCTACAGTATACCAGGAACCAAAACTGCCTTGAACCACTAGAATGGATTTTATTCAGCTTTGTTTAAATGTAACCATCCTTTACATATAATTTGCTGTAGGTTCACATGGTCTGACTGCTACTGCTCTAACACACAGCTCTCTAAACTCTAATACTCATGCATAAACAAAGGCAGTGCAGTGATAATACACAGATGCTGCTAAATCATGCCAGAAACTGGACCACATCGAGGAATTACAAAGAAAATGTGCATGCCAAGATTTCTGAAATGCCCATTAATCCTATAATTTTTCCTGTTGCATTATAGTTCTCAAACGACAAATTATGAACCATTTATGTTCACTAATTTATCTTCTCTCTAAAATTAAAAAGATTAGCAGTTAAAATAATTGCGGTATCTATTTTAGAGGAAAATTAACTTTCTCACCCTGCTGTATCCCATCCATCTATTCCTGCCCACAGATGCCAACCCAAAACTGATTGCAGCACTGGGTAAAATAAGACTCGTAAAGCACCTGAGTTACTGCACTGAAATAACCATCCTCCTGTTTCATGCACAGTTTGCTACAGGCAGGCGCCAGTCAAACCCTCGACAAGTCACATGGATAATTAAAGCAAATACGATGTACCTGACCACAATCCAGGGGGCAACAGAAAATGGCCAGAAATACAACTGAGAAGAAAATACTGCTGAATACTGGTGGATTTCAGCAGTGGCCAGTAAGACAGCCACTCCCACTAGTCACTTTGGCGTGTTGTAGTTTTCTCAAACGGCATCTAAAATAATATACCAATCGCAATGTGAGACTATGAAACTACAACTCCCATAAGCACTATCTGCACACAGTGTGTGATCACTGGTCCACACTGTCTCTGTGGTTGGAGCCAGGTTCCCCCTCCGGCCCAGTAAAGGTGAAGCCACAGACAGTCTCCTTCATGGGTTGGTCTCCCATTCTGCCCCTGTTCAAACCGCTGCCCAGTGGAAAGAAATGCTGTGGTGGGTGGCAGCTTCTCCTGTACAGACCCACACTCCATCCATGGTGAGTTCATTTTGTGGCCAGTCTGGAGAAATGACAACGAACAGACAGCAGCCGGCAGAACACATCTCTCCCTCGCTTTCAGCTATCACATTACTGGGGTAACTTCTCCTGATCCTCTGTTGTCCCAGCGGGGAGCAGTTAATTCCTGTGCCCCCAACATCATCCTACCTCTGTGGTGATTATTTTTAGAGGAAAATGCTCTCATTTACCCTCTAAATATTTATTTTTAATGATCCAGGGTTGTCAAACATATGGCCTGCAGGCCAAAAATCAGCCCGCCAGTGGTCCAAATCTTTCTCTTTGAATTTACAGCTTTCTTTCTAGTAAATTTCTGATGTTTTCTACTGTTTAAAATTGTTCATGTAAATTTAAGATATTTTTTTTTTCTCCTTAAGATGAGACTTTTTTTTCTTATCAGATTTCTTTTTCGTTCTTTTCTTTTTTCTGGTGATAACAGGTAGTGTCCATTTATGTTAAATCCATCTGTCATGAGCTGAGCACAGGAGGTTTCCTCCTTGCTCAGTCTCATGGACTTTTCTTTATATTTATATATTTGTTGTATTTTGTGCTTTTTGGGTTTCTGTATTATTGTACTGTCTGCTATTTTTCCTGTTTATGTTTTAGTTTTGTTACACTTTTATTTTGTATTAATTTACATTTATATTTCAGTCGGCATTTGTTGATATTTTATTCTTTAGATCTTTACTGTTGGGGTTAACAGCTGTCAAGGGCATTTCCGGGTTTTGTGCTTCACGTGGGTGTGGCCCCTGTCAGCTGTCAGCTTAAGCCACTCTCCTCTCATTGCCCCCAGCTGGTCCTATTATGAATCATTGGTTCCTTCTGTCCTCTCATGTGACCCACACCTGTCGTTAATTATGTAAATTGTTTTTGACCCTATTTAAGGGCAGTTATTTTCATTTCTTGTTGCCGCAGTCTGTTGGAGTTTCTCCTCGTCTCCACCAGAACCCTGCCTCGCTCTGGTGCACTTCATTAGTAAGTTTATTCGTTGTTTGTATTTTGTGTTAGAGCACAGTTTGAACTTATCCTTTGTTATTTTCAATAAACCTCACAAACTCACAGTTCAGCACGTGGGTCTCACCTCTCTGCCTCGAACGGCAATTCATGACACCATCAGCAACTACTAATGACGTAGTGCAGCCCTGAAGCAGTGTCCCAATTCACAGGGTAGGGGAAAGGGTAGGGGTACAACTGAGAATTAGAACGGACCCCAAATCTACCTGTACGTTACTCTCACATTGCAAATGTTCTTCTGTACTGTTTTACAATATTTACTACTGCTCATAAATGGACAGACAGTGTTTCTCTATTTGTTATGTATGTATAGGGGTCATTTACATTTTAAAAGGTTGTAATTTAATTTAAGTAAATTTTAGCATTCCATAGTCAAATGTGATCATATTAAACATAATTTTCTAACCAGCTAGTGGAAAGGCTGAGTGGCTAGTAACTTGGGAAAATCACTAGCCACAGTAGCTGGTGAACAAAGAAGTTCATATCAAGCCCTGCTGACAAGGCCGTCATTTAGCATTAATATGCAAGAGTGTGGTATTATATCACTGTGATTCGGTAGAAAATGAGCATAACATAATAAAGAACAGGCCTATTGTCATTTTACACACAAATTAAACATTGTCCAGTGTTTACAACACATACAGATGTGGCCAAAATTGTTGGTACCCCTCTGTTAATGAAAGAAAAACCCACAATGGTCACAGAAATAACTTGAATCTGACAAAAGTGGTAATAAATAAAAATTCTATGAAAATTAACCAATGAAAATCAGAAAATGTTTTTGAATTGTGGTTCAACAGAATTATTTAAAAAAAACAAACTCATGAAACAGGCCTGGACGAAAATGATGGTACCCCTAGAAAAGATTGAAAATAATGTGACCATAGGGACATGTTCAACTACAAACTTGTAATCAATCAGTCAGCCTATTTAAAGGGTGACAAGCAGTCACTGTGCTGTTTGGTGACATGGTGTGTACCACACTAAACATGGACCAGAGGAAGCAAAGGAGAGAGATGTCTCAGGAGATTAGAAAGAAAATTATAGACAAGCATGTTAAAGGTAAAGACTATAAAACCATCTCCAAGCAGCTTGATGTTCCTGTGACTACAGTTGCACATATTATTCAGAAATTTAAGCTCCACGGGACTGTAGCCAACCTCCCTGGACATGGCCGCAGGAGGAGACGGATAATACGAATGATAACAAAAGAACCCAGAACAACCTCTGAACACATTCATGGTGAACTCCAAGGTCAAGGTACATCAGTGTCAGATCGCACCATCCGTCATTGTTTGAGCCAAAGTGGACTTCATGGGAGACGACCAAGGAGGACACCACTGTTGAAAACAAATCATAAAAAAGCCAGACTGGAATTTGCCAAACTGCGTGTTGACAAGCCACAAAGCTTCTGGGAGAATGTCTTATGGACAGACGAGACAAAACTGTAACTTTTTGGCAAGGCACATCAGCTCTATGTTCACAGACGCAAAAATGAAGCATACCAAGAAAAGAACACTGTCCCTACTGTGAAACATGGAGGAGGTTCTGCTATGTTGCGGGGCTGCTTTGCTGCATCTGGCACAGGGTGTCTTGAATCTGTGCAGGGTACAATGAAATCTCAAGACTATCAAGGTATTCTAGAGAGAAATGTGCTGCCCAGTGTCAGACAGCTTGGTCTCAGTCGCAGGTCATGGGTCTTGCAGCAGGATAATGACCCAAAACACAGCTAAAAACACCCAAAAATGGCTAAGAGTGAAACATTGGACTATTCTAAAGTGGGCTTCTATGAGCCCTGATCTAAATCCTATTGAACATCTTTGGAAGGAGCTGAAACATGCCGTCTGGAGAAGGCACCCTTCAAACCTGAGACAACTGGAGCAGTTTGCTCATGAGGAGTGGGCCAAAATACCTGCTGAGAGGTGCAGAAGTCTCATTGACAGTTACAGAAATCGTTTGATTGCAGTGATTGCCTCAAAAGGTTGTGCAACAAAATATTAAGTTAAGGGTACCATCATTTTTGTCCAGGCCTGTTTAAGGAGTTTGTTTTTTAAAATAATTCTGTTGAACCACAATTCAAAAGCATTGTCTGATTTTCATAGGTTAGTTTTCATAGAATTTTTATTTAATACCACTTTTGTCAGATTCAAGTTATTTCTGTGACCATTGTGGGTTTTTCTTTTATTAACAGAGGGGTACCAACAATTTTGTCCACGTCTGTACCACTTGAGGGATTGTGGGTTACATCATGTGTGTGGCAGCTAATTAGCTTGTTAGCTGTGTTGGGAGAGTCCTTTGTGCACCTATCCCAAACAGCACACATATGTCTGGCCTACATCTGCCCAGTGTACAAAGTTTGCAATAGGAATACATCTTATAGGGTTGTTTGCACATTGGCAAGACATTGGCTATACATTGTTGTAATGTCGATGCAAACTTGCTGATATTGTGCGCTGTTGGGAGTGATTTTGTTACCACACAATCACAACTGTGATGCAGGTGTAGTGTGGCCACCAACTGAGTCTGCATGTCAAAGTTTCCTTGAGAAAGACGCTGAACCCCCAGTTGCGCCTGGTGGATCAGGCCAGTGCCTTGCATGGCAGTTCCACCACCATCAGTGTGTGCATGTGTGTGTGAATGGGTGGATAGCAGGATCTGTAAAGAACTTTGGTCATCCAGAGATGAGAAAAACGTTCTATATAAGTGAACGCCATTTACCATTTACCACTTGCCACTTGCCACCATGTAGTGAGTCTCTTAACGGGTCTTTAAATAGAGCCTTAACTTTTCCATTCCATCTGTCAAACAGTTGAGAGCCATCAGAGGATAACAGCAACTTAAGCTACAGTCACAAATACCCTTACAAACGGCTGTAAGTGATTTTTGGATTATTTTGCACACATTTCTTAAGGTGGCTGGAGGAGAATCAAGTGTCCGCAGACCGTAAGTTCATGGGCTGGTCGATTGTCTTGTCCAAGATTTCTATGAACGCCTCATGAAAACCCCTCATCATAGGCTGGCCGTATGAATGCCATAGGAATAACATAAAAACTACGCAAGATGTTAGCCATAAGTATGCCTCAAGAACACCGTAAGTTGTTCTTGATGGCTCCTTACATCGATTGTTTGAAACGCTGTATGAATCCTTATTTGCATGGAGATTCGTACAGCGTGTGTAAGGTGGGAGTGAGAAGCTCATAATGCAGAAATACATTACAGTGGTGTGAAAAAGTGTTTGGCCCTTCCTGATTTCTCATGTTTTTTGTATGTTTGTTACACTTAAATGTTTCAGATCATCAAACAAATTTAAATATTAGACAAAGATAACAAAGTAAACATATAATCCAGTTTTTAAATGAAGGTTTTTATTATTAAGGATAAAAAAAAAAAATCCAAACCCACATGGCCCTGTGTGAAAAAATGATTGCCCTCCTCTGTTGAAACATAAATTAACTGTGGTTTATCACATCTTTGGAAAGCTGAGTTCAATTTCTCTAGCCACGCCCAGGCCTGATTTCTGCCACACCTGTTCTAAATCAAGAAATCACTTAAGTAGGACCTGCCTATTTTTATTATTTTTATTAAAATAATTATGATAAAATAATTAATTATTTTATTTTATTTTTATTTTTTTATTTATTTATTTTTTTTGATCCAAGATGGCGCCCACAGTGGCCGCCATGGTGCTTCGCTGCGCCTTTCTTTGTATGTTTTTGTTCGTCACTTGTGTGTCTGCCTGCTCTTACACCCGTGAAGAGCTACTAAATATCAGGACTTTCACTCCCACGGACCTACTCCCAGTTTTTTTGGCTCCTGCCGCAGATCTGGTTCACTTTTTAGCCCAAAAAGTGAGACGGCGAAAGAGAGGAAGGCGAGCGGGCACTCTCGTGCGGCTTCGCAGGAGAGGCACGCGCACGGCTTTGCCTGGCATATTTCTGTCCAATGTCAATTCTCTCTTTAACAAGGTAGATGAACTGAGACTGCTGATGCGTTTTAAGGACCTCTCTACCTTGTCTGCCCTCTGTTTTACTGAGACCTGGCTTAAGGAAGTGACTCCGGACAGCGCGCTCCTCCTCGAGGGATTTCAGCTGTTTCGTGCTGATCGAGACACAGAGCTCTCCGGTAAGTCCTCAGGAGGAGGAGTCTGCTTTTACATCAACAGCAGCTTGTGCTCTGATGTAACGGTGATTTCCCAATACTGTTCTCCCGCTCTGGAATATTTATTCATTAACTGCAAGCCTTTTTATTCCCCACGGGAGTTCGCTTCATTCATCCTGGCCGCTGTTTACGTCCCGCCCGACGCGGACGCGCGCGAGGCTCAGCGCGCGCTCGCGGATCACATTCAACAAACGGAGCGCACTTTCCCGGACTCTCTGGTTATTGTGGTTGGTGACTTTAACCAGAGCAACCTGAGCTACGATCTCCCCCAATACAAACAGTTTATTAAAGGCCCCACCAGAGGAAAGAACACGCTGGATCACTGTTACACTACAGTGAAGGACGCGTATTGTGCTGTTCCCCGCGCTGCGCTCGGACTATCTGATCACGTGATGGTCCACCTCATTCCCACATACAGACAGAGACTAAAGCTCACTAAACCTGTTGTGAGCACTACGAGAAAATTGACCAGTGAAGCTGGGGAGAAGCTGAGCACGTGCATGGAAATAACTGACTGGGGCATGTTTAAAGGAACCATGCATGATCTGGATGAGTACACGGACACTGTGAACTCATATATCCACTTTTGTGAGGAGAGCATTCTTCCATCGCGCACCAGGGTGAGGTACTCAAATGACAAGCCCTGGTTCACTGCTAAGCTCAGACAGATCAGGAAGGAGAAGGAAGCAGCGTTGAAAAGTGGAGACAGGGACTGCTACAGGGAGGTCAAATATCGGTTTAGCAGAGAGCTGAGGAGAGCTAAATCTGTGTATTCTCAGAGACTCCAGCAGCAGTTCACTGCTAACGACTCTGCTTCTGTGTGGAGAGGACTGAGGCAAATCACCAACTATCGGCCTCAGGCTTCTAAAGGTCAGGATGACATAGCCCTTTGTCAAAGACTGTCCCAACATTATGCCCGTTTTGACACCTCGTCAGCTGTGTCCATCTCCCACCTCCCCCCAGTGCCACTGCCTCCACGGTCCCCACTTCATCAAAGGCGCCCCCCTCCCCCCCTGCCCTTGTCATCAGTGAGCAGGACGTGCACAGACAGTTCTCCAGACTGAACCCACGCAAGGCCCCCGGTCCGGACGGCGTGTCTCCCTCCACCCTGAGACACTGTGCGGATGAGCTGACTCCTGTCTTCACAGACATTTTTAACACCTCCCTGAAGTTATGCCACGTGCCGACCTGCCTCAAAACCTCCACCATCATCCCTGTCCCCAAGAAGTCACGGATCACTGGACTTAACGACTACAGACCTGTAGCGCTCACCTCTGTAGTCATGAAGTCCTTTGAGCGCCTGGTCCTGCCCCACCTCAAGTCCATCACCACTCCTCTCCTGGACCCGCTGCAGTTTGCCTACCGAGCCAACAGGTCTGTGGATGACGCAGTCAACCTGGCCCTCCACTCCATCCTGCAGCACCTGGACTCCCCGGGAACCTATGCCAGGATCCTGTTTGTGGACTTCAGCTCTGCATTCAACACCATCCACCCCGCTCTGCTCCGGGACAAGCTGTCCCTGCTCAACGTGCCTGACTCCCTCTGCAGGTGGATCACCGACTTCCTGACGGACCGGAGGCAGCATGTGCAGCTGGGAAAGACTGTCTCTGACTCTGTTAGCATCAGCACCGGATCACCCCAGGGCTGTGTACTTCCCCCCCTACTCTTCTCCCTTTATACCAACTCCTGCACCTCCAGCCACCAGTCTGTCAAGCTGATCAAGTTTGCGGACGACACCACCCTCATCGGGCTCATCTCCAACGGCGACGAGTCCGTCTACAGGAAAGAGGTAGCCCAGCTGGCGTCCTGGTGCAGCCACAACAACCTGCAGCTGAATGCTCTGAAGACAGTGGAGATGATCGTGGACTTCAGGAAAGTCACAACCCCTCTGCCCCCCCTCACCCTCACAGGCTCTCCCATCACCACTGCAGATTCCTTCTGCTTCCTGGGCACTACCATCACCCGGGACCTGAAGTGGGAGCCAACCATCGGCTCCCTCATCAAAAAGGCCCAGCAGAGGATGTTCTTCCTGCGGCAGCTGAGGAAGCTCAAGCTACCCACCAAGATGTTGGTGCAGTTCTACACGGCCATCATCGAGTCCATCCTCACCACCTCCATAACCGTGTGGTACGCAGGAGCCACTGCCAGGGACAGACTAAGGCTGCAGCGCGTCATGCGCGCTGTTGAGAAGGTGATCGGCTGCAAGCTCCCATCCCTCCAGGATCTGTACATCTCCAGGACCCAGAGGCGTGCAGGCCGGATCATAGCCGATCCTTCACACCCTGGTCACGCACTGTTTGCCCCCCTCCCCTCAGGTAGAAGACTTCGGTCCATTCAGACTAAAACCTCCCGTCACATGAATAGCTTCTTCCCCTCTGCCATCAGACTGCTGAACACTAAGTGACTTATTAGACTCTCGTGCACTATGTACAGCAGCTCAACCAGACTCATGTCAATCATCACTGTTTTCTTTTTGCATTACCGACTGCACTATGGGGTACTCCACAATATCTGCTGCTCGCTAATATATTTAAAAATTGCTTTGTCTAGTATTACTCATTCATATTCTACATTTTATTGCATGTATAGTTTTTTATTTCTATCTTTTATTTTCATGTTTAATGTTGCAGCATTGCACCGAGACAAATTCCTAGTTTGTGTACTACATGAACAATGGCAATAAATCTGATTCTGATTCTGATTCTGTTTCTGATTCTGAAGTAGACCAAAAGATCCTCAAAAGCTAGACATCATGCTGTGATCCAAAGAAATTCAAGAACAAATGAGAAGCAAAGTAACTGTGATCTATCAGTCTGGAAAAGGTTATAAAGCCCTTTCTAAAGCTTTGGGACTCCAGCGAACTACAGTGAGAGCCATAATCCACAAATGGACAAAACATGGAACAGTGGTGAACCTTCCCAGGAGTGGCCAACCAACCAAAATTACCTCAAGAGTGCAGTGACGACTCATCCAAGAGTTCACAAAAGACCCTACAAAAACATCCAAAGAACTGGAGGCCTCAGTTGCCTCAGTTAAGGTCAGTGTTCATGACTCCACCATAAGAAAGAGACTGGGCAAAAATGGCCTGCATTGCAGAGTTCCAAGAGGAAAATCACTGCTGAGCAAAAGAACATCAAGGCTCATCTCAGTTTTGCCAGAAAACATCTTGATTATTGCCAAGACTTTTGGGAAAATACTCTGTGGACTGATGAGACAAAAGTGGAGCTTTTTGCAAGGTGTGTGTCCCATTACATCTGGCGTAAAAGTAACACAGCATTTCAGAAAAGCAACATCATACCATCAGTAAAATTTGGTGGTGGTAGTGTGATGGTCTGGTGCTGTTTTGCTGCTTCAGGACTTGGGAGAGTTGCTGCGGTAAATGGAACCATGAATTCTGCTGTCTGCCAAAATGTCCTGAAGGAGAATGTCCGGCCATCTGTTCATGGCCTCAAGCTGAAGCGCACTTGGGTTCTGCAGCAGGACAATGATCCAAAACACACAGCAAGTGGCTTAAGAAAAACAAAATGAAGACGTTGTAGTGGCCTTGTCAAAGTCCTGACCTGAATCCGATTGAGATGCTGTGACATGACCTAAAAAAAGCGATTCATGCTCAAACCCTCCAGTGTGGCTGAATTACAACAGTTCTGCAAAGATGAGTGGGCCAAAATTCCTCCACAGCACTGTAAAAGACTCATTGAAAGTTTTCTCAAACGCTTGATTGCAGTTGTTGCTGCTAAGGGTGGCCAAACCAATTATTTGGTTTAGGGGGCATTCACTTTTTCACACAGGGCCATGTACTGTAGGCTTGGATTTTTTTCCCCCTTAATAATAAACACCTTCATTTAAAACTGCATTTTGTGTTTACTTGTGTTATCTTTGTCTAATATTCAGATTTGTTGTCATGGTCTGAGCGCCGATATTGTCCGCGCTCGGATCATCCAGTATTTTCCTCGTTCTTCCGTGTTGTGTTCCCTGTGACATCCAGGGCTTTTATTGTGACAGCGTCACGGCGGGACTTCCGGCTGTTAGAGCCGAGCTGCATCGTGACAGCTGATCCACATTCCTCTGATTAGTTTCTCATTGCTGGATTAATGTCTGTGCCTCATTTAAGGGAGCAGCTGAAGTTACACCTGGCTGTGACTTCACACAACATTGGTTCCCCACAACGTTCGGCTGGAGTCCCTAACCCCGGCTCCAGTCACCCTCTTGATTCTCAGTCTCAGTAAGTGTTATTCATCCGCAAAGTTCTTAGTCTTGTATCTTAGCCTATTGTCTTGAGCCTAAGTCGTTGCATGTGTTTTTGCCCCACATGGCTGTTTATTTTGTCATTTATGTCTTTTGTTAATAAATATGCAAACTCACCGGTTGGCCTATAGCGTCTCATTAATGGCCCGCGAGGGCCAGCCATGACAGTAGGTCGCAGCCAAAACGAGACGCCGGTCATTGTGAGTTTGTTTTTTTGGGCTTGTGTTTTTCTCTTTTTTTCCATGTACCAGCGTGTTGGAGATGCTGTCACCAGGAGCGGGCTACTCCTTGGACTTGGGCTACGAGCTGATCGAAGTTCTCAGAGAGGTAGACTACCTCCTCAACGGCGTTCATAAGGCCTTCACTCCCTTCGACGCATGCTGGTACGTGGACCTCGCTGAGGCGGCTATTAACCGCAATCCTCACCTTGCCAACCATGCCGAAGTCAGGAAGAGGATGGCGGAAATTATGGCTCTCCAGAAGACCCATGGACTGGAGGGGAACTTCAGCAGGAAGCCGAAGATGAGGCATCCCCGTTCCTTGCCTCGGAATCCAGTTCCTGTCGCCCATCCAGTCCAGGAGTTCATGTCACCCAAGGGCTGTTCCCATCTACAGCAGAGGAGGACGTCAGCCGGGATTCCCCCAGAAGAGATGCAATGGACAGCTGAGCTCATCCGGGGCCGTGTAGCTGAGGCTCACTCTTCCTCCCATCCAACTCAAATCATGAAGCATGTGATGGCGGCAGTCAGACTGGTGGAGGTCAGTCCTGAACTCTATGACTATCCCGAGTATGCTGATCTGCTAGCCTTTGTCTCCATGCAGGAGCAGCATTTCCCAGACTTAACTTTCGCCTTGCCCTCTGCTGGTAAACGTCGTCACACTGCTCATAATAAGCCTCAGTGAGATCCCTGTCCAGATCCAGTTCCAGGTTGCTGAAAGAACTCTGCCCCCCAGCCAGCTGTTGCCCCTGCATCATGACAAAAGGGAAAGACAGCAGCCTCCGCCTCCGGGTCATCTGTTTCCACTGTTCTGTCAGCTCCTCGTCCCCGGTCTGTCACAGCTGCTCCTCCCTCCTCCTTGACGCTCTCCCCAGCTGCTGTGAGCTCCACGAGTTTGTCTCTGGCCATGCCCGTTCCTGATCTGGTGGGAGCGGCTCCTCTTCGTCTTCTCGGGGGCCCTCCGTCACCATCCAGAGGGGAAAGGAGAGAACCAAGCCCACTACAGCAGTTTCCATCGGCCCTCAGCTGAGCAGGCAAGTGCTTTTTCATTCTTTTCCTTCACAGTTTGAATTGCCTTGTCTGACTCCTGGGGGTGGAGTTTGGGGCTCACAGTCTCCCGAGCTTCTTCCACCTGCTGCAGTTATTAATTGTGAACCTGCATCCTCTGTGTATCCTTCCCCTGAGTGTCCCCCGGTGCCAGGAATACACCGCCTGACGAAGGAGCCTGCGGCCCTGGAGAGCCTGGTGCCAGCCCCGCACCCACATCACGGGCAGAGGAGGAGGGCAGACTGCCGATTGGAGCCTGCGCCGATGATTAAGCGTCCCCGGGTCTCCATGGAGGAACGGTTGGACCCAGCAGGCCACAAATCCCCTGCCACCACGTATGCGGACCTTCGGCATGGACTTCTGCACCAGGGAATCCCCAGACTGTAAGAACCATCATGCCGGCTGCGGAGCCTGCCGCAGTCGAATGGGAACCAAGAGTGGACCTCCAGCTCATGAAACCTGGATCGCCGAAGTCCTGGATGGCGGTAGAGCCCGAGATCAGGCAAGTGCTCTATTTTGTCTTTCTCTTCTCAATTCTGGAGCATTATTGCCTGTCTCTTGGGGGAGCGAGCCGGGTGCAGCTGATCGCTGCATCCAAGCTTGTCTCGCCGGGCTCTGCCACTGCCGGTGATCCTGATTCTGGTGTCCTTTGTTCTTCCGAGCCTTCTCCCAGGGTCACCGGTGATGAGTCAGTTCCGGTCACTGTCCTGAAAGTTCCAGGTTTGTGTTTGGAGGTCATCCTTGGTGCTGCGCTGGCCCAGTTGGGGTCCATCATGGGTGCTGTTCCGGCCCAGTCGGGGTCCATATTGGGTGCAGCACTGTCCTGATCGGGGTCCAGCAGGGGCACAGCACTGGTTCGAGTGAAGTTCGGAGAAGGAGCTGCAGATCCTCCGCTGTTTGACGCCGGACTGGCCCCTCATCTTTTCCCCGATCCCTTTTTTCCTCCACCGGGTGCCGCTGGGATTCCCCGTATTCGGCTCAGCTTCCCCTCACTATCCCTCTCAGTAGGGAGGCTGCCTCCGAGTTCTCCCCTTCAGTCCTGGTGGCCTAATGACGTGGGTCGGCCGCCCGGGAAACTGCTTCGCTGGTTCGGTGTTCTGGAATGGCCACCCGACGGACTGCATTCTTTGTTCCGCGACCTGGTCTGGCTATCAGAGATACTGTTTTTCTGGGCCTGAGACTGGGGTAGACCACCCAAACTGATTCTTTTTTCCCCTGCCAGTGATCTGGAAGCTGGATGCATGTAGACCTCCCGATCTGTTCGTTTGTTGTTTCATTGTGCTCTGCCTACCGACATCCCTGTAGTGTTTTTTTTTTTTTCTTTCTTCCCCTGTAGTGTTATGGATGCTCTTTTGTTTAGTCTGTGGACTTTATTGAACTGTTGTATATCGCTGCTCTGTAGCATGTTATTTTTTCTTGGTATTATGGGGTACGCTATATTATGTGCCTGTATTTCAGTTGTCTTGTTCCTCTGTGGTTTGAGAGATGCTCCTTTGTTTTTTTTTTTGTTTGTTTGTTTGTTTTCCTTGCCTGTTACTTGACTGACTGTATTCTTAGAGTGCTGCGCTGTTTGTAGTGGTCTGTTTTTTTATTCTTCTTGGTATTTTTTGGGAGCAGTGTGTTGTATGTACCTGGATTTTAGTTTTCTTGTGTATTCTACCATGCTTGGATTGTTGTACCATGTCTTTATTTTTCTGAGCCTTGTCATTTCTGGTTCTTTCTTCCCCTCCTTTGTGTTTTTTTTTTTTTTTTTTCTGGTTAGTGTTTCTCATCTTCTTTTTGTGGTTCTTGCCCTCCTGGCCTGTTCCCCCTGCACCCTCCCTGGGTCGGCCTTGGTAGCCTTCTGGGTGGGGGGAGGCCTGGATGTTATGTTGTGCCTGGAATGCACCTTTTTAGGGGGGAGTACTGTGATGGTCTGAGCGCTGATATTGTCTGCCCTTGGATCATCCAGTATTTTCCCGTTCTTCTGTGTTGTGTTCCCTATGACATCCAGGGCTTTTATTGTGACAGCGTCACGGCGGGACTTCCGGCTGTTAGAGCCAAGCTGCGTTGTGACAGCTGATCCACATTCCACTGATTAGTTTCTCATTGCCGGATTAATGTCTGTGCCTTATTTAAGGGAGCAGCTGAGGTTACTCCTGGCTGCGACCTCACACAATGTTGGTTTCCCACAACGTTCGGCTGGAGTCCCTAACCCTGGCTCCAGTCACCCTCTTGATTCTCAGTCTCAGTAAGTGTTATTCATCCCCGAAGTTCTTAGTCTTGTATCTTAGCCTATTGTCTTGAGCCTAAGTTGTTGTATGTGTTTTTGCCCCACGTGGCTGTTTATTTTGTCATTTATGCCTTTTGTTAATAAATATGCAAACTCACTGGTTGGCCTATAGTGTCTCATTAATGGCCCGCGAGGGCCAGCCATGACATTTGTTTAATGATCTGAAACATTTAAGTGTGACAAACATAAAAAAAAAAGAGAAATCAGGAAGGGGGCAACCACGTTTTCACACCACTGTATTTGTGCCGACCAAATGTGCTAAAAGCTATAATTTCTTCCTACCAACAATTTGAGACTGATTGAGATTTTCGTAAGATGGCAGTAAGTATACCATAGGAAGATCCCAACGCACCCTTATGAAGAATTTAAGAACTCTAAGGCCATCGTACAACAGAAAAGCACCTCATTTCTAAAGAATGCCTCAAGTTGTTCTTGCAAATTAAACGGCAGCCGAAAGAAACTTTACCCCTCTCCACAAATGTCTGCAAACTCCAGAATCTGTAGGAACTGGGAGATTCTTACAAACCCATCGTTCGTAAGAATCTTTATGACCATAGATTTAGTTTTTGCACCTTTTAGTGTTAGTATCCATGCACTTCGCTTGCTTTTTCTTGGCATCTTCAGATAAAATAGTAAATTATCACATAGTATGTAGCTGGAGATGGCATTTGTTTTCATTTCAAGCCATCTTTAATTGCTCCACCTGTGTTCTGCTGCATCTGAACAGATGATTGTGCTGCTTCTGGATTTACGTGCCCATTGCTATAACTCTGCGGGTATGGTGTCGTGGATTTTAACTTTATATTAATAAATGTCCCATGTTGATCTGGTGTTTAAGTAAAGGTACAGAGTCAGGGATACCTTTCTGGGTATTTATTATTACATCTTGACCAACAAGAGCAAGTGTTGTTGTGTTCCACACGCAGGTGGCTATCACGAGAAGATTCTAAGTCTCTGAACAGAACAGAGTTTTAATACAATAGACCAAGCAGATAAGCGTTGCTTTGAAAATGCTGAGTCAGCAGTGCTGAGAGCTATATCTCAGAGATACAAATGTTCTGCTTACCGTGTCCAAGGCTGTGATGGATTCTTGCTGTCTCATCAGAAAAGTATTGAGTGTCATTTCATTTATGATTACAGGAGACAGAATGAACGGACAATAAAAATAAACATAATATCTTAAAGGGGAAGTACATGAAAAGCTCTCTCTCTCTCTCTCTCTCTCACACACACACACACACACACACACACACACACACACACGCGCGTACACACACACACACACACAACAGGGAGAGGGGAAGTGCAAACAAACAAAAAAAACCTGACATAAGCAAGATTTTGTCGGTTCTACACCCTGAACGTCAGTTCCAGTTTTATTTGGGGTAACTGCCCAGCAATAGTTGTAAGTTCATACCCCTGCTTGGATGTCACCAATGCTTCACTGCCCGTCCTCTTGGTCACAACAACATATTTTTTTCATTGTGTAGTACAGTAGGAAACAATGATTTATACTGGAAAGGGTGTTAAAATGTTACGTAAATGTAAGACATTGAAGAAACAAATGTAATTTTAGGACCAAAGGCAGATAGCTGTCATGAGTGCTTTCCCATTCACTCATTCACAGATGTTTCTTTCTGTATATATTGTACTCCAGGCACTGGTCATCAATGTCTGAAATTACACACTCCTGTCTACCAGAGGTGCTTTATTTTATTCAGTCGAGCTGAGGAGCTAACCAGCTAATGTTAGCAATATAGTGTTTAAACCTGACCACATAAGAGATAAAGAGGGAGGGTGGGGTGAACTGGGGCTCATGAGCATTTCAAGATAAGATAAGATAAGATAAGATAAGCCTTTATTAGTCCCACAATGGGGAAATTCCAGAATTGCAACAGCACAGGGATAGCAACACTCAGAGCAACAATCAGAAGGCAAGAAAAAACAACATCTAGTAAACATATGTCCATATTACTATAAATGTATATATATAGACACACAGTGCAGAGCATTATGGTTGGTTGGTGAATGTGCAGCAGAAAGTCTGAGCTCTCTCTCCGCGGATGCGGCGGGCCAGCTGGAAGTCTTTGGGCATGATGGTGACCCCCTTAGCGAAGAAGAGACCACCAGGTGGGCCTCGCTGGTCTCCTGCAGAGCCATGACGGCGAAGCTCAGGAAACGCAGGACGGTCTTGAAGTCCTGAGCGATCACCCTCACCAGGTGCTGGACGGGCAGCTTACGGATGAGCAGCTCCGTGGATTTCTGGTAGCGACGGATCTCTCTCAGAGCCACGGGCCTGTGACGGCGAGGCCTCTTCACTCTGCCGGTGGCCGGAGCGCCTCTCCGAGCAGCCCTGGTCGCTAGCTGTCTCCTGGGGGGCTTCTTCCTCCAGTAGATTTTACGGACGGTCTGCTTGGTTCTTGCCATCGCTCTTTATTATTCTGTTTTATATTTCTTGCACGGCGCCTAAACTCCAGCCCGGCACCCGCGTCGTTTTCGCTACAGCTCCCGGTATGTCGAGTTTCCCATTAGCACCAGGCGGCGGCCAAGTGCTAGCTAGCACTAGCTCCTCCCCGCTGTAACGTCTCCCGCTGCAAACCGTGGCTCCGTCCGCCGACCCGGGAGACCCCCGGGGCGATCCGTGCGTCCGTGATATATATACAGAGTGAAAGGTGTAGAAAGAAGAAGGAAGATTAAAAAAAAAAAAAAAAAAAAAAAAAAAAAAAAAGGCTGTTGCAACGGGCAGCCTACTCGTGTGGCGCCGCCGGTCCAGCGGAACCGGAACCAAGACAGAGACAGAAATAATCAAACCATGAGGCATTTTGACAGCTGGGAACTGAGCCAATATGTCGAAAAAGTGCACATTTCTTTTAAATCTATAATACAATATAGAATAAAAGTGACAGGCTTTGGGAATTACCTGACTCCAGTGTGTGCTGTTCTCAGTCAGAGTTCATCTGTTCTGCCTCTTGTCACCAGGACAGTGTGAAATTGACCGGGTCATTGACTTGCATTTCACACCACATCGAGTTTTACGTTTTGGACATTTGAGTGCAGGCAGATTCCCCAGAGACCTTAACATGCTGAGCTAAATCTACAAAATGTACACAAGGGTTTTGCTGAGTTATTATGATACAGCACTTCATAGTAAATCCCTTCTTGTTTAAAAAACAGGAAATAGACATTTAAGTCAAGTGCACAGACATAATTCATCATAAACCTTTCTGTATCATGTTGCGTAACTGAATAAAATGCATATAAAGGGCCAATTACAAAAAATCATGGCCATGACTGTTGTGGATCTTGGTGAGCACTGCATTATCGGGGCACATTCAGCTCTTTGTTTGTTATGCAACCTTCTCATCAGGAGCTGGAGAGTCTAACTAGCAACAGCTGGTGAGGCTCCCATGCTTGGGTAATTGCCAGAAGTCCCACACCTTCTTAAGACGCTCTCAATGTGTGGGACTGTCATGGTGACATATGCAACCAGTCAAAAGTTTGGACACACCTACAGATTCATAGTCAGTGAGTACATGTGTCCAAACATTTGACAGGTACGTACCCTACCTGCTCCTTGTGCCCTCCAAGATCAGTAAACTTTTCAGCCTCTCTGTTCTACTCCAGCTCACCTCCAATTTCTCTGTGTTCTCCAAGTATAAACATCTGACTGCCGACCTGCCACAGTGTGTTCTCCCCGGTTCTGTGTGTTCACCCATCATTGAGTGCTCTCCTCGAACATTCAACAATCTCATCGATCTCCCATTGATTTTTCAGTGATCTTTCAATAAATGTCAAATTTTTCCACTGTTAAGGTAGAAATGGCTGAGTTGTCAGTGAAGGACTGTTGATGAAAGACCCGTAGAGACCGATGAAAGATTATTGGGAGATCAGTGAGATTGTTAATAGAAAAATATTGAAATATTAATTAACAAAAAGTTGCAAATTTAATAGAAAAATTGTTCAATTTATGAGGATATAGTATTTGCAAATTTATGTGGAAAAAAGGGTAAAAAATTTAATTTTAATTAATAGGCAAAAATAATAAATTAGAAAATTTGCAAATTTGCCAGGAAAAGTTATAAATTTACATGTTACAAGTTTATAACAAAATCTCAAATCTTTGTCATAAATTTGCTTACATTTTATCTTAATATTGTAAGTTGTCTTGTAAAGTTTCACGTTTTGACTTATAAATTTGCAACGTCTGTTACCAATTAACTTTTTTCATTTATATTTTTTTCCTTCTTCTTCCAAATATACAAATTTTTCTAATAAATTTGCTGCTTTTTCATTGGTAATTTGCAAAATTTTCTTGTAAATCTTAAACTTTTTTCTTTTAAATTTATAGCATTTTCCTCATAAATTTGTAATTTCTTTCTTTTAATTTTGCAATATTTTCCTCATGTTTTTCAAAATTTTCAAATGAGTTTGTAATTTTTTTCTAATGGATTTCTACTTTTTTCTCAAAAATTTGCATTTTTTTTTTTTCAAATGAGATTACCACTTTATCTCAGAAATTTACATTTTTTTTCCCTTATAAAGTTCCACATTTTTCTTTTAATTTGCAACTTTTTTTCTTCAAACTGTTAATTGTTCCCCCCAAAATTTGCTACTTCTTTCTTATAATTTTTTAAAACTTTTTTTAACTTTTACTTGTAAATTTGCAAGGTTTTTTCTTGTAATGTTGTCTTTATTCTCACAAATTAGTGATGTTTTTCTTGTAAATTTGTAACTTTTTTCGTCTAAATTTGAAACTTCCTTCTCATAAATTTCAACTTTTTTTCTTACTTTGCAACTTTTTTCTAAAAATATTGTGACTTTTTTCTTGACAAAGTTATGTTTTATTTTCTTGTAAATTTGCAAGCTCATTCTCATAAATTTGCAACTTTTTTCTCACAAGTATGACTTTATTGTTGTAAATTCATAAATTGTGACATTTTTCTCTGAATTGCCAACTTTTTTCTCATAAGTTTTCAACTTTTGTCTTTATTTTTTTAAATTGTGAATTAGATTATTTTATCATATTTAGGGCCCAAGCGCTCAGGCCCTATTGTAATTGTTAGAATTTTTTTCTTCTTCTTCTGTATCGAAGATCTCATTTTGGGGGTAGTGAACGTGCATGAAAACATCATTTTTTGCAGGGACCTCAAGACTGGCAAACAATTTAATATTTTGGAGGAAATATGAATGACGCCACAAAAATGGCTCAACAACGCCACCTAACGTGACGTCAGTGGGGAGTGGCATGCGCTTACTTTCGCGTAGAAAAATGAAAATCGGGTCAGATGTTTATTATGTCAAGACGTGCAAAAAACTCCATACAAATGATGGGCTACACCCAACAGGAAGTCGGCCATTGGTACCATTTATGGTGACAATCATCTATACCCATGTGCCATGAAAAGCTGTTGAAAGCTTTTCCAAATTCCATACGGTTTGGTGGAAGGGGCGTGGCCAAGTTTGCAGTATCGCCATCACCCTTCCAATGGCTTTTACTCTAGCATACATTGACTGATTTCAACCAGTTTTTGTGTGGTGAATAGGTAGCCAATACTGATTTCTATAAATAAACTATTCTAATACAATACTAATTTCTATAATAAAGAATGACACATAGAGACAGTGCCCCCTAACGCCAATGGACAGGAAGTTGCCATAACTTGCATGCCGTACTCACGCGCTGCTTGCCAGAATGACCTGCAATTTTCATAGGTTTATCAGACAACGTGGTTGATCATAACTGCACATCACCTTTAGCATGGCGTCACTGCTGTTACCATGGACACGCCCTCCTCGCCATTCAATCCTTGATCTTGTTGGCATGGGTGGGAATGACCTGAAGTGATGAAATCTGGAACATAGGTTGAGGTGACTGTCATATGTAGTCCTATATGGGTGGGCAACACATAACTGACATGGAAGTGTTGCCATGGCGACATGGCGACGGTTGACTCCTCGCCATGGAACATCGGAAAGTTGTAACTTGGAAAACCTTTGTCTGATTTTCACCAAATTTTTTTACGATGAATATCCCCACCCCACACGCTCCTACATAAAAATGATTGACAAAAGTTATAGGGTTAACCTACTGCTCACAGGAAGTACTGTGCCAAATGGTTTACAGCCGTGGTCAAAATTGTTGGTACCCCTCTGTTAATGAAAGAAAAACCCACAATGGTCCCAGAAATAACTTGAATCTGACAAAAGTGGTAATAAATAAAAATTCTATGAAAATTAACCAATGAAAATCAAATAATGCTTTTGAACTGTGGTTCAACAGAATTACTTTAAAAAACAAACTCATGAAACAGCCCTGGACAAAAATGATGGTACCCTAGAAAAGACTGAAAATAATGTGACCATAGGGACATGTTCAACCAAGATGTGTCCTCTAATTAACATCACAGGTGTCTACAAACTTGTAATCAGTCAGTCGGCCTATTTAAAGGGTGACAAGTAGTCACTGTGCTGTTTGGTGACATGGTATGTACCACACTAAACATGTACCAGAGGAAGCAAAGGAGAGAGTTGTCTCAGGAGATTAGAAAGAAAATTATAGACAAGCATGTTAAAGGTAAAGGCTATAAGACCATCTCCAAGCAGCTTGATGTTCCTGTGACTACAGTTGAACATATTATTCAGAAATTTAAGATCAACGGGACTGTAGCCAACCTCCCTGGACGTGGCTGCAGGAGGAGACGGATAGTACGAATGGTAACAAAAGAGCCCAGAACAACCTCTAAATACATTCATGGTGAACTCCAAGGTCAAGGTACATCAGTGTCAGCTCATACCATCCATCTTTGTTTGAGCCAAAGTGGACTTCGTGGGAGATGACCAAAGAGGACACCACTGTTGAAAACAAATCATAAAAAAGCCAGACTGGAATTTGCCAAACTGCATGTTGACAAGCCACAAAGCTTCTGGGAGGATGTCCTATGGACAAACGAGACAAAACTGCAACTTTTTAGCAAGGCACATCAGCTCTATGTTCACAGATGCAAAAATGAAGCATACCAAGAAAAGAACACTGTCCCTATTGTGAAACATGGAGGAGGTTCTGTTATGTTCTGGGGCTGCTTTGCTGCATCTGGCACAGGGTGTCTTGAATCTGTGCAGGGTACAATGAAATCTCAAGACTATCAAGGTATTCTAGAGAGAAATGTGCTGCCCAGTTTCAGACAGCTTGGTCTCAGTCGCAGGTCATGGGTCTTGCAGCAGGATAATGACCCAAAACACACAGCTAAAAACACCCAAGAATGGCTAAGAGCCAAACATTGGACTATTCTAAAGTGGGCTTCTATGAGCCCTGATCTAAATCCTATTGAACATCTTTGGAAGGAGCTGAAACATGCCGTCTGGAGAAGGCACCCTTCAAACCTGAGACAACTGGAGCAGTTTGCTCATGAGGAGTGGGCCAAAATACCTGCTGAGAGGTGCAGAAGTCTCATTGACAGTAACAGAAATCGTTTGATTGCAGTGATTGCCTCAAAAGGTTGTGCAATAAAATATTAAGTTAAGGGTACCATCATTTTTGTCCAGGCCTATTTCATGGGTTTATTTTTTAAAATAATTCTGTTGAACCACAATTCAAAAGCATTGTCTGATTTTCATTGGTTAATTTTCATAGAATTTTTATTTATTACCACTTTTTGTCAAATTGAAGTTATTTCAGTGACCATTGTGGGTTTTTCTTTCATTAACAGAGGGGTACTAACAATTTTGTCCACGTGTGTACCTTATTTTTCACGCAGCGCTTGCCTCAACAACGGGAAATTTTCTGAGCAAGCTAGGTATGACAGGCACCAGGGTCCACAGTTGTGTGGGGAGCAAGGCCCGCTTACAGCTTCTTGCAGCTTTAATTTTTTTTTCCTTCTTCTCCATCTAAGATCTCATTTTTGGGATAGTCAATGTGCATGAAAACACCATTTTTTTGCAGGGACTTCAAGACTGGAAAAAAAAAATATTATTTTGGAGGAAATATGAATGACCCCACAAAGATCAAAATCATTTGATATGTATGTCAAGACATACAAAAAACTCCGTAGAAGTGATGGGCTACACCTAACAGGAAGTCGGCCATTTTGGCAGGAAGTGGCGGTGACCTGATTTCCACCTCTCGCAATTGAAGGGCATTTGATCGAATTCGTCCTAGGGTTTTAGTCCAATTGAGCTCATTTGTGGTGACAATCATCTACACCCATGTGCAATTAAACATTATTAAAAACCTTTCCAAAATCTTGACGGTTTGGCAGTAGTGGCATGGCAAAATTTGATGCCTCGCCATGATCATTCTGTGACCATTCTGATGGCAAAAACCCTGGTATGTATTGTCGAATTTCAACCAAATTCAATATTATGGATATCCTTCCAATTCAAAACTGTTCTATAGAACAATATTCATAGAAATCTACAGCGCCACCTATATGAGGCAGAAAGTTTTGCATCAGAAAGTTTACATCAAGATAGGTATGTTTTATATGGGTATGCCTCCAAACAATTACAGCTATGAATATTCATGAATAGCAATAGTGCCCTCTCTTGGAGACATGAAGGTTACACCAAAGGTTTTCTTCAGTATCTCTGAAATAAATAATCTGATTGGTACCATTTATGGTGACTATCATCTATACACATTTGCCATCAAAACCTCTTAAAAACTTTTCCAAATACCCTACGATTTGGTGGAAGGGGCGCGGCCAAGTTTGCCATATCGCCATCACCCTTCCAATTGCTTTTACTCTGGCATACAATGACTGATTTCAACCAAATTTTGTCTGGGGAATAGGCAACCAATACTGATAATTTCTATAATAATGAATGACATATAGTGACAACGCCCCCTACCGCCAATGGACAGGAAGTTGCCATAACTCACATGCCATAACTCACATGCCATATTCATGCGCCGCTTGCCAGAATGACGTGCAATTTTCTGAGGTTGTTCAGGCCACCTGGTTGATCATAACTGCACATCACCTTTAGCATGGCATCACTGCAGTTACCATGGACACGCCCTCCTCGCCATTCAATCCATGATCTTGTTGGGGGGGTTGGGAAGGACCTGCAGTCATGAAATTTGAAACATAGGTAGAAGTGACTGTCATCTGTAGTCCTATATGGGTCAGCAACATATAACTGATAGGTAAGTGTTACCATGGCGACATGGCAAAGGTTGGCTCCTCGCCATGGAACATTAAAAAGTTGCAACTTGGACAAACTTCATCTGATTTTTACCAAATTATCTTTTCTTTCAAAGGTCTTTTTTTTTATTATTAATTGAAGTATCAATACAATACAAAGTATTGGAAATTTTCATTTTTGTTTTAACCAAACAGTGCAAAACTAAAATTTAAAACTAATAAATGTGGATGCTTCAAAACACAAAAACCTTTAAATAAACAATAATAATAAAAAAATACAAAAAAAAAGAAAAAAAAAGAAAAATTGTGTGTGTGAGGTGGGGGTGGGGTAAAGGGGATATGAGCTACTCAGAAACTATAATCGTGGGTCTTTCAACGAAATCAAGAAACGGGCGCCATAATTTATAGAATTTGTTTTCAGAGCCACGAACTGTATATGTGATTTTTTCTAAATCCAAACAGGACATTATATCTTTTATCCACTGTAAATGTGAAGGGGGCGAAGAGTCTTTCCACTTCAGTAATACAGAACGTCTAGCCAATAATAATGAATATTTGAATACTTTTAATTTGGAATTTGGCAAGACAAGTAAGACTTGTCTTACCAAATTATCTAAGATGGATATTTGTCTGACCCCAAATGCTTCTGCGTAAAAATGGTTGACAAAACTTAAAGCACCACCTACTTCTCACAGGAAGTACTTCGCCTAGCAGTTTTTTTTTTTATATTTCACGCAGTGACGGGAAATTTTCTGAGCCAGCTAGGTACAACGGGCGCCAGGGTCCGCAGTTGTGCGGGAAGCGAGGGCCCACTTACAGCCGCTTGCAGCCTTAATTAGGGCCCAAGCCACTGACAAAGTCAGTGGGCCAGAGCCCTATTGTAATTGTTAGAATTTTTTTTTTCTTCTTCTCCATCTAAGATCTCATTTTGGGGGTAGTCAGCATGCATGAAAACTCATCAATTTTTGCAGGGACCTCAAGACGGGCAAAAAAATTAAAATTTTGGAGGAAATATGAATGACCCAACAAAAATGGCTCTACAGCCCCACCTATTATGTGAAGTCAGTGGGGAGTAGCACACACTTACTTTCGCGTGGAAAGATGAAAATTGGGTGAGATGTTTATCATATCAAGACATACAACAAACTCCATTGAAGTGATGGTCTACACCCAACAGGAAGTCAGCCATTTTGGCAGGAAGTGGTCGTGACCAAATTTCCACCTCACGCATTTGATCGAACTCGTCCTAGGGTTTTAGTCCGATTGAGCTCATTTGTGGTGACAATCATCTATACCCATGTGCCATTAAAAGCTATTGAAAACTTTTCCAAAAGTTTGACGGTTTGGCCATAGGGGCGTGGCAAAGTTTGATGCTTCACCACGATCATTCTATGACCATTCTGACAGCAATAACTCTGGTATGCATAGTCTGATTTCAACCAAATTCAATATTATGGATATCAGTCCAATTCCAAACAGTTCTGATGAACGATATTCATAGAAATCTATTGCAGCACCTAGTGGTTAAAGGAAGAATTGCTGAAAGCTGTTTTATTTATTACTCATGCGCCACTTGCCAGAATGTCGTGAAATTTCTGACATTTATCAGACCAGAGGGTTGATCATAACTGCACATCAACTTTACCATGATGTCACACTTGTTATCATGGACACGCCCTCCTTGCCATTAAATCCGTGATCTTGTGCGGAGGGTTGGGAAGGTCCTGCAGTCATGAACTTTGGAACATAGGTAGAGGTGACTGTATTCTGTAGTCTGATATGGGTCAGCAACACATAACTGATAGGTAAGTGTTACCATGGTGACATGGCGAAGGCTGACTCCTCGTCATGGAACATTGAAAACTTGCAACTTGGACAAACTCCATCCGATTTTCACCAAATTTTCTACAATGGATAGTAGTCTGACCCCACATACTCCTACATAAAAATGGTTGACAAAACTTATAGCACCACTTACTGCTCACAGGAAGTACTGCGTCACTCGCATTTGAACAAACTCCTCCTGGGGGCCTGCTCCTATTAAATTCATTTTCACATGGCAACATCTATAGGAATTGTCCATTAAAAGTTATCAAATGTGAGTCGCAATCTCAAAAGGCATGACCATGACACCATGGCGAAGTTTGACTCCTCCCCTTACAACATCAAACAGCTGTAACTCGACCAAAACTTGTCCAATGTCCACAAAAATGTCCATGATGGAAAATAGTCCTGCCCTGAATGCATCTACATAAAAATACCTTACAAAATACATAGCACCACCTAGTGGTTAAAGGAGGAATTGCTGAAAACTGTTTTCTTTATTAGTCACATGCCACTTGCCAGAGTGACTTGAAATTTTCTGAGGTTTATCAGACCACGTGGCTGATCATAACTGCACATCACCTTTAGCATGGCATCACTGCTGTTACCGTGGACACACACCCCTCGCCATTAACTCCGTGATCTTGTTGGGATGATTGGGAACAATCTGGAGTCATGAAATGTGGAACATAGGTAGAGGTGACTGTTATATGTAGTCTTACATGGGTGGACAACAAATTGCTGACAGAGAAGTTTTGCCATGGCGACATGGCAAAGGTTGACTCTTCGCCATGGTACATCGGAAAGTTGTACCTTGGACAAACTTTATCTGATTTTCACCAAATTTTCTACGATGGATAGTAGTCCAACCCACATGCTACTACTTAAAAATGGTTGACAAAACTTATAGCACCACCTGCTGCTCACAGGAAGTACTGCGCCAAACGGTTTTCTTTATTATTCACACAGCGCATGCTTAGATGACAGGAAATTGTATATGCCGGCTGGGTCTGACAGGCGCCAGGTTCCACTGTTGTGTAGGGGGTGAGGGCCCACTTGCAGCTTCTTGCAGCTTTAATTGTTCAAGTTTTTTTTTTTTTTTTCCTTCTTCTCCATCTAAGATCTCATTTTTGGGGTAGTGAACGTGCATGAAAACACCATTTTTTGCAGGGACCTCAAGATTGGCAAACAATTTAATATTTTGGAGGGAATATGAATGACCCCACAAAAACGGCTCTACAGTACCACCTATTATGTGAAGTCAATGGGGAGTGGCACACGCTTACTTTCACGTAGAAAAACAAAAATCGGGTGAGATGTTTATCATGTCAAGACATGCAAAAAATTCCATAGAAGTGATGGTCTACACCTAACAGGAAGTCAGCCATTTTGGCAGGAAGTGGCGGTGACCTGATTTCCACCCTGCACAATTGACGCACATTCGAACTCATCCTAGGGTTTTTATCTGATTGAGCTCATTTGTGGTGACAATCATCTATACCGATGTGCCATTAAAAGTCTTTGAAAACTTTTCCAAAACCTCGACGGTTTGACCATAGGGACGTGGCAAAGTTTGATGCCTTGCCATGATCATTCTATGACCATTCTCACGGCAATAACTCTGGTATGCATTGTCAAATTTCAGCCAATTTCAATATTATGGATATCAGTCCAATTCCAAACAGTTCAATAGAACAATATTCATAGAAATCTACAGCGCCACCTATAGGAAGCAGAAAGTTTTGCATCAGAAAGTTTGCATCATATTGGGTTTTTTTTTAATACCTCAGGAATGGAATGTCGGATTGGCACCAAGATAGGTATGATGTACATGAGTATGCCTCCAAACAATTATAGCTATGAATATTCACGAGTAGCAATAGCACCCTCTCTTAGAGACATGAAGGTTACTCCAAAGTTTTTCTTCAATATTTCTGAAATAGTCTAATTGTCACCATGAATGGTACCAATCTTCTATACCCATGTGCCATCAAAAGCTTTTAAAAACTTTTCCAAATGCCTGACGGTTTGGTGGAGGGGGCATGGTCAAGTTTGCCATATTGTCATCACCCTTCCAATTGCTTTTACTCTGTCATACACTGACTGATTTCCACCAAATTTTGTGTGGTGAATAGGTAGCCAATACTGATCATTTCAATAATAAAGAATGATGCATAGCAACAGTGCCCCCTACCGCCAATGGACAGGAAGTTGCCATAACTCACATGCTGTAACTCACATGCCATACTCACGCGCCGCTTGCCAGAATGACGTGAAATTTTCTGAGGTTTATCAGACCACCTGGTTGATCATAACTGCACATCACTTTTAGCATGGCGTCACTGCTGTTTCCATGGACACGCCCTCTTCGCTATTCAATCCCTAATCTTGTTGGGATGGTTGAGAACGACCTGGAGTCATGAAATCTGAAACATAGGTAGAGGTGACTGTCATATGTAGTCCTATATGGGTGGGCAACACATAACTGACAGGGAAGTGTTGCCATGGAACATCGGAAAGTTGTAACTTGGACAAACTTTGTCTGATTTTCACCAAATTTTCTACAATGGATATTAGTCCCACCCCACACGCTCCAACATAAAAATGATTCACAAAAGTTATAGAGCCACCTACTGCTCACAGGAAGTACTGCGCCAAATGGTTTACTTTATTATTCAAGCAGCGCTTGCCACGACAATGGGAAATTTTCTGAGCCAGCTAGGTAAGACGGGCGCCGGGGTCTGTAGTTGCGTGGGGGTGAGGGTCCACTTACACCTGCTTGCAGCTTTAATTTTACTTTTATTCTTACAAATTTGCTCTTAATTTACATTTATATCTTTACACCTTATGCCAAAAAAACACTTATCTCTTGCTTTCAACATTCAAAATGCCTTCCTTTCAGATGGAGAGACAAATATAAATACTCAGGTCAACCCACAAGGTTTAGTATTTATTCTCTAATCTGACTCCAAACTATAGATTGACGAGCACAAGACAGACGCATTTATGAGCTTTCAGTGGAGTCACAGGTCGTCTGCAATCCCATTCATGAATGTAATCCAATTATCATAACCTAAGTGATTAACTTTGAGATATATCACTCATAAACCTGTGATTTATTGTTTGCCAGCCATTGAGCAGCATTTAAAAGCTGTCATTAAATTCTAATTAGTTCTCCATGAAGCAGCAAAGGATGTGGTTACTTTAATATACACATTTATTATTCTCTTCTAGAAACTGTGAGATGAATAAACACTGGAGAGATAATTACCTTGGAACTAAAAAAAAAAAAAAGGATCCACGGCAGAACACAGACTCACACAAACAATACGACGAAGTAATTACAGGGAGCGTTTCTCCTCTGTGGTGATGAACGACTCTAGAATGGTTTATCTGGTAGAAATAAAATCCAATTAGAGCAGCCTGAAGGGATTCCATCTCTGGTTTTCGGAAGTCAAACAAAAGACCTGCCCAGGACGTGTGAACCGGGTCAGAATTGTTGTTTGAATGTCAGGTCAGTTCCAGAGGACTTACAGGCTGGAAACCAGAGGAGATCTTCTTATGATTCGGAAGCCTGTAGCAGATTTTCAGGTTTTTTCCAAAGGACTCAGGGATGGAAAATGGCTTCAAAGCAGCTTTAAAACTATTTATTTATTATTATTTATTATTATTTAATTACTATTTATTCTGTTTATTATTATTCATTAATAATATTCTATTTATTCTATTTATTATTATTTATTTCTATTTATTATTATTTATTTACTATTACCCCAAAGTGCTCTTTGACACAATACATTCTCTTGTTTCCCCTGCTGCCCCCACCGCCCCAGTGCTCTGTAAAGCTGATAGCAACAGCTTCCTGAATTTCTTTACAGACAAGATTAGGGATATAAAAAACAATATCCTACCATTTTCTGGCTCTATGACCAGAATTGACCCTCCCCCTCAAACATGGTCCTCCTTCAACATGATGTCAACTGAGGACGTCTCAGCACTTTTAGCTAAAACGAGACCCTCCTCAAACTCAGTACACATCCTCCCCCCGAAGCTTGTTGTGAATGTGTTTGATACAATTGGACCATGGGTCACCAAAATTTTTAACTTGTCACTCTCAACTGGTCAGTTCCCCAGCTCTTTCAAACATGCCATAATTGAGCCAAAACTGAAGAAAACTAACTTGGACCCCACCGATCTCAAAAACTATAGGCCCATATCAAAGCTTCCTTTCCTAGCCAAACTCCTTGAGAAAGTGGTGTCCAAACACCTCACTGCCTTTCTGGAGACACGTTTAATCCATGACATGTTTCAGTCTGGGTTCAGACAATGCCACTCGACTGAAACTGCCTTAGTAAGAGTGGCTAGTGATATCATGATGTCGGCTGATACCGGGAAATCTATGGTCCTGGTCCTGCTGGATCTTTCCTTGGCACTTTGACACGGTGGACCACACCATTATGACAAACAGGCTGAGGGACCTTGTGTGGATGACAGGTCCTGTTCTGAAGTGGTTCTCCTCCTACTTGACTGGTAGAAGCTTCAGTGTATCTTCTAATAACATCCGGTCCAACTCAGCTGATTTGCAGTATGGTGTGCCCCAAGGTTCTGTCCTGGGGCCACTACTGTTCCTACTGTACATTCTCCCCCTTGGCCGCATCATACAGTGGTATAATAACATCTCCTATCATCTCTTTGCAGACGACATCCAGATATACTGCTCATTCAACAAGTCTGAGCTCCATACACTCAGCTCCTTAACAAACTGCCTGTCCCACATAAAGCAGTGGCTTAATGACAAGAGCCTCCAGCTAAACTTTGGAAAAACGGAGACTTTGATCATTGTCCCAGACAGCGACATATCAGGCATAAAACAATACCTTGGTGACTTGGGCAGTACAGTTAAAACAAAGCTGAGAAACTTGGGTGTCATCTTTGATAAGGCCATGTCATTGGAACATTACACCAAACAACTGATAAAAAACTGCCACTTCCAACTGCGAAATATCTCCAAGCTCAGGACCATGGTTTCACACAAAGAGCTGGAGATGATCATTCACGCATTTATCTCCTCACGTCTGGACTACTGTAACAGCCTTTTTACCTGTTTGAACTAGAAGGAACTGGCCCGTCTGCAGTTTGTTCAAAACTCCGCTGTGAGGCTCCTGACACGTGCAAACAGGAGAGACCACATTACACCTGTCCTCAGATCACTCCATTGGCTCCCTGTTCTGTATCGTGTCCACTTTAAGATCCTGGTGCTCACTTTCTGAGCAATTCATGGTCAGGCCCCTGAATATATGGCTGCTCTGATTCAGCCCTACAGCTCGACCCACCGCCTGAGATCCTCAGGACAGCACTTGCTCATGGTTCCCCGCAATCACTTTGCTACCAGAGGTGACAGGTCTTTTAAAGCAGTAGCACCATGCCTGTGGAAAGACCTCCCTCTGCACCTTTGAGCCATGGACAGTGTTGTGAGTTTTAAAACCCACCTGAAAACATTCTTGTTTAAACAGGCATTTTAATCCAAGACTGACTGAAGGCTGTTACCACCTGACTGCATAGAGTGTATTTATTGTATCCTAGTTTTACTTTAACCTCTTGCACTCCGGGATACCACGGGCGGTCATGTCTCTGCGTCCTAGGGCGCACTGAAAAAAAAAGCTGCATTTCCTTTCTTCCACTACAGACACAGCCGCTAACAGAAAGCCAAATGATTGCTTTGATTGGTTTAGATTTGATTGACCTCTCATTCGACTAATAAGAGCCTTGAATTGGGTTTCTGAAACCTTGAAGAACCAATGACTGAAAACCTAGCAAGAAGGACCTGCTTACCAATGGCTGCGAATGCAGCGAGCAAACTGAAGCAGAGAAGTTCGACAATTGAAAGCGTACGTCCCGTGCATAAAATCTGTTTTGTGTAAGCCACTGGGTGACACACACGCATTTGCCAGTCTTTTTTTCTTACTACTGTTCTTATTTGTTTTGAAAAATCGTTCGCCAAAACTGCAATCATGGAAGCGCAAAACCGCAATAATGGAATCATGGTTTGACCGGGTTGCGTGACCAGAACCACGAGTCGTAACAAGCCGACCAGCGTCATGTTCGTCTGACAATGAGGAAGAGAAGTTCGCCACCGACACTGCTGTTGTGGACAGGTAAGTGTTATAAGCTAAATTATTCTTTATCCCTGAAAATTGTAATCAAAATGACTTTTGACCGATCGGTAAATTACTACTGTGCTTCATCACCACATGACGGACCCGTGCGCCGCGTCCGGTCCGTGAACGTTCCCCCTCCCCGCTACTCTTCTTTAGCGGATTGCAGATATATTGCAGATATATTGCAGATATTTTAGTACAACTGTGCGTAGTAGACCGCGGCGCATCGTCACCGCGGTCCGTCATGTAGCGATGGGCGATGTCCGTCCTCTGTAGCGGGGGTGGGGGGGGAGTGGGAGTTGTTATCTTCTACATTACAGATATTTTAGTATAATTTTTAGTGCACTGTAGGTTATTTTTTTCTTGGAAAAAAAAGCCACATATTTTTTTACGTGGCATGCTTCTTTGTGTGTGGGGGCTTGTTTGTTCATTCATTCATTAATGAATGAATAAACAACCCCCCCCCACACACACACACAGCCCTGAGTGTCACCTTTCATTAGAGCCCAAGATGAAGCTTCTATATTGAATCATTCAAAAGTTACAGACGTTTTTCCAAACTGTGCCATTTGGCACAATTTGGCACAGTTCAAAAATGCCTGGGAACAACCTGAGAAGAAAGCTGTGTAATATATTCATTTTTTGTGGTATTGTTACAAAATTTTGACCTCAGCTGGATAACACTTGGTTCTACATTTCTGTTGCATTTTCCAGCCCGGATCTGACAGCTGTGTGTTATTTGCAAGCATTTGTATCCAAAAAAACACCCAGGCGAAATTTATTTTCTTCAAGTTCAGTATGTTTAGATGACTTACTCAGTGGCAGGAGCACTTAGAGAGATTATGACTGTTTTGCCAAAAAATTCAAAGTGTTTTCTTTTAAATGAGACCAACCCCATGAAGATGCTGCAAAGGGTTGAAGAACAGCTTTTGATTTACTTTGGGTACGTTATTTTTAGGCATTTTTAGGGAAATTGACCAGAGTGCAAGAGGTTAATCGTATTTTAACTGTATCTTAACTGTATTATTGTATTTCAATTGTATTTTATTGTATTTTAATTTTATTTTAGTTGTATTTTAATTGTTTTGATTGTGTTGCACTGTAAAGCACTTTGTGACTTTATATGTCTGTGAAAGTTAGTTAGTTAATTCCCTTCCACAGCATGTGGAACACCATTTGGTGTATGGGGCGGCGCCTATCTCCGTTTCTCTGACCCTAGGCCACACAGCTACTGTAAGTAGTGAAAGCTACAGTGGGGGGTCAGTCCTCTGGTAGCTCTGTGCGTAACTTTACTTTCCCCGTTCCATTATGCTGAGCACCACGCTAGAAGGCAGAAAGTACCCTTTTTCTATGGTCTTTGGTATGACCCGGCCGGGATTTGAACCCCTGTCTCCCGGGTGTGGGGCGGATGCTCTACCAACTGAGCCTCCACTCCGGTATGTCTGTGAAAAGTGCTATATAAATAAAGCTTACTTACTTACTTATTGAATACTGAGTTATCAACCAGAGTCCTGACACCTCTCTTGTGCATTTCCCATTGCTTTGGATGGTTGACCCTGGTTATTTAAACTCTTCTACCTTCACTACCTCTACTCCTTGCATCTTCACCATTACACATGCCTCCCCTCATTCACTCACATGTATTCTCTTCTTCTTCTTCTTCTTTTAGATTTGATTGGTGGTTGGCAACCAGCTTACAGGTGCAATACCATCACTGACTTGATTATCATCAATCTATATCTTTGTATAAGGAGTTCTTAAAAGGAGTTCTGAACAACTCCTGATGTGTGAAAAAAAATTATCCGTCCTTGGACTGCGCTACCCTCTTCTTCTTCACATGTATTTTCTCTTCCTTCTATATTGACTTTCATCCCTCTTCTCTCCAGACCATACCTCCACCCCTCCAGGTTCACTTCTACCCGCTCTCTACTCTCACTACAGATCACAATGTCATCTGCAAACACCATAGTCCACTGAGAATCCTGCCCAGTGGTCACATTAATCGAGAATTCTCCTTCATTGTCATTTTGACAGATTGTGATTTAACTCCTAACTGTAATTCCTTGCAGTTTTGGAGCTTCATCTCTCTGCTGACTTCATATTCAGTTTGACAATGAAAAACCAGAATCTTTGCCCAACTAGTATCTTAAGTACAGCTTACCTCCTGAGCTTCAGCCTCTGGAAGAAGCGTTGCAGATGTCGGGATATGAGAGGGGGGAGGCTTCTGAAGCTGAGCACCTCTTTTTACGGCTCCTAGCACAACAGGTATATGTCATGAATGCCTCTTCAAGGCGGGAGAGACAGACCCACATGTAGGTTGTGTCAGTGCAATTTATTACAAAAGGAAAAAATACAAAGTGCTCCAACCAGCCTAACTCGGCAAGCAACATAAGAGTAAACAATCTAAACAACCTTCGTCCCATCTCCAACCTGCCATTTTTGTCTAAGATTTTGGAAAAATCAGTTGCAGCCCTAATAACATTTATGAAGAGTTCCAGTCCGGTTTCCGTCCCCACCACAGCACAGAAATGGCCCTTCTTAAAATCACAAATGATTTGTTAATGTCAGCAGACTCTGGGCTCCTCTCCATCCTCATCCTCATCCTTCTTGATCTGACTGCAGCCTTTGATACCATTTCTCACCCCATCCTCCTCCATAGACTGGCATCTCTTGGTTTTTCTGGTACTGTTTTAAACTGGTTCACATCCTACCTTTCTGATCGCTCCCAATTCATCCAGTTAAAATCATACACATCCCAGCCATCGTCCATCTCTTCTGGTGTCCCCCAAGGTTCAGTCCTTGGTCCAATTCTTTTCATCATTTATCTTCTTCCTATTGGTCATATTTTCCGTAAATTTAATATTCAATTCCATTGTTACGCTGATGACACCCAGCTATATCTTTCCTCCAGACCTATCTCCAACCTCCCTTCCACCTCCCTCTGTGACTGCCTCCATGAACTCATTTCCTGGTTTTCTTCCAACTTTCTTAAACTTAACAGTGATAAAACAGAAGTCCTTTTAGTCGGTTCAAAATCCACCATTTCAAAGTCAAACAATATCACCATCACTATTGATAATACTACTGTTTCCCCTTCCCCTCAAGTCAAAAACCTTGGGGTAATCCTGGACACCACCCTCTGCTACAAATCCCATATTAATAATGTCACCCGGTCAGCATTTTTTCAGTTACGTAACATCAACCGTCTCCGTCCCTCCCTCACCCCTGCCAGCACCGCTATCCTGGTCCATTCTCTTGTTACCTCCCGTCTGGATTATTGTAACTCTCTTCTTTCTGGTCTCCCCCTCAAAACGCTTAAAAAACTTCAACTGGTTGAGAACGCTGCCACCCGGATCATTACTAGAACTCCATTCACCCATCATATCACCCCGGTTCTGCAGCACCTCCATTGGCTCCCCATCAAACACCGCATTGACTATAAAATCATCCTTCTCACTTACAAAGCCCTCCATGGCCTCGCCCCCCCATACTTGGCTGCACTCCTCTCCGTTCATATACCATCCAGAACTCTTAGATCATCAAATACCATCAATCTCATTGTCCCTTCTGCACGTATGACCACCATGGGCCTTTGATCATTCAGCTGCACCGCCCCCCGCTTCTGGAACTCCCTCCCACCGGACCTCAGGAATTTAAATTCACTCTCCACCTTCAAATCCCATCTCAAGACTTTTTTGTTTACTAAGGCTTATTCTGTGTGATTTTCTGTACTTGTGATGTGTTTTTAAATATATATATATATATATATATATATATATATATATATATATATATACGTATATATATATATTATATTTATATTGGCGTCCTTGAGTGTCTTGAAAGGCGCCTCAAATAAAATGTATTATTATTACTATTAAACACAGCACGCTCCCAAACCAAACAGTGAGCGGAAAGGTAAAGACATATAAACCCCAAAGCACTCCAACAAGAAAACTGGTAAGCACTGGGTTACTTGCAGAGAGTTTTTTCCAGAGCAGGCTGAGCTCTGGTAACGATGGGAGACAATTAAAAATAGCTGTAAGTGAAAATGGCAGAGCTTAAATATAGACAGAGAAATGGGCAACAGGTGCAACAGTGAGGACAGATGCTCAGACATATGACAGTATACTGTAGGTGTCTCTCCTCTTTGCTTTCTGGCCTTCACTGAACCCTGCTGACACCTGGTTGGTACCTGTCCAGGTCTCGGATATGGTGATCCAACCCCAACACCCTATCTACTACAGGTGCTCATGTGCACTCCACTGCTCCAGCAGAATGGATTAATGCTGAATCTAACAAATAAAACATTTATCCTAAATGAAATTTATTGTCCTCTCTAGGATTGGCTTTTCTCTATGTGCCTGAAATGAATCCCCAAACCCGGTGAGTCATGCGTTTTCTCAACTTTTTTTGTTGCTGTTATTTAGCCTACAAGTTTTTTGTTTTTATTTTGTTAGAAAAACATACTTTTTCATTAGAAAAATATTAAAATAAATTATGATTCAGTTTGTATCATCGTATTATAACTGCCAATCTCACTTTCTTATTTTTTTGTCTTCTTGTTAGTAGGCTACATAAATAAAAAAAAGATGCACATATCCCCGTATTAATATTAAATACAATACAATAAAAAGATGGCACCCCCCCACGCACACACACACAAGGGAGCAGAGACCGTTATTCTGAACTATTTTTTCTCCTCTCGGGAATAAAATCTTTGCATGATAAAAATCTCATTTTTTCCCCAATAAGTTAAAAGTATTGTTAACAGTAGAAAAAAATCTTTTTCTTTAGAAAAAATATTAAAATGAATAATTTAGTAAATCAGTATTTATCATATTATAACAGCGGAGACTGCCGACAGCCTCGGTAGTTTCTGCTGCCCAGGGTTTCACCAGTTTTCTTACAAAAAAAAAGCTACTAACATCTAAATTATGGAATCTCAGGGCACTAAAAAATTATTTGCAGTAATACCTTATATCACTCTGTTGAGCTAACCGCCATCACCACTTGGAAAATTATTCAACGAAGATGAACCTTTCATGATGGAATATAATCGCCCATGGCTGAATGTTTAAATCCTAGCTCAATCTCAGATCCTGCCTGACCTCGTCTGTCAGCCTGTCCATCACCATGGCAAACAAGAAGGGGCTCAGAGGAGATCCCTGATGTAATCCCACCCCCACCTTGAATCCATCTGTCACTCCTACAGCGCACCTCACCACCATCTCGCTGTCCTCATGCATGTCCTGCACCACCCTCACATACTTCTCTGCCACTTCCTCATGCAGTACCACACTTCCTCTCTTGGCACCCTATCATATGCTTTCTCTAGATCCACAAAGACAATGCAACTCCTTCTGACCTTCTCTATACTTCTCCATCAACACTCTTAGAGGAACCATTGCATCTGCAGTACTCTTTCTTGGCATGAAACCATACTGCTGCTCACTGATTGTCACCTCTTCTCCTAATCTGGCTTCAACAACTCTTTCACACATCTTCACAGCGTGGTTAGTGAACACTGCTGAGTACTGGTGTGCTCCACAGGTGCATGCATGCAGGGTCGTTTCTGACTGTCAAATAGAGCATGTAAATGCCCCCCCACCCCCACCCCCGGTCATCAGGCGTGGCCACAAGGTCACCCTCGACATTTTTGGGGGGAAGCTTGTAATTAAATTTATTTCTTTTTATTTTCTTGTGAAAGTTCAACTTTCTTTTTTCATGAATTTGTGCCTTTGTTGTAAATTTGCATCTTTTTTTTCCCGGTAAATTTGTAACTTTTTGCTCATATATTTGCTACTCTTTTGTTGTAAATTACCAGTTTTTTTCTGATAAAATTGTGACTTGTACATTTTCACCTTTTTTCTTGAAAATTTACCATTTCTTTCTAATAAATTTACTAGAATAAAGTCGGAATTTTGTTTAAAACATTTTTTTCTATTTTTTTTTTAATAAATTTTTATAAATTTCCACCTTTTTTCATTCATTCATTCATTCATCTTCTACCGCTTAATCCTTTTTGGGTCGCAGGGGGGCTGGAGCCTATCCCAGCATGTTTGGGCGAGAGGCAGGGTACACCCTGGACAGATCGCCAGTCCATCACAGGGCCAACACAGAGAGACACACAACCATTCACTCTCACAGTCATACCTAAGGACAATTTAGAATCCCCAGTTTGATGCCAATTAACCTAACTTGCATGTTTTTGGCACCTTTTTTCTCGTAAATTTGTCATTCTTTCTGAGATGTTTGAAAAAAGCTCAACTTTCTTGGCAGCTTCTTATTAATGTCTATAGGTGTACTATAGAATCCATCATTACATACTGCATTACCGTGTGGTATCTTGGTTGCACCTTGGAGAATAGAAGGCCCTCCAGCCCATCATAAAAACAGCAGAGAGAATCACGGGCTCACCACTGCCATCCTTGGAGGATATCTATAGATCTCACTGCAGGAGCAGAGCTGTGAGGATTTGCAAGGATCCAACTCCTCCTGGACATAGATTCTTTACACACGTGTGTACCAGCAGGCTAAAGAACACTTTGTGTCCTAATGCTGTCACATTAATAAATAGTCTCAAACTTTGTATTTTTTCAAACTGAATTTATTTGTATTGATTTTATATGGACTGCTGCATACAAGTGTGTATGCACGTACACATATTCACAGCTGGACTCACACTCATTGTGTTTTGTAATCAATTATGTGGATTTTTGTGATATGTTAAATATGCAATAGCACAACCTGCATATTTTCCTCTGTATATCAAGATTGTGAATTACACACATATTTTTATACAGTCAGTTGCATTAACGAATTATGAAGAAATTATTCTTGACCCAAGGAGGAAGAATAATGGTATTTCAACGGTATTCTTATTAAATGGTATTTTATTGTTTTTGTAGCTAATGTTTCTAGATTTCTATTTACTGTATATTTATTTAATATGTTGAGTGGTGGCATATTTGCTTTAAACAATGTCTCATTTTGCTTGTTTGCAATGGCAATAAAGTTATTCAGTTCAATGCTTCAATTTCTTTCTGGTAAATTTACAACCCCAGCCCCTGTAATTTCACTATTTTTATTATTGCAAATTTGTGACTTTTTAAAATAAATTTGCAACTTTTTACTATTTTTTACTATTTACCCAACTACTACTTTTTACTTGTGAAAGTTATTTTTTTTCTCTCTTAAATTTGTAACTTCTTTCATTTTAAATCAACAAGTTTTTTGTAACCTTTTTTTTCAAATTTTTTAAATGTTTTATTGGGAAATGAGATTTTTTTTTTTTTATTTTATTTTAAAGGTCCCAGTAACCTAGAAATGACCCTGTAAATATGTCCTCATTCAGAACAGAGAAGCAGTGATTTCAACTGTGATTTCAATGACATTCCTTCCTTCTTGTCCTTGAAAACAGGGGAAATTGAACTAAACTCACTCATCATCATAAATGTATTCCAGAGTAAAAAGTATCCTACAATAAAATACTTCACCAAAGTACAACTTTTCCATGTAACTTGTTCTTGCCCACCTCTGTCTGTTTCTGTCCCAAAATCAACCCCGAGTCCCTTCCACTTTTACTCTACAAACTTGCCTATAAAAACAGAGTTTCCTGACATGGCTGGACCATCCGGACAGATGACAGGTGGGGAATTAAAGCAACTGTGTGTCATCTAGGCCACCCCTGTAGCCATGTTTAAAAATTAACCCACTTCAAATGTCATTTTAATGTTTAAATGGAGTTTGCAACTTTTGCAGCTACTGCATTAAACATTTAGGGGTAAATATGAAGAAAGTGTTTAAGTTAAGAAAAAAGTTGTACAGACGTGAACAGATTTGTTGGGAACGTTCCGTTAAAGAAAAAAAAATCCGACAATATTTACTGAAGTAACTTGAAACTGACAAAAGTAATAATAATTGTCTTAATTTTCTGAAAATTAACTGATGAAAATCAGACATTGCTTTTGAATTTTGGTTCATTAGAACCATTTTAAAAACAAACTAATGAAGACTCATAGAAGGCCACTTCATAATAGTCCAGTGTTTTGTTCTTTGGCATTCTTGGGTGTTTTGGGTCATTATCCTGTTGGAGGACCCATCACCTTTGACTGAGACTGAGCTTTCTGACACTGGGTGGCACATTTGGCTGCAGAATGCCTTGATAGTCTTGAGATTTCATTGTACCCTGCACAGATAACAACAATGGATTCGATTTATATGGCACTTTATGTCAAGTGACATCTCAAAGCACTTGCAGTGAGTCCATTATTCATTCACTCCAGACAGACATTGATAGTGGTAAGCTACTACTGTAGCCACAGCTGCCCTGGAGCAGACTGATGGAAACGAGGCTGCCAATCTTTGCCAACAGCCTCTTGGACCACTACTGAACATTTACACACATTCATACTCAGTGTCATGGACACTGGAGGCAAGGTGAGTAAAGTGTCTTGCCCAGGAACACAACGGCAGGATGTCTGGGGAGAGTGGGATTCGAACCGCCAACCCTATGATTACTGGACCACCCGTTGTATCTCCTGAGCTACTGCTGCCCACATTTCCCTCCTCTGTTTGATTTTTGCTGAGCACCAAGGTGGATGGCAGGAAGATCCATTTTTATATGGTCTTTGGGATGACCCAGCCTTGATTTGAATCCCGACCTCCCAGTTGTGGGGAAGATTCTCTACCTGTAGGCCACCACTCCAGAAACATCCTGTGCCAGAAGCAGCAAGGAATTTAACCGAGCTTCCTCCATGTTTCATGCCCCGCTCACCAGCACTGGCGAGAGGAGCAATGCACCAAAAGAACTCTATCAGGCCATCAGGGAGACACAAACAATGCATTTAATCAATCAATCAATCAATCAATCAATCAATCAATCAATCAATCAACTTTATTTATAAAGCACTTTAAAAGCAACACTCGCTACACATAGTGCTGTACAGCAAGTGAACATAAAAGCAGGGCACTAACACAAAGGGCGCTAACACAAGAACCACATTAAAAAAAAATAAAAATAAATTCATAAATAAAATAAAAAGTAAAATAAATAAAAATCCATTTCATTCAATAAAATCAATGTCTCATACTGGGTTGAAGGCCAGGGAGTAAAAATGTGTTTTAAGACGTGTTTTAAAAATGGACAGTGAAGGTGCTTGTGATGAGGAATCCAGACGGATTCCTCATCACAGCATGAGACTTCAACCATGCCGATTTAAAGGCCCTCCTACCAAACCTACACCAACATGTAGACTTTCCAACAAGAGGAGATAATTTGCTGGACCTGGTGTACACGACTCACAAGAAAGCATACAGAGACTTCCCCCTTCCCCCCTGGGTCTCTCTGATCATGTCACCACCCTGTTAAGGCCAGCATACAAACCCAGAGTGAAAACAATCAGACCAACAAAAAAGCAGGTACATGTGTGACCAGAGGGAGCCTCCGATGCTCTGACAGACTGCTTCAGCACTACAAACTGGGACACTTTCAAGCATGCAGCCACTAACAATGGACACATAAACCTAGAGAAGTACACTGAGGTTGTTGTAGCATACATAGCAAAATGCATTGATGATGTCACTCACTGCAAAATCATCACTGTTTGTGCTAACCAGAAGCAATGGATGACAGCAGAGGTCCGCAAGCTCCTGAGGGCTAAGGACGCAGCCTTCAGGGCTGGCAACACTGCAGGACTAACAACAGCTAGGGCCAACCTGTCTCGTGACATAAGGAGGCAAAACAACAGTACAGCAAGAAAATATTCGGCCACTTCAGCAACACCAGAGATGCACGTTCCCTCTGGCATGGCATTCAGACCCTCACCAACTACAAACCTCCACCTCAGACCTGTGCACAAAACAGCACATCAGCACAGAAGACCACTCCTCCTCCAGACAAGCAGGCCATGAATCTGGATCCAGGTAGCGTCAAGAGGACCCACTGAAGGATCAACCCATGCTGGTCCAGACAGCATACTGGGTTGCACCCTGAAGGATTGTGCAGAGGAGCTCAAGAATGTCCTGGCCGACATCTTCAGTATCTCCCTGACTCAAGCTGTTGTCCCCACATGTTTCAAAACTGCCACCATAATACCAGTCCCAAAGAAATCTGTCCCATCCAGCTACAATGATTTCCGGCCCGTAGTACTGACCCCCAATATAATGAAGTGCTTCGAGCGGCTGACATGCAAAACACCAAGTCCATCCTGCCTCCCTCCCACGACCCATCTCAGTTTTGCATACAGGTCAATCAGATCCACAGAAGACGCCATCTCTGCTGCTTTCCATCCAGTCCTCACCCACCTGGTCTCAAAGAACTTCTACGTGCGAATGCTGTTCTTGGACTTCAGCTCAGCATTCAACACAATCATCCCCCAGCACCTGATACAAAAACTCAGACAACTGGGACTAAAACCTCTCTCTGTAACTGGGTGCTGAACTTTCTCACAGGGAGGCCACAGAATGTGTGGGTTGCCAGCAACACCTCCAAGACCATCACACTGAGTACAGGGGCCCCACAAGGGTGTGTGCTCTTCCCACTGCTCTTCACCCTGCTGACCCATGGCTGTGTAACAGCCTACAGGACCAACCACATCATAAAGTTTGCGGATGACATGAAGATGGTGGACCTCATCACCAACAATGAGGAGGCCAACTACAGAAATGAGATGAGCCAACTGGTCCAGTGATGTAAAGACAATAACCTCTTCCTAAATGTGGGAAAAACCAAGGAGATTGTGGTTGAATTCAGGAGGGGTCACACACAGCACCCCCCTCTGATCATCGATGGTGTCGCTGTGGAGAGGGTGAGCAGCACCAAGTTCCTGGGGGTACACATCTCTGAGGACCTCTCCTGGTACAACAACACCACATCACTGGCCAAGAGGCTCAAACTTGCCTCCATTTCCTCCCAAAACTGGGGAGGAATGAGTCCCACCCTCCACCACGTGCTCATTCTACTGTGGCACCACTGACAGCATCCTCACCAGCTGCATCACGGTGCAGTATGGAAGCTGCACTGCCTCCTGCTGGAATACACTACGACGCACAGTGAAAGCAGCCAGCAAGATCATCGGTGCCCCTCTGCCCCCCCTCTCAGACATCTACCTCACCCGCCTCACCCACAGAGCCATGAACATCACAGGTGACACCTCCCACCCCTCACACTCCCTCTTCAGCCCCCTGCCCTCGGGGAAAAGGTACCTGAGCCTCCAGGCCCACTTCACAAGACTGCTAAACATTTTCGTTCATCAGGCTATCAGGACCTTGAACTCTGTCCACTCCCCCCCCACCCCCAGCCCTCAGATTGTAACACACTCACCTGCACAATAACTACCTCAGCTGTTGGCACAGAAAGACTGGCACACCAACAGTAATACATTTGCTACTGTATGTCTCTGCATTTTAACTGCAACCATTTGCACAAATGCCATATCTGCTGCTGTCTGTCATTGCAATACTGATCATGTGCGGTCCTATCTGTTAATATTTGCACCTACACTATGACATTGAACTGCAACTATGAGTATTACATCTCTAGTTTTCTGTATATAGGATTGCTGGGTTTCATCATCGTTAATCGTTTATCTTTATTTGCACTATGGGAGGTCTGGGTCTATCTCTTGTCGCCATTTGCCAGGCCTTTGCTTGCATGTGCAGCCTGGCCAGGCTTGGTACTGGACTGTTTGGCTTTGAATGTTGTATTTGTATGTTTGTTTTGAATGTAACTACTCAACCCAGCCGGTCGAGGCGGAAGGCCGTCCTATGAGCTATGGTTCCACCCGAGGTTTCTGCCCGTTAAAGGGAAGTTTTTCCTTGCCTGTGTCGCTGCAGTGCTTGCTCTTATGGGTCTCTGCTGGGTTCTATAAACTAAGATTGTGGCCTAAACCCACTCTTTTTTGTAAAGTGCCTTGAAACGACCTGTGTTGTGATTTGGCGCTATATAAATAAAATTGAATTGAATTTGCACTATGGGTTGCATTACTGTACAAAGACTGCTATTGTTTTTTTGTTTTTTTTTCCAGCCTTATTCCTTTTTTTTATATTGTGCACACCACTGAAGAAAGAGAGAAACGCCATTTCAGTTCTCCTGTATGTCCTGTAGCATCCATCCATCCATCTATTTTCTTCCGCTTAATCCTTTTTGGGTCGCGGGGGGGCTGGAGCCTATCCCAGCATCTTTGGGCGAGAGGCAGGGTACACCCTGGACAGATCACCAGTCCATCACAGGGCCAACACAGAGAGACAGACAACCATTCACTCTCACAGTAAGGATAATTTAGAATCCCCAGTTTTGAGGCCAATTAACCTAACTTGCATGTTTTTGGTATGTGGGAGGAAACGGGAGAAATCCAGGAGTAAACTCATGCAGACACGGGGAGAACATGCAAACTCCACACAGATCACTGTTGGTCGGGGGCTGGGATCGAACCCGGGATTCCCCGGCCAAAGGTGAGTTGCTGTGCTGCCACAATGCTAACCACTCCGCCACCGCACTGCCCTCTGTACATATAGTAGTATTGACAAATAAAATCTTTGAATCTTCATTTTTCCTTCTGTAGACATAGAGCTGAAGTTACTGGCACACAAGCTCTAGTTTTGTTTCATCAGTCCAATGGAAACTTTTGGGCATTTTAGCTTACTTTTTAATGCTTTTCTGTCAATGGTGGAGCCCTCCTAGTATTCTTCCATGGACTCCATTATTGTTCAAAATGCAACCCATGGCGGGATCAGAAAGCGGTGTACCTTGACCTTTGAGTTCAGCTTGAATGATTACCTCCGCCAGGCCGAAAAGGCCAGGAGGAGGTTATGTTTTTGCCAGGGTTTGTGTGTTTGTCTGTTTGTCTGTCTGTTTGTCTGTCCGTTTGTCTGTTGGTTAGCAAGATAACTCAAAAAGTCTTGGACGGATTTGCATGAAACTTTCAGGCGTTGTTGGAAATGGTACAAGGAAGAACTGATTAAATTTTGGGGGTGATCCGGTTCACCGTCTGGATACAGGAATTTTTTTAAAGCATTTTTCAACACTGTGACATAGGGCCATTTTCAACATGTGCGCAGGCGCAATGGAGGCCGCTGGGCGTCGTGTCTGACCAACGCAAACTCCGCCTTCTTCAACGTTTTAGGCACAAAAGCACGCGGAAAACACTGCTGGCCTGGGCCCGCCAGTGTGACTGCTTTTGCGCCACGCTGCAAAACCTGACACGGACACCTGTCCGCCGCCCCATTATTTGCCACAAATTCCCCGCCCAGCTATAGGCGCTGCGTAAAAACGACCTCTCTGCCGGGGAAGATTCTAAATTCTGTTTTGCCGCGGAGCGCAACCCCAATATAATATAAAACCCACGGCAACCTGTCTAACCAATCTGCATCCGTCAGTGGAGGAGATGGACACACCAACGCTTCAGTTTATTACCTCCACCAAGGAGGCAATGCTTTTACAACCGTAAAACGGGGCTATAAGGGACGGCGGGGTAATATGGGACACTTTTCTAAATGTAATTCTGCTTTTTTAATTTTGCTTCCGCCTAGATTTGATGAAGGATTCATGGATATTTGACAATAACAACACAACTCAGCGTCCTGCTCAAAATAAAAAAAAGCAGAATTACATTTAAAACATTTCCCACAAAAGTGTCCCTTATTAACCCGCCGTCCCTTATAGCCCCATTTTACACTACTGAACCACTAATCCTATCACTATCACATTGATTGTCATTCATTAATTGTCTGTTTATTGCACTGTCCATGTCAAATAAACAAATAATCATTGTGAATCCAATTGCTACTCATATCTTTTCATGCTCAGGGAATCTGAAAACGTACACACAAACACTCTATGGGGGGAACTGTGCCGCTTGGCGGAGGTCTGCGCTCTCCGAGTGCTTTTCTAGTTTTGGATGGTTTCCTATGCTCTTTTTTTTTTAACCATACATGGTATTCTTCTGACCAACCTGGGGTTTCATTTCCTCTTGCATCCAAGTCCTGGGATGTTGGCTACTAGGGATGGGCATTCGGTGAAATTTTCTTCACCGATCGTCGGGAGAATTAATGATTAATAATCGGTTAATCATTAACATTTTTAGGTACATAACAAGGCAGGTAGACTACATTAGAACATCAGGAATCAGCACGGAGAGCCCTCTCTCTGTTCTCGTGTTGGCTCGGCTCGGGAATCTCGCAAGCTGATTGGCCGAGACGTTTCACCCCGCAAGCTGATTGGCCGAGACGTTTTACCCAGCTTCTGTCCCTGCCGAGCGGCCACCCAACAAACGAAGACCGCATTCATTGCTCTATCGCTCGTGTTACTTAGTCTAGCCGCGCAGAACTTTTTGCTGTTCTCTTGTGCCATTTTGTGCGAAATAGTCTTCCCGTCGAGCCACTACGCCGCCTCCTGCAGCTTCCCTCGACGTGTGTACACCGAATCTTCATGACCTTCTCAATAAAGTTTCTGAAAAAAAAAAAAAAAGAATTTTCACGACCGCCATTACTCAGCGCGCAACCACTGTTGGCGGTTTCTTCGCGTAATAAGGGTGTTCCATGGACCCTGTCGATGAGGTATATTTGTATGCTGCATTGCAGTGATTGCAGTACACCTGGTCATTTTTTAAATTGAAATGGTCCCACGCAACACTTCGCCGTAACCGCTTCATGATTTGGCGATTGCCCTACGGAAGCCCGCATGTATCAACTGAGGCACGCCAGGGTACGGCGATGGTGTAATGTTGCCCCCTGGTGCCCAAATTTTGCCATTGCATTGTTTGAGGACGGCCGTGCACTAGGCCTAATAACCTCGGATTGTTTAAAAAAAAAAAACGATTTGTCGACGAAAATGAACTTCCTCGGTGAAATTCTTTATGATCAATTATCGGTTAATCGGTAAATTATGCCCATTCCTATTGGCTACAGTCCCATAAACCTTGTATTTTTTAATAATATTGCCAACTGTAGTCACAGGAATATCAAGCTGCTTGGAGATGGTCCTATAGCCTTTACCTTTCACATGCTTATCTTTCTCTTCTCCTGAGATAACTCTTTCCTTAGCTTTCTGTGGTCCATGTTCTGTGTGGTACACACCATGATACCAAACAGCACAGTGACTACTGTTCACCCCTTAAATAAGTAAACTGAATGATTACAAGTTTGAAGACACCTGTTATGCTAATTACAGGACACACTTTAGTTTGCCATGTCCCTATGGTCACATCATTGTGAATCTTTTCTTGGGGTATCATCATTTTGTCATTAGTTTGATTTCTAGAATGATTCTGTTGAAAGAAAAAAAAGTTGTACATTTATGAGAAAAAGTGACAAATTTATAAGAAAAAAAGTGGTAAATTTATAAGAAAAAGGGGCTTTTTTTGAAAAAAAAAAACACCAGATAAAAAGTTGATAATTTACAAGAAAAAAGTTGCAAATTTAAAAGAAAAATGTCTGCAATTATTCAGAAAAAAGTGGCATATTTTTGAGAAAAAAAATACCAGAAAAAAGTCATATGAGAGAAAAACATCGATAATTTACAATTAACCGCTTGCACTCTGGTCAATTTCCCTAAAAACGCCAAAAAATAACGTACCCAAAGTAAATCAAAAGCTGTTCTTCAACCCTTTGCAGCATCTTCATGGGGATGGTCTCATTTAAAAGAAAACACTTTGATTTTTTTGGCAAAACAGTCATAATCTCTCTAAGTGCTCCTGCCACTGAGTAACAGTCATCTAAACATACTACATGACGGAAAGCGGTGACGGTGTACCGCGGTCTACTACACACAGTTGGACCAAAATATCTGCAATATATCTGCAATCCGCTACAGAAGAGTAGCGGGGGGGGGGGGGGCGTTCGCAACATGACGGACCCAGACCGGGTCCGTCATGTTGCGATAACGCACAGTTGTAATTTACCGATCGGTCAAAAGTCATTTGGATTACAATTTTCAGGGATAAAGAATAATTTAGCTTATAACACTTACCTGTCCACAACAGCAGTGTAGCTGGCGAACTTCTCTTCCTCATTGTCAGACGAACATGACGCTGGTCCGCTTGTTACGGACTCGTGGTTCTGGTCATGTCACCCGGTCAAACCATAATTCCATTATTGCGGTTTTGCGCTTCCATGATTGCGGTTTTGGCGAACGATTTTTCAAAACAAATAAGAACAGTAGTAAGAAAAAAAGACTGGCGAACGCCTGTGTGTCAACCAGCCTTACACAAAACAGCTTTCGAACTTCTGTGCTTCAAGTGGCTGGCTGTATTCGCAGCCTTTGGTAGGCGGGTCCTTCTTGCTAGGTTTTCAGTCATTGGTTCTTCAAGGTTTCAGAAACCCAATTCAAGGCTCTTATTAGTCGAATGAGAGGTCAGTCACATCTAAACCAATCAAAGCACTCCTTTGGCTTTCTGTTCGCAGCTGTGTCTGTAGTGGAAGAATGGAAATGCAGCTTTTTTTTTCAGTGCGCTCTAGGACGCAACGCCCTCGTGCGCTCTCGTGCGCCCTCGTGCACTCTAGGACGCAGAGACATGTCCACCCGCGGTACACCGGAGTGCAAGAGGTTAAAAAGTTGAAAATTCAGTTGGAAAAAAAAGTTGCAAATTTATCTAAAAAAGTAAAAAAATATAAGGGAAAAGTCAATAAATTTGCTATTTTTTTCTTGTAAATTATGAGAAAGCAGTGTCTGATTTTCATGAGTTAATTTTCAGAAAAGTTTTATTTATTATTACTTTTTTCATTTTCAAGTTATTTCAGTGACCACTGTGGGATTTTCCTTCTTTAATGGAAGGTTTTTTTTTTTGTTTTTGTTTTTGTTACTTATTTGTACCCGTAGGTAGACTTGGTTTGCAGTCTGGTGACAAGCCACCGGCTGCTGGTCGCTGCGTGCGCGAGCGCCCTAAACCTACATGTTTTTGGTATGCGGGAGGAAACCGGAGAAATCCCGGAGTAAACCCGCGCAACACGGGGAGAACATGCAAACTCCACACAGCTCACTGTTGGTCGGGGGCTGGGATCGAACCCACGATCTCATGATCCCCGCGGTCCCCCGGCCAAGGGTAAAACTGTGCTGCCACAGTGCTAAACCACTGCGCCACCGTGCAGGTTGCACAGCAAAATCTGTAATATGAATTGATGTCACTTTTTTCGGTGTTAATTATTTTGAGTTCAGGTTCAGGTTCAGGTTACTTTATTTGTACCCATAGGTAGATTTGTTTTGCATTCTTGTGACATCCATATTTACAAGCCACTAATTACATTCAACATAGACACAAACACAGGCACACATGAAGCTTAGACTTAGATTTGTTTATTTGACAGGGACAGTGCAATAAACATAGACAATTAATCAATGACAATCAATCTGATGTGTTGCACAAAGAGTGTATAGCTATTAGCTAATTTGCAACTCTTGTCCCTGGATGGGCTTTAGAAAGGAGAAACAAGTAAAAAGAAAAGAAGGAAAGGAAAAGATTAACAAAAAAATACACAATAACCACATACATCAATGCAAAAAAGATTATAAATACATTATAAATACACAATTATAAATATTATAAATATTATAAATACACAAATATAACAACCTGACACACATTTGTCTATTTCAGGCCTCCCTCCCTTCGTCACTCACTATAAACAAACACATTCATTCCTTCCCTTCATTCACTCTCACCCTGCAGACAAACATTTCATACATGAGTACATTCTTGTTTCTTTTTCAGCCAGTTTTTAACCTTTTTAGTGAATGTTTTAAAGTCCGTTATTATTTTAATTTCATTTGGCATTGTGTTCCAGATGTGACTGCCCTTTATAGAGAAAGCTGTTTGTCCAAATGTGGTTCTGCGGTGGAATATTTTACAGTTATTGTTAACAGAACTCCTGGTGGCTCTGCTACTGTCCTGTCTTTGGATGAAACCAGCAAGTGGCTCGGGTGCTGATTTATGGAAACATCTGAAAGTTAATTTCAGAAAACAGAGGTCAATGAAACTCTCAAAACTCAATAGGTTGTATTTTTTTAAAATATTACAGTGATGCCAGCTAATGGGCTTTTTGTCCAAGATTTTTAGAGTTTGATTATATAATGAACCTATATGTCTTATTGTGGAAGGGGCTGCTTGAGCTCAGACTGTCAAACAGTATGATATATGAGAAAAAACCATAGAATGCATATACAGTACAGCAGCTTTGTAAGGTATGTAATATCTAATTAATTTAAAGCAGTTCAGATTTTTTTTACTGTTTTTGAAATTTTCTTTATATGAAGATTAAATTTGAGTTGAGGATCTAGTACAATGCCAAGGTATTTGAATTCTGTAACTAAACTGATGTCATGATCATGTATATTAACTTTAAAACGTTGCAGGTTACATTTTTGGATTGAAAAGCACATTGAAACTGTTTTCTGAAGGTTCAGCAATAGATGGTTCTGGAGGAGCCACTCTTGGACATCAACCATACTTGTAGACAGTACATCTGCAGCCTGTGCTGGAGTCTTGGCAGCTGTGTAAATAATTGCATCATCTGCATAAAGTTGGCATGTTGCAGCTGAGCAGTGTAACGGCAAGTCATTAATAAAAATGCTGAAAAGTAAAGGACCAAGAATGGACCCTTGTGGGATACCCATGCGGTTGTTTAAAAATTAGGATTTATCCTGGTGAACTTTTACACACTGTTCTCTATTCTGGAGATAAGATGCAAACCAGTCTAATGTATCTGGAGAGAAGTTAAAAGATACCATTTTGGATAAAAGCAAACTGTGGTTTACAGTATCGAAAGCCTTTTTGAGATCTAGAAAAACAGCTCCTACCACATTACCCCTGTCCAAGGACTGTTTGACATTTTCAGTAAGGCAACAATTTGCTGTTTCTGTTGAGTATCCTGGTCTAAAACCAAATTGATGTGGATGAAGAAGTTGACTGTCTTGTAAGTAGTCTATCAGCTGTGTAACTACAACTTTTTCAAGAACCTTAGACAGGACTGGTAAAATAGAGATTGGGCGGTAATTGCATATATCGTCTTTACTGCCTGATTTATGAACTGGTATGACGACAGCTTTTTTCCAGCCAGATGGAAATGTACTAGACCTAATGGAGAGATTAATGAGATGAGTCAGTGGTTTGATTAATATTTTGCTGTGCGTTTTGAGAAAGGAGGTGCTCATGTTGTAGATATCATTAGTTTTTGAGTTTGACAGTGTTTTAACAATACCAGCAATTAACTCCTCATTTACCTCATCGACGTGAAAAGAATCTGTTGGAAGTATTGAATTTGTGTTGTTGAGCACATTTGGCAGCACAAAGTTTTTTGTTAAGTCTTCCACAGAGCCCACAAAATATGAATTAAATTAATTTGCCAATGTAGCCTTGTCACTGACGGTCTTGCCATTGATTCTAAGTTCCTTTACCCCCTTCTGAACATTTTTTTTATTAGTTAAGTTATTTAAATGCCTCCATAGGGAACTGCTGTTACCCTTTGCATGATCTATCAGTTTATTGTAATAAGATACTTTTGATTTCCGCAGCTCTTGTACCACTTTATTTCTTAAACTTTTGTACACAAGCTGACTATAAACATGATAAAAATACTCAAGGCTCCATCAATCAGGGTATAAAAAGACAAAGAGATGAGGGAAAAACCAGAGGTAAGAGAGAAGGGTCATATTAAAAGTTAAAAAATAGTCAAAGAGGTTAAAAAATTCAAAGGTCTAAAACCCAATAAAATATTTAGAACCCAAGTGACATCCTACAAAAATAAGTAAATATAAAATGAAGTTAATAAATAGGTACCTAAATTATGTACAATATATTTTTACAGCTTGTTCAACTCTTTGACAGCAGCAGGGACAAAGCTGTTTTTGTAGCGCTGGGTTCTACTTTTTGGGACAGCAAACCTCCGTCTTGAGGGAAGAAGCTGAAAGTGGCAGTGCAAAGGGTGGGAGTCATCATTTAAAATGGAGGTAGCCATCCTCTGTACTTGTCTGGTGTACAGGGATGTCAGGCTCAGCTGTGGCTCACCAAGCAAACGACTGGACCATGTAACTACCTGATCCAAGGATTTCCTCTGTTTCAGTTTTATCTGACCAAACCATGACACTAAAGAAAAGGATAAAACAGATTCAATAAAAGCCTGATAAAACATTGTCATTATGGTTCGGTCATCTTGGAAGCGTCCAAGTTTTCTCAAGCAATGCAAATGTTGCTGACCCTTTTTGCACACCCTTTCACAGTTCTCTTCAAAGTTTAAATTACTATCAATAATCGTCCCAAGATATTTGTAGGATTGTACACATTCGGTGGTCTGGCCTTTTAGTATGGTGACTTTGTGCCTGGGATTTTTCCTCCTAAAGTCAATAATCATGTCTTTAGTTTTTGTCGTATTCAGCTGCAGGCAGGAATCCTCACACCAGTGAACAAAATCATCAACTACTGGGCCGTGGCCACTCTCACCATCCTAGAGGAGACTGACAATAACTGAGTCATCAGCATACTTTATAATGTGTCTGTTGTCATGTCTGCTCCGACACATGTTTGTGTACAGGATGAAGAGCAGTGGAGACAACACACACCCCTGAGGAGAGCCAGTAGAAGAGCACTTTAGGTCAGACAATGTACCATTGACCCTTACTCTCTGCGTCCTGTTGGTTAAGAAATACAGAATCCAACCCACCAGATTATTGCTCAAATCAAATTGTTGCAGGAGCCTTTCAACTAAGATATGAGGTTGGATTGTATTAAAGGTGGAAGAAAAGTCCACAAATAAAAGCCTGGCATGTGTCCCATTAAAATCCAGATGTTTCTTTTAACCTGTACTGTACTATCCGAAATAAATTCATTCATTCATTCATTCATGTTAAACAAAGTGACAGTGGCATCCTCCACTCCTTTGTGTGGCCTATAGGCAAACTGCAGAGGATCCAATGCCTTCTCAGTCTGCCTTAGGACCTCACATCTGATCAGTTTTTCAAAAATTTTCATTAAAATTGAAGTCAAAGCAACTGGTCTAAAGTCGTTTACCGTTTTAGGACAGCTGGATTTTGGAACAGGAACAACCACGGCTTCTTTCCAGATCTTAGGCACATGTTGTGTCTGTAAGGACTTATTGAAAATGTAATGAAATATAGGACTCAGTTCATGTGCACAGGACCTTACCAAGCGCCCACATATATTATCAGGGCCCTGACTTTTGTTCACTTTTACAGCGCAGAACTCCCTTTTAACATCCTGCACCTCAATATTAAAGTGCTGATTGTCTTTGAGTTTCTGTTTCAAATCTTGGATTTCTGTGCTAAAATCAAAGGAGTCAAAACAACCATAAAAACAATTAAGAGCATTAGCCAGCTCTGTGTCTGAATTAAAACCATCTAAAAACACACGATTACTGCGCTCTGTGCTCTGAAGGCCTGCAATAATTTTCATACAGGCCCAGGCTGAACCAAGTTTCTTTGTTGCCATCTTGCTTTCCAACTCTGATTTATAATTCTGTTTTGCTCTTAAAATTTCGGCCTTTAGCTCCTTTGTGGCAACCTGTAGCTCAGAAACAGATCCCTGTTTAAAGGCAAGTGCTTTCCTCTTTAAGCAGGATTTAACTGATTTTGTAACCCACGGTTTGTTGTTGGGATATATTTTGACACGTTTACGTGGAACAATCTTATTTTTACAGAAAGACATGTATGAGCATGTGACGTCAACCAAAGAGTCCAAATCATCCCCGCAGGCCAGTGTGAACATCTTCCAGTCTGTACAGTCAAAGCATTCCTGGAGGTTGTGCACTGAATCTTCTGTCCACACATCAGTGTCTCTCGTCTCCACCTTGCCTCTTCTGAGAGCAGTTTTATATGTGGGCAGCAAATGTACACAGTTGTGATCTGAGGATCCTAAAGGAGGAAGGGGGAGTGATTTATAGGCCCTCTCTATGGATCCATAGCACAGGTCCAATGTCTTTTTTCGCCTGATTGGGCAGGAGACATACTGATAAAAGTTTTTAAGTGTCTTCTTTAAAGAAACATGGTCAAAATCCCCAAGAATGAAGTTTGGCGCCTCTGGAGAAATTGATTGCAGCTGCTGGATCACATCAAAGATGGTTCTGGAGGCGGAGTCAGCGTCTGCCCTCGGATGAATGTACATAATTGTGATGAAAAGTTGGGGGAACTCGCGAGGCAAATAAAAGGGGCATAGTGACACAGACAGCAGCTCCACATCGGGTGTACAGATGTGCTCTCTGACCGTGACAGATGTGCAGTACTGCTTATTAATATATAAACATACGCCGCCCCCCTGACGTTTCCCCGTTTGAAGGAAGAGGAATGTTATCAAAACTGCCGTCTCCTAAGGCACAATTTCACACCTCCACGCCTTCCGCGCTTCCTTCTGCCATCTCTTCCATCTCTTTTTTCACCGCTATGTTCGTCTCTCAAAATAAAGTCCAGCAGTTGCGGCATAGGCTCAATCACAGCCGCTGCATCAACCGTGTTTAAATGCAGCAACATGAGTTGATGGGTGTTGATGTGGGTGTTGTTTTTGACCAACTGCGGTGCAGGATCAACTCTGGGGGAGGTGTTAGTTAAGCGAGTTAAGGTCTGGCTGAGTCACTTTCACACCCGTTTGGTATCAGCTTTTTCTAGGAGGCTCACTTGCAACTAAACAATTTAAAATGGTACAAACCAAGTATATTTAGTTAAAGAGTCCATGACATACACTACCGTTCAAAAGTTTGGGGTCACCCAGACAATTGTTTTGTGTTTTCCATGAAAAGTCACACTTATTTACCACCATGAGTTGTAAAATGAATAGAAAATATAGTCAAGACATTGACAAGGTTAGAAATAATGATTTGTATTTGAAATAATATTTTTTTCCTTCAAACTTTGCTTTCGTCAAAGAATCCTCCATTTGCAGCAATTACAGCATTGCAGACCTAACATGATTGCACAAGGGTTTTCTAATCATCCATTAGCCTTCTGACGCAATGAGCAAACACATTGTACCATTAGAACACTGGAGTGATAGTTGCTGGAAATGGGCCTCTATACACCTATCTAGATATTGCACCAAAAACCAGACATTTGCAGCTAGAATAGTCAATTACCACATTAGCAATGTATAGAGTGCATTTCTGATTAGTTTAAAGTTATCTTCATTGAAAAAAAGTGCTTTTCTTTCAAAAATAATGAAATTTCTAAGTGACCCCAAACTTTTGAACGGTAGTGTAATTCAACCAAGACATCATTAGAAAGAAGAACTACTGTGTTTCTATTCTGTGTAGGCAAAAAAATTCAATAAAATTTTATTTCCATATACTACCATAAATTACATCACGATGCAGATGATTGCGATGTTCGTTTGTCGAAACTGGGTTGCTGCCATTTTGTGAGGTAATGAAGTGAACCAAAGATGTAAACAAGCATGGCTTAGTACACTGAAGCGGAAGAAGTTGTGCGCGATTTCAGCAAAGATTTGAGCGATTTGTCGATAGTTTTTTGAGGAAGAAGCAGGATCAAGTGATGAAGAACAGCAAGTTGTTTCTAACAAAGGACTGCAACCCTATTTATTTGAACTATATCGTTCAGAAAGCGATGATGACTTGCACGTTTCAGAGGATGAAGGGTCCAATGGTGAAGGGTTAGAGATGGACATCGGTCGCCTCCAAAACACTGAATGGTAATATACAGATAGATCTAAATTTCCCCGATCGGGTGGTCGGGGAAATAAAAAAAAAATGCTCAGATATTAAGATTTGGTAGGCAATGAGATATATAAAAATGAAAACTGAAAAAAGTAATATAACATTTTTTAACACAAAGTCGTTCCATTTGTAGCAAAGTCAACACTCGGCTTCAAAATTCATAGGGGAAGATTTTTTTTTTCCACAATATTTTTTATTGAACCTTTTTGTTACAAACATGGCACAAACAGTCAAACACTAACACTAAAGTAATTTAAAAATTAAAAAAAAACACTAACAAAAAAATAAAAATAAAAAATGTACTAAAAACAACAACAACCATTAACAAAAGCAAGTCAACAACAATGCTCCTCTGTTTAGTCTAGGTAATCTATTACATAAGAATACATAATATACATTCACCAGTTTGGAATTTGCAAGGTCCACACATATCATTCACCTTCTTCTTCAGAAGTTATGTTTAATTTCTTTACATAATCAATGAAAGGTCTCCATATATTCTCAAACACAATTTCCTTTAATTTCAGTATACAGTGATCCCTCACTTATCGCGGTTAATGGGTTCCAGAACCGACCGCGAAAAGTGAAAAACCGCGAAGTAGCGTCACCCCTAATGACGTCATCCATAAATAATATGTACGTTCATTCTCTCACTCTCTCTCTCTCATATGATACGTGTGTGTGTGTGTGTGTACGTGTACATACATAAGTAGATGTAAATAAAGTGTACATAAATATGTTTTTAGAACTCTTTTATTCTTATAACAAGATATGTAACTCAAGATGATGATTTACTTCACAGGTTAATGAGAGCTTTACTGCTCATCAGGTGACGCCTCATCATCAGGTGCTAGAAGCGCAGGATCATCGAGGGCAGCTGGAGAAGCTGCAGGAGGCGGCGTAGTGGCTCGACGGGAAGACTATTTCGCACAAAATGGCACAAGAGAACAGCAAAAAGTTCCACGCTGCAAGACTACGTAACACGAGCGATAAAGAGCAATGAATGCGGTCTTCCTTCCTTCATGGGCGCTCGGCAGGGAGAGGAGGTGGGTGAAACGTCTCGGCCAATCAGCTTGCGGGGTGAAACGTCTCGGCCAATCAGCTTGCGAGATTTCCGAGCCGAGAACAGCGAACAGAGAGGTGGATTTTTTGAGTTGTGCGGGCTCTCCGTGTTGATACCTGATGGTCTAATGTAGTCTCCCTGCCTTCTGCTAGCGCCCGCCCGTTATTTCTCAATTTTGAATTTTTGATGAATATTTTTGAAAGATCCTCGATGCACTGAGGGCGCGAAAGGTGAAGCGCGAAGTAGCGAGGGATCACTGTATATGTTATTCTTTGTTGACATCTGTCTTAACCACTGAGTCACATCTGGTCTATGAGTCTTTTTCCACAGTAGTGCAATACATTTTTTGGCATTAATTCATTTTTTGACATTTTTTGACATTTTATCCAGTTCCGGTTCCACCGGACCGGTGGCGCCACACGAGTTGGCTGCCCGTTGCAACAGCCTTTTTTTATCTTCCTTCTTCTTTCTACATCTTTCACTCTATATATATATCACAGACACACAGATCGCCCCAAAGGTCTCCCGAGTCGGCGGACGGAGCCACTGTTTACAGCAGGAGACGTTACAGCAGGGAAGAGCTAGTGCTAGCTAGCACTCAACCGCCACCCGATGCTAATGGAGGAACTCGACATACCGGGAACTGTAGCGAAAACGACGCGGGTGCCAGGCTGGAGTTTAGGCGGCGTGCAAGAAATATAAGACAGAATAATAAAGAGCGATGGCAAGAACCAAGCAGAACGCCCGTAAAATCTACTGGAGGAAAAAGCACCCCAGGAAGTAGCTAGCCACCAAGGCTGCTCGGAAAAGCGCTCCGGCCACCGGCGGAGTGAAGAAGCCTCACCGTTACAGGCCCGGTACCGTGGCTCTGAGAGAGATCCGTCGCTACCAGAAATCCACGGAGCTGCTCATCCATAAGCTGCCCTCCCAGTGCCTGGTGAGGGAGATCGCTCAGGACTTAAAGACCAACCTGCGCTTCCTGAGCTTCGCCGTCATGGCTCTGCAGGAGGCCAGCGAGGCCTACCTGGTGGGTCTCTTCTTCGCTAAGAGGGTCACCATCATGCCCAAAGACTTCCAGCTGGCCCGCCGCATCCGCGGAGAGAAAGCTTAGACTTTCTGCTGCACATTCACCAACCACAATGCTCCGCACTGTGTGTCTATATATATATATATATATATATATATATATATATATATATATATATATAGTAATGTGTACATATGTTTACTAGCTGTTCTTGTTTTTTCTTGCCTTCTGATTGTTGCTCTGAGTGTTGCTATCCCTGTGCTGTTGCAATCCTGGAATTTCCCCATTGTGGGACTAATAAAGGCTTATCTTATCTTATTAAGCAAACCGAGGTCTATGAATGTTCTTTCACTCTTATTAAAATTATGTTTTTCTGGATACAGACCCAACAAAAACAGTTTAGGGTTCAATGTGAATTGTTTTGAAATTATTTTTTCAATTGTTACCCTCACCTCTTCCCAAAACATTCTGATTTTTCTACATTCCCATAAACAGTGAAATAGGGTTCCTTTACTTTCCATACATTTTGTGCATGTATCTGGTATGTTTTTGTTATATTGTAGCGAGGTGTAGCACCTTGGGAGAGCCAGATTGTCTAGCATCTCAGACAGGAGACAGTGGATAAGCTTGGGAGAACAAAGAGCAGGGGATTCCTGGTGAGATAGCAGGAAGGAGTCAAGGATGAGGGGGTTGAATGCAGTGTGATGCAAATGTCATGTTGTGTGTGATGTAAATGCCATGAAACTTAAGAGAGGAGTTTCTGCTTGAGAGTTCATTCTGTTCTGTGCTTGAAAGATGTGAGTGTGTAATAAATCGTCTGAAATGATTCCGCCTCTGATTTCACACACTCCACACTGGTGACCCAAGACGTATAATGGAACACGAGGCAAGATCCCCGGAGCTGGCCTGGTCAGGAAGCTACAGCGAGGCGGCAGCCATCCCACAGACAGCCAGGACTGGAACCCCCAGCCACGCGTGTGCGGTTTCAGTCAAGCTACTGGATTTCTGGCAGCACAACCCGCACTCTTGGTTCCACCTCACCGAGGCCCAGTTCGCCCTCCGGGGAGTAACAGTAGATGATAGCAGATTCTACCATGTGGTCGCAGCGCTCGACGCCCGCACAGCTCAGCAGGTAGCGAGCCTGCTCGATCAGCCACCAGCCAGCAGCAAATATGAAGCGCTCAAGGCTGCGCTCATCCAGCGCTACACACTCTCGGAATGTGAGAGAGCAGAGAGGCTTCTGACGCGGACCGAGTTAGGAGATGGTTCAGCCGTAGACCTGATGGAGAAGATGCTGGCGTTAATGGGCAAGGACGACGGGCACTTTCTGTTCGCCCACCTCTTCCTCCGGAACCTTCCAACAGAGGCGAGAGCGGTTCTGGCCAATTTGCCGTGGCTGGCCGCGCGCGACTACCGTGCGCTAGCCCAGGAGGCAGACCGGATCATCATCACCACCAGGGCGATCACAGTCAACGCGGCAGCGGCGGAGCCCAGCAGGACGACCAGAGGAGGCGAGGAGCCACCGACGGTAGTGGCAGCCGGGGCCAAGGAGCGCCAGAGAGACACGCTCTGTTTCTACCACTGCCGCTCTGGAGAGAAGGCACGCAGATGTGCGCCACCGTGCCAATTCAAGCGCTCGGGAAAACGCCAAGGCCAGGGGTCGGTAGCAGCTGCGACCCTCGGTGAAGAGAGCAAGCTGCTCTCCTTAACGGATGCATGCTCTGGGAGGCGTTTCCTCGTGGACACCGGAGCCCAGAAGAGCTTCATCCGGCCGACCTACGCTGACCGGCTGGAAAGATCTAGCGGCCCCGGGATGTTGGCAGCAAACAGCTCGGATATTAAGACCTTTGGTGAGAGGACTCTGCTCTTATCTCTACACGGCCGTACATATGAGTGGACTTTTGTCATAGCAGCACTGAATTACCATATACTGGGGGCTGATTTTCTGTGTGCACATGGTTTACTGGTTGATGTTGCTAACAGGCACTTGGTTAATGCACTGTCCTTTGACTCTCTCCCCTGTATAGCTCGAGTGACACAGCCAACAGCACAAGCCAACGTCACAGCTCCAGGCGGTAAGTTCCACACACTGCTCACTCAGTTCCCAGCACTCACGGTCCCGATGTTTTCCGCGGCCATTGCTAAACTAACTAACTAACTAACTAACCTGCACTTATATAGCGCTTTTCTAGTCACAAAGACCACTCAAAGCGCTTTAAACACGGGGTGGAGCACTTTATCACCACCACCGGGCCGCCCGTTTTTGCAAGACCTCGGCGCTTGGACGCAGCTAAACTGGCCATAGCGCGAGAGGAGTTTGCCAACCTGGAAAGGTTGGGCATCATCAGGCACTCGAACAGCCCATGGGCTTCCCCGCTACACATGGTCCCTAAGGCTGAGGGATCGTGGCGACCGTGCGGGGATTTCCGCAGGTTGAACAACGCCACAGCGCACGACCGCTACCCAATTCCCCACATACAGGATTTTTCCGTTCACCTCGCCGGAGCACGCATTTTTTCCAAAATAGACCTGGTCCGCGGTTACCACCAAGTCCCAGTGTGCGCTGAGGACATACCCAAAACAGCGGTAATAACTCAGTTCGGTCTATTCGAGTTCCTGCGCATGCCATTCGGGTTAAAAGGAGCGGCACAGATGTTCCAGCGCATGATGGATGCAGTGCTGCATGATCTCCCGTTTGTGTTCGTCTACCTGGACGATATCCTGGTAACCAGTGCGTCCGAAGACAAACACGAAACCCACCTCACGACAGTTTTCCGGAGGTTGGAGGAGCACGGGTTAATAATCAACCCGGCGAAATGCCAGTTCGGCGTGACGGAGATTGATTTTCTGGTGCACCTCGTCTCTCCCGAAGGAGCGATCCCGCTGCCCGACAAAGTGCACGCCATGGCGGATTTTCCCCGGCCTCAGACGGTCAGGGCACTGCAGGAATTTTTGGGAATGGTGAACTTTCATAACCGTTTCCGTCCCCACGCGGCGCAGCTCATGCAACCATTATACGCTGCGCTCAAGAAACAGAAACCCGCGGATAGGTTTTTTCCTTCCTGCTCTTCAGAGAGAACAGACGCCTTTTCTTTGCTGCTCCCTCTTTTACCCTCCTTCCCTCCCTAACTGAGAATCCCAGCTTGCTGTCTTGTCTGCGTCGCTGTTCTTCTGACTGAATCTTGATCCAAACGAAAAAATGGATTTGGTGAGCGGCTTTAATAAAATTAACAACATTTTATATAAATTCGGGCCAGGGGGAGCCCCTATGGAGAGACCCATGGATTGGAACGCATGTGTCTGCATAATTCGACTGAGGATGTGGAAACATCTACCTGGTTTGGCTAGGATCACAGGATTTTCTGCTGATTGGCTCTGGAGTTTTTCCTGGTGTATCGAAAAATTAACTGGTAGAGCTAATTAAAAGCGGTCCTGGCATAGCTGCTTCTCAACAATTCGACTAGACGGGGGAGTGCACTAACTATCGGCAATGATTAACATGCCGATAACAGATTATAGAATAACAGATTTCCACCTGGCATGCATTGTAGAGAGAATGGACTCTACCGGACATGTTTATCCATGTTCTAGAAGGGAAACATCTGGAGTCGTTTTTGGTGCCTCCAAGGAATGGATTTAAAGCCTATGTATGGAAATTATGGACACAGGATTGCATGAGATGGGAAATTTATGCTCTGTGATCTGTGTCTACCAGACCTTGAATTCGATGCCCTGTTGTCTATTTTTCCTCCTGGATTAAGACAAAACAGAAGATTGTGCTTCTCTTTCATAAACAAACTGGGACTGCATCTGAACTCTCATTGACATGTGACTGGCTCAGGAAATTTCCATCTGCCATGCCTCAAGGACATGCTTCCGAGTTTCAGACACTAAGACATAACATCTCGGCTGGGAGAGATTTTGCTGCCTCCAGTAACTGATAAACACCCACCTGCATTCAACATACACGAACACACTGATTCATATATACTGAATTACACTCATCCATTCACTGACTCTCTCTGACTTTTGGTCTTTTGGTTTTTTGTCCACTAAATGTTTGCTAAATATGCATTGAGGGTTTTTTTTGCCTGCATTCAAAATTTCGCTTACCCATTAAGCGTCAATTTGATAAAACATGTTTTTTTCTCTCGCCTATTGTGTCATATCATTTCTTTTCTTTTTTTCCTTTCTTCTTTATGACTGGCGCCTAGCGGCTGCCCCGGCCTTGGATGCGCTCTGCAGAGCGTGCCCAAATGCCAAGTCACGTTTTGTTACCTTGTATTCATACATGTGTAATGACAATAAAGTTGAATCTCATCTCATCTCATCTCAAATGGACCCCGGAGCGAGAGCGGGCATTCTCGGAAGTTAAAGCAGCCCTGGCAAACGCCGCACTGCTGGCGCATCCAGACCCGACGGCCCGCATAGCGCTCACGACCGACGCTTCAGACGTGGCAATAGGGGCTGTCGTGGAGTAGCGCGTCGCCGGGGCTTGGCAGCCGCTCGCTTTTTTCAGCAGAACTTTGCGCGACAGCGAATGTAAATACAGCGCGTTCGACAGAGAGTTGCTGGCCCTTCACCTGGCCATACGCCACTTCCAGTTCGGGCTGGAAGGGCGCAGCTTCACCGCGTTCGTGGACCACAAGCCGCTAACATTTGCGATGGCCAAGGTTTCAGAACCGTGGTCGGGCCGGCAGCAGAGACAGCTGGCCGCGATCTCAGAGTTTACTACCAATATTCAGCATGTGTCTGGTAAACTGAATGTAGTGGCGGACTCCCTCTCGTGTGCCGTAGTGGCCCCGGTCTGCGTGGGGATAGATTACGCAGCCATGGCCGCGGAGCAGGTTAGCGATGCAGACGTGCGCGCGCTCCAGTCTGGACCAACAGGGTTAAGGCTGGAGACCAGGGTGCTGCAGGATGGCGGCCCCTCCCAATCTGCGATGTCTCCACGGGTCGCGCGCGTCCAGTGGTCCCGGCCGCGTGGCGCTGCCGCGTGTTTGAGTCGGTTCACACTCTGGCGCACCCAGGAGTGTGCGCGTCTTTGTCAAAATGGTGGGAGAGAAATTTGTGTGGCCGAGCCTACACAAACAAGTGAAAGAGTGGGCTGCAGCCTGCGTGGCGTGCCAACGAGCCAAGGTACACAGACACACAAAGGCTCACTCGGAGCCGTTTCGTATTCCGGCTAAGAGGTTCGACCATGTTCACATGGACCTCGTGGGCCCCCTCCCGCCATCACAGGGGTGCACGCACCTCCTGACAATGGTGGACCGCACCACGCGCTGGCCAGAAGTGGTTCCGCTGGCGGCAACCGCGTCCGCGGATGTAGCGCATGCTTTTTTAACAGCATGGGTGGCGCGTTTTGGAGTCCCGTCGGACATTACGTCCGACAGGGGCCCGCAATTTGTTTCCAAACTCTGGTCTGCGATGGCCCACAGCCTGGGTGTTACAATTCACCGCACAACCGCGTACAACCCACAGGCCAATGGGTTATGCGAGCGTTTTCATAGATCACTGAAAGCAGCACTCAGGGCTTCATTGACAGATGCAAATTGGGTAGACAGGCTGCCATGGGCTTTATTGGGGTTGCGCTCTGCGCCGAAAGAGGATCTGGAAGCTTCCCCGGCAGATCTCGTTTTTGCGCAGCCACTACGGCTGCCCAGGGAATTCCTACCAGATAATCCCGCGCCGGGCAGCTCCCCGTCTCAGCTTTTGCAGCATAGCGCAAACACAGGCACGCTGCCGGGCCCTGCCCACCACAGTTTTCCGCGTGATTTCGTGCCTAAAACTTTGAAGAGCGCGGAGTTCGTGTTTGTCAGACACGACGCCCACCGACCTCCATTGCGCCCACCCTATGATGGACCGTTCAGAGTGCTGGAAACAGGGGATAAGCATTTTTTGCTAGACTTGGGGGGTAGGAGGGAAAAAATTGGCATAGACAGACTCAAACACGCTTTCTTTGTGGCGGACGAGCAAGTGCTGTTGGCTAAGGCCCCTGGGCGTGGAAGACCCCCACGGAGAGCTCCCCAGGGAAACGATTCACCAGAGCAGCCACATGGACAGACCGAAGTGCCCCCCCCCCAATAACAGCCCACCCGCAGTCAGACACACTCCCAGCACCACCACCCCCACCGGCACAGCAGCGCCGCGGAGGCGGTAAACCCCAGTTACAGCAGATACGGGAGGAGACGGAAGCCCAAGCAGCATGTGGACTGTTGTTCAATTGTTCTATCACAGCATGTGGACTGTTATTCTATTGTCCTATCTAAGATGCTGGGGGGGGGGGTGATGTGTAGCGAGGTGTAGCACCTTTGGAGAGCCAGATTGTCTAGCATCTCAGATAGGAGATAGTGGATAAGCTTGGGAGGATAAAGAGCAGGGGATTCCTAGTGAGATAGCAGGAAGGAGTCAAGGATGAGGGGGTTGAATGCAGTGTGATGCAAATGTCATGTTGTGTGTAAATGTGTGTGTGTCATGTTGTGTGTAAATGCCATGAAACTTAAGAGAGGAGTTTCTGCTTGAGAGTGCATTCTGTTCTGTGCTTGAAAGATGTGAGTGTGTAATAAATTGTCTGAAATGATTCCGCCTCTGATTTCACACACTCCATAATATTTATTTAACTCCACTGGTGTAACATACATCCGCATTAACCATTTAAAATGTATCATTTTAAGACGTACATTTATTGATTTGGTTTGAGCTTCTGCACAAGCCATTTCCCATTGTTCCTCTGAAATTTCAATTTGCAGGTCTTCTTTCCAATAATTCAGTCTTTTCAGTGAATTTTCACTTGAGAATAGTGTCAATGAGTTATAAAACTCTGAAAAAATTTTGACGAAAGATAGTAAGAGAAAGGGTATTATTTCAAAGGATGAATAAGTAGGTCGGGTGAGAGCATTATTTTGATTTGATCGAATAAAAGTTCTAAGTTGAAGATATTTAAAAAAATGTGTTCTATTAAGCTTGAATTTAATCCTCAGTTCTTCAAAAGACATTATGTTATCTGAACGTGACAAATATAAGTCTTGAATCTTTTGAATCCCTTTTAAATTCCATACTTTAAATACAGAATCTGCTCTCCCTGGTGTAAAATATTGATTACCCCATATTGGGATAAATTGTGACAGTAAGTGTAGTTCTTTCAAATATTTTTTAGTTTCACACCATATTTTGATCATGTGCTTTACAATTGGATTTTTAACTTGTTTCTGTAATTTTTTAGCCGAGTCTGAGTATATGAATAAGGGAAGAGGTAAAGGTAAATTGTATGATTCCATTTCAGTCCAGTGAAGAGGATCATTTGATGAAAAATAATATGTCATAGACCTCAGTTGTGCTGACCAGTAATACAACATAAAGTCTGGACATTTCAGACCTCCACGATCAAATGGTAAATATAGTAAGGACAAACGTAATCTAGCCTTCCTATTGTTCCATATAAATTCCACTAACTTTTTTTTTAATTCTTGAGAATAGATGTGAAGGTGGTGGTAAAGGAATGTTTTGAAATAGATAAAGTATTTTTGGTAAGATATTACTTTTAAGTATATTAATTCTCCCGATCATTGACATTGGTAGTGACATCCATCTCTGAAGTAACTCATTAATATCTGTCATTAAGGCTTCATAGTTGGCACTGGCGACTGATTCTAGCTTAGGCAAAATTTGAATTCCTAAATATTTAAACTGATTTACAACATTGAATTGATTTACCTCAGGAACTGGGTGATTTCTCTGGGTCTCATTTAGCATTAATATTGAAGATTTTGTTTTATTTATTTTATATCCTGATATTTCCCCAAAGTTCTTTATTAAATTTAACAAGGTCGGAATTGATTTTTTTAAAATTCGACATAAACAAAATTATGTCATCGGCATACAGGGAAATTTTATGTTCTGTTGATCCTACTTTAATTCCATATATTTGTGGATGTAAACGTACTGCCATCGCTAAAGGTTCAATTGCCATAGTAAACAGTAAAGGTGAAAGTGGACAGCCTTGTCGACATCCTCTATTGATTTTTATTGATTTTGAGATATTGCTGTTTGTTAGGATTTCTGCTGTAGCATTATTGTATATTATCTGGACCCATTTTATGAAATTATTTCCAAGTCCAAACCTTTGTAGGACTTCAAAAAGATAGGGTCATTCGACCCTATCAAAGGCCTTTTCAGCGTCCAATGATAGGAGAGCTGTATCCAGTGCTTCTTTATTGGAATAAATAATATTAAATAGTCTTCTTACATTATGGAAGCCTTGTCTTCCCATTATAAAGCCATTCTGATCTCGGTTAATAATATTTGGTAATATTTCCTGTAGTCGTTTTGCTAAAATTTTACAGATTATTTTAAGATCAGCATTTAATAGGCTTATTGGTCTCATGTTTTCACATTTATTAGGGGGTTTACCTGGTTTTGGCAACATTATAATTAAGGCATTATTCATGTGTGGTGGTAAATTACCATTTTGAAATGCTTCTAAAACCATTTCCAAAAGTGGTTTTATTAATTTATTCTTAAATTTTTTATAGAGGTCAACTGGAAGACCATCTGGTCCTGCTCTTTTTCCTGATTTCATATTATCAATGGCTTGCCCAACTTCTTCCTGACTAATTTTAGACTCCAGTATCTCCCTGCTTTCATTTGGAATACACGGTATAGATAATCCACCCAAAAACCCATTTAGTTTTGTTAAGTCAGTTTCATTTTTTGTATCATATAGTTTTTCATAATAATCTCTAAAGGCACTATTAATTTTTAAAGGATCTATAACTACCTGTCTGTTACTTATAATAATGGTAATTGGTGTTTTAAATTCTAATTGTTTAATCTGCCATGCCAATAATTTTCCTGATTTTTCACCTTGTTCATAAAAAGTTTGCTTCAATCTTAGAAGACTCAAGGCAGCTCTATTTGCTGATTTTTTGTCATATTCAGCTCTCAGAATCAGTAATTCATTCTCTAACTGTGGGTTACTTCCTGCATACACTTTTTCTTGAAGAATTTTTTATTTTACGTTCCAATTGGACTCTCTCCTCTCAAGTCTTCTTAGATTTTGAACCTGTATAACTAATAATGTGCCCCCTAATAAAATCTTTGAAAGCCTCCCGCTTTATACATGCCGTTGTTTGTGTAGTATTAATATCAAAAAACTCATCTATCTGTTTTTCTATGTACTTAACAAATTCCTCATCCTGAAGCCATTTATGTTGAAAATGCCACCTACCTGGATCCTTTGTCAATTTCTTATCTACATATATTAGACAGCAGGGTGCATGATCAGAGATCACAATGTTATCATAGAAACAGTTTTGAATCTTGGACCTTAATTCTGTAGAGATCAAAAAGTAGTCAATATGTGAGAATGTCTTATAGGTATTAGAATAACAAGAATAGGCTTTGACTTGTGGTTTCATTTCTCTCCATATATCTAGCAATCTCAGTTCTTTCATAAAATGATTAATAGTCATCCTACATCCATTGTGTGTACAGTCCAGTCCTGTTGATTTGTCTATACTGGGATTCAATGTACAATTAAAATCCCCTGCTATTATATGTTGCCCTGTAAGTGATGATAAAGTGAGGAATAAATTAACAAAGAAGTTTTGATCATCAATATTGGGGCCGTATAAGTTCACCAGATTTATATTTTCTAATAACAAAGATCCTTGGATGATTAGATATCTTCCAAATTTGTCTCTAATTACATTTTTCACTTGAAATAGGACTGTTTTGTGTATGAGAATCATAACTCCCCTGGCTCGGGATGAAAATGATGAGGTGAACACGTTACCTTGCCATCTTCTCCTAATTCTTTTTACATCCTCCTCTATTAGATGCGTTTCTTGTAAAAAATACAATTTTTGAATCTATGTCTTTTATTTTATTCATAACTTGTTTAAGTTTTTTTTTTAGATTTTTTAGACCTCTGCAATTCCATGAAGTCAAATTAAGATTAACGCTTTGATCTATGATCAATAAGGAGTTTGAGATTACCTTGCAATATGAACATGCTCATACAGAGAAGCAAAAACATGGATGATAGAACATTCATCCTACAAACCAAACAAAAACAAAAACAAATTCCCCTTCCCCACATTCGTGGTAATCCCCCCAAAATCAAAAAAATTCCATCTCCCGTTATAGCTAGTGACTGTTCCACACCTGCGAGGATCAGTCAAACCACTCTCTCTTTCTCCTCTCAATCACCCTGACTATTATTTTATGACATGACATTAACTCTCTTCTGTAGTTTTTTCAACATAACGTCAAAGTTTTATATCAACTTTGTACATCATAGCTTTTTTTTTTAATACAGTCTGTATTTTGTAGATATGTTATATGTTTCAGATCAATCAGATGCCTGTACAAACGCTTAAATGTTCTACCTTTGTCATGTTCATGCTTAGCTCCCACCAGTTTCCTTTTGGATCTGCTTAATGAGCTCCTGTGCCTCTTGAGGGGTCTTAAAGATGTGGGTTCTCCCTTTATATGTGACCAGCAGTCTTGCTGGATGAATCACTCCGTGACGAATCCCGAGGTTGCGCAGCTCTTTGCGGGCGGGGTCGAACTGCCTCCTTAATTGTTGAATTCCTGTGGCCAAACCTGGGTAGAAGCGCACCTGTTGATCCTGGTATTTGATTTCCCCTTTAGCTCGCGTCGCGTTGGTGACCGTCATCTTGTCCCTGTAGTTGAGGAACTTCATAATCAGCATCCTCGGTGGTGTCTTATTATCTCTCGGTGGGCCGATTCGGTGAGCTCTCTCTAAGACGACCGATGACTGCAGGTCTGCGTTGTTCAGCGCTTCTGGAATCCACTTTTCCAAAAAGGAACATGAATCCCATCCCTCCGCTCCCTCCGGGAGGCCCACCAGCCTCAAATTATTCCGTCGCGAGCAGGATTCCAAGTCCAGGACGTTATCTTCCAGACGTTTCCATTTTAATTCCAGTGTTTGCAACTTTGATTGTAGGCTGGTGACGTCATCTTCAGCGCTTGAAATTCGGAGCTCCACCTGCGATACTCGTTCCATACAGTCGCTTATTTCCTTTCTCATACCTTTTATCGCTGCTATAATCCCCTCAAATTTAGACGAAAACTCTGTTCTCATGGAGTTGATGGCAGCGAGCACTGCGCTTGTCCCCTCTTCAGCAGCTCCCGCTCCACCGCTGGCTCCATCCTCTGCCATCGTCTCTGGATTTTTTTCTGTCTCGCCTCGAGTGTGGAAGTCTGTTAGCTTGGGTTGTTTTGTCGAATTGCCCCCTCCTCCACCCAGTTTCCCAGCCTTGGTCTTCACCATATCTGCGCCTAAATGATGGGATCGGTTTTTGTTCCAATTAAGAGAGTTTTAGTAAACTTTTTATTTTTAGGAGCAGAGCAGTGTGAAACACGCCTTCCTACATGGCCGCCATAACCGGAAGTCATAGGGGAAGATTTTACTTTCGGCGGAAAAAAATACTAAACTCACGATCGCCTTATGTGGGAAAAAAAATCAATTACACAAACTCTTTTCCGGGCGAGTTTTGACACTGTTGCTTTTTTGCGCTGTTTTGATATGGGCAATCATCCGTATCTCTGCACAACAATCGTCCGTATCTCTGTGCTGTTTTGATATGGGTGATCGTCTGTATCTCTGTGCAACAATCGTCTGTATCTCTGCGCTGTTTTGATATGGACGATTGTCCGTATCTCTGCGCTGTTTTGACATGGGTGATTGTCTGTATCTCTGTGCAACAATCGTCCGTATCTCTGCGCTGTTTTGATATGGACAATCGTCCATATCAAAACAGCGCAGAGAAGCGACAGTGTTGAAACTCGCCCGGAAAAGAGTTTGTGTAATTGATTTTTTTTTTCCACATAAGGCAATTGTTATTTAATTGTTTGGTTTACAGAAATTTTGGCTTCAATTTTTTTTTTTTTTTTGAATTTCCCCGATTGGGTGGTCGGGGAAATTAAAAAAAAAAAAAATGCTCAGATATTCAGTTTCGGTAGGCAATGAGATTTATAAAAATGAAAACTGAAAAAAGTAATATAACCTTTTTTATCACAAAGTCGTTCCATTTGGAGTAAAGTCAACACTCGGCTTCAAAATTCAAAGGGGAGGATTTTACTTTTGGCAGAAAAAAATATAATAAAATCACAATCGCCTTATGTAGAAAAAAAAAATCAATTACACAAACTCTTTTCTGGGCGAGTTTTGACACTGTTGCTTCTCTGCGCTGTTTTGATATGGGCGATCGTCCATATCATCCATGTTTTGATATGTTGATATTGTCTTGAGCTGTGGGTTTTCGTTTGAAAACCGTAGGTATGGCAGTCGGTTTTAGAACCCATTTGTAACGAACTTTCAAGCCTAAAGATTCCTTTATAGCAGGCACCTCCTCAAAACTGTCTGCAGTGAAATGATCGCTACAGAGTACAGAAGATGGTGTTGGTTGCCATTTGTCCCTTGTTCTCTGTACTTGCTTCTCCCATTTTTTAAGAAGCTCTGGATCTTTGGGGAATGAGAACATGCTTATTCATTCACTGGAGCAATTAGAACATCCAGCCGCCACGCAACGTTTCGGCATTTCTTCGCTGATATACAAGCTAAACAGCTTGTTTACATTGGCAGCACACGGATCAGCCGAGAGGAAACTCTCCTCATGACGTCATATCCAGAAACGAGACGCGTCTCTGGACAAAGTGTTAGTGCAGCATGGCGCTAAATTTGAATTCACTTAGAAATATTTTTCCACTTATTTAGTGTTCGAAGTCAACAGCACACACTATGTGGACGACTGAACATAAATTCATACTGAATATTGATCCATAGTTCCTACATCATGTCACAGACACTTTAAACTGCCATAGAAGATTATGTGTTAAAGATGCCCTCCAGCGGCTCTAAACCCATCTCAAAAACAAATGTGTATTGCCCAGAATACTAGATTGTGCTTTTTAATCACAAAAATCTTTCACTGCCTTAAAATTGCTTGGGAAGTGATTTTAAATCTTGCACATACTTAATTACGAGCGGATCTATGAATATTGTAATTAGCTGCCTGCAGGGCTTGCATGTGATTGTTTACTGCACTCCTGACCTGCAGGGCTTGCACGTGATTGATTGCCGCGCTCCTGACCTGCAGGGCTTGCCTGTGATTGGTCACTGTGCCTCCTGGTGGGTGGGCTGCTAGTCTGTTCAAGACGTTTCCAGACGTTAAAGTTTTGCCTTTATCTTCAAAAGTAAAAGGCGAAACATTTTTTATGAAAACAGTTGAGGCGAGAAACAAATGTGTAGTTGCCAAATGTGTGTTTACTTTTAACAGACAACACACATCTTCATCCCCCTATGCCTCCATCCTGCTGCTCCTTGGCTCCTCCCTCTTCCCCCAAGGTAGCCAAGAGTACCCATCGGATTGCTTTTTTTTTTCTTTCCCCCCTTGTCCCGTCAGGCAGCTCGGCAAACAGAAAAGGGATCTATCACCCTGATGGGGCCAAAACAGATTTACTTTCCCAAGAGGAGCTTATACAGTACCTAACTATGTACTGTATATTGTTGTAAACTCCTCCTGGAATAACTTTTAATATTTTATTTTGATTATTTTACCCATGGAAGACCCGACAAGATGGGGAAGAGGGAAAGGAAGTGCGTGGAGGGGGAAAGAAAAGGGAGGGGAACAGGCAAAAAGACAAACAAACCAACAACTAAAAAACAGAAGAAAAACTGCTTCTTCCACTGAAGATGTATCAACATGAGTCTGGTTTCCGCACCTGTTAAAGGAGAGACACTTGTGCGTGTGCGTCTGTGTGCATATATATGAGAGCTCATGCAAAATAAGTGTGTGCATGTGAGTGGTTTGTCAGGAAACATACGAACTGGGGGGGCAGTCACAGCAGCTTTCCCCTCGGGAACCCCGAGCAGGCAAGGCAGCCTCACCAACCCCCACGGGGCACAAACGTCCAAGGTCAGCAAGCCCCAGGAATGCCAGGCATCCGCCCCTGGAGGGACGATCAAGGAAGGTCAGGTCACCAGGTGGCCGGCGTGGAGAGTCCACACCCCCGGACCCACCAGCCCCCTACCCCCCCAGCGGGGCCAACGCCCACCCCCGGGCCCCAGGTGCCAGGAGGCCTGTGACCCCACTCCCCGGGCCCGCGTCTCTTGGCGCGAGCTCCCTCAGGCACCCCCACAGCGGGCCCGCCACCCCAACGCCACCGCTGTACACCCTGGGGACCCCCATGCCCAAAGAAGTCCCCCCTGCCCAGGGGATCCCACATTGCCGAGAGGCACTACACCCCTAATCCAGCACCTCCTGACTTGCAGACACACTACTCCCCACACCTTCACACCCACATGCTCCCATGCGCACCCATGTGCACTCTGTCACTCTCACTCACCTGGACCCACCCATTTTCTCTCACTCCTATACCTGTTCATTCTCACCCCTCATTCACCCTTGTTTCTTAAGGTGGCTGCGAAGCCGATGCAGTGAGCCTGAATGCGCACCAGCACCCAGCAGCGGTCGGAGAGACCACCAGTGCAGGCCACAGAAGCAGACCCCCACCCCCGGCACCCGCCGGAGTGACTGATCAGCAGACCACTGCAGGCACCCCGAGATGCCACCCGACACACAAAGCACTGCACAAAACTGACCCACCATCACCACCTCCATTCATCACCCCCTCACTCTCACTTACTCTCATATTCAGTCCCGCTCTCACTCCCTTGGTTCTATTTATACATTCAGTAGCACCCAGTGATTTTGACAGCATGACGGGTCCTAGGCTCCTCACCAAGCCCCCATGCCCCCAGCAGGAGGACTATAACGGGGTGGAGAAGACACCCACCCCCTCCCCCCACACAAAGCATGGTGGGTGTATGTCGGTTATATGATGTGATTATGTGTAAATGTGTGGACTACCTAAGTGCAATTAAAATTTGGGGGGATGGTGATTGGAGCACTGTGAGCCACTGCGATGGGCAGTGGGACCCCATCCCCCCAAACCCTCAGTGTCTAAAATGCAATTAAAATGTTCTGTCTGCAGCCTGCCAGTTACTGAGTGGCTGACGTCACTCGCTGTCCCAGCGTTCGCCGTCGGATTTGCATAAATAACAATGCAGATCATGTGTGAGTATTCCCTCGGGAGATAGGTAGGCCGCTTGCTAACAGCTAGCAACTCGATGTCTTTGCTGCAGTGTTGTTGTTTAACAGTGATATGTCCCGGTCTGCACCAGTTGTTATTAACATAGATCATCACTCCACCGCCCCTTGCTTTGCCACTGTCTGGTGTTCGGTCTGCCCGTATCACGTGGAAACCCTCCAGTTCAATGCTAGCATCTGCTGCTAGTTCAGTTAGCCACGTCTCCGTAAACAATAAAAGGCAGCACTCCCGGTATATGCTATCGTAGCGGGAGATAGCCGCTAGCTCATCTAACTTTCCCAATATAGATCGTACATTCTCCATAACAACAGATGGGAGGGTGGATGTGTACCTTATATTCCTTGGCCGTCGTCTTACACCCGCACGACACCCACGTTGTTTTCGCCTTATTTCTCCCGGTATGTCGAGTTTTTTCGTTAGCACCGAGTGGCGGTTGAGTGCTAACAGCTGTTCCCTGCTGTACCGTCTCCTGCTGTAAACAGTGGCTCCGTCCGCCGGCTCGGGAGACATTTGGGGCGATCTGTGTGTTCGTGATGTGTAAGGTGTCGCCAGATCAGAAAGTTGTCACCGGATCGGAAAGATAGAGGAAGAAGAAAAAACAACTCAGAACTGAGCCGCTGTTGCAAAAAGGCAGCCGACTCGTGTGGCGCCAGAAGAGGAAAAAAAAGCAATAGTGAAATATTTGCCCAGTCTTTGCCTGCTGCTGCGTCAAAAGACATTTTCTCTACTAACTGGGTCAAAATCAGTAGGAGAGAATGTTGACAAGGACTGATCATTTTCACCGAGATTAAAGATGAAATGCCTGTGTTTTCCAGAATAGTAAATATACTATTAGTTGATAGAGTTATCCATTTCCTTGTGGAGAAGGTTGCGGCTGATTTCTGGCTCATTTCAGTGAGCATTTTCATGCCTACAAAGTATTTGAAAGTGATGAGGTAGATTTTGTCAAAGCAGACAGTTTTTGTTTACAAACCCTTTGACTTGCAAAGTGCTTATGGTGAAGATGATAGCCTATATATTGTACCTTTGTGTTCTTTGTCAAAATATGAAGTTGTTAACATTGGTGCTTGGATGATTTTTTTTCTGAATAATGAGTTTCAACAATGGCTTGTTTTAGTGATTTCCCCGGCTCTGCAGGTGACCATTGCACCTGCATGAGTGGACGCACCTGCTGCCGCTGCTTTGCCAGCACATAAAAGGATCATCATGTAAAAGCTTCAGTGCTGGCCCGTTCGGTATACTGCCTGTGAAACTAGCAAGCGAGTTACATTTCTACTACAAGGGTTACAAAGGTTCTAATTCCTCTCTAGCTCCTCTTCCCAGGTTGCTGCCATCCTGTGTGGTGCACCTCTGGGGATCGTTGCACGTCCACCTGCTCCATCATCCTCACCTCCACCTCAGCCAACTGGGATCCACCCGGTCAGACACCACCCAGCTCCTCTCCTTCTCTACTTCCTGCCAGCCTCATCTCGCTGGTTCGTCTATTCCTGCTGGGTTTCTCTGTCAGGCTCTCTGTTCAGCACACGTAAGTGGCAGATTTGTTTTCCCCACTTCCCAACCTCCTTTCTCCACTAATCTGCTCTCGTCTCTCCCCACAGGAGTGTCTTCCTCTGGCGAGTGACGTCTTTCTATACCTGTGCTCCATATTTTGGGGATTTATAAACTGTTTAAACGTTGCTTCTCTGTGTTGTGTGTGTTGTCTCTGGTGTGGCACCCAGCACATGAGCTGATCTTTCTATCAATATGACAGAACGAGCAAGCTACAATATAGGCTCAGCAGGGGCCGCATCAGCAGAATACTCCGCTCTTCACTGCCTCGACATCACAGAGAGGCAGGTGGCCATGCTCATGCAACAGCTTTAGACAATTACGCAGCAGCTGAGCACGGTCACCAAGCATTTGACCCGTATGTCTTGTTCGGGCCCTTCCTCTCCACCTGCTGCTCCTGTTTCTTCCACCGTCCGTCGAACGACTTCCGTTCCCTCACCTACCCTGTACGTGGGAGAGGTGGGGAAATGTAAGGGTTTTCTTTGCCATGTTTGGCTTTATCTGGGCCAGGTGGGTGGGGAGTACCTGGACGAGACCTCCAAAATTCCTTTCATGACCCTCCTGCTGCGAGATCAAGCCCTTAGTTGGGCCCAGTCAATCCTCAACAGCCCGGAGGGTCCCAGCTACACATTTGATAGATTTGTTACTGAATTCTCCCGGACTTTTGACCGAACAAAGAGTGAGGGCAATACAATCAGCCGCCTCATGTCTCTCCATAAGGGAAGCCGGTCTGCTGCCAACTACTCTGCGGAGTTTTGGGTCGTCGCGGCGGACTCTGGATGGAATGAGGTTGTGTTACGCAGCGCCTTCCTCCAGGGTTTAAACACCAACCTCCACAACAACCTGGTGGTTCATGCTGTCCCCTCGTCTTTAGACGGTCTTATCAATCAGGGTGTCAGTTTGGACAACCGGTACCTTGAGTGCGCGAAGGAGCACAAATCCTCCTCTCACCCACCCGTTGTGCATGTGCCAGTCCAGGCCACTGACACAGGTGGAGTCGACTCCTCTTCCAAACCAAAGGTGCTTGGCAGGGCCCGTCAAGCTCTGGAGGAGCACCAGCGATGGGAGAGAGCTGGTGCATGCATGTACTGTGGCTCCTTAGAGCATAAATTGAATGACTGCCAGCTGAAGCCAAAAAAACACGGCCTGTCAGTAGCCATGGGGGGTCTCGCAGGCGGAACTCTTATTCATCCCCCCAGTAATTTCTCTATTTCAACCCTTATCCAGTTGCCGGGGGTCGAGAGCAGGGTTAAGGCTCTGATTGATTCAGGGGAGGAGCAAAATTTCATTTCTTCCCTGCTCATGTTGGAGATGGTGGGTATTCCCGTCACTAAATTATCCATTCCACTGAATGTCATGACCTTATCAGGCAGTAACGTGGCTTCAATCTCCGAACGCACAACGCCGATCTCCGTTCTTCTTTCCGGGAACCACTGGGAGGACTTATCGTTCTTTATCCTCCCAAATTCTTCCTCCCCGGTGGTCCTGGGGTATCTGTGGCTCTGGAGGCACAACCCCCATTATTAATTGGACACAAAGCTCAATTTCCTCCTGGAGCTCGTTCTGTTTGGCAACATGTCTCAGTTTGGCTGAGTGTTCACCATCTATACCCATCTCCTCCCCTCCTGTGGAGCCACCAGACCTCAGCCTCGTACCCGAGGTCTATCATGACCTTGGCATGATATCTTGGCATGAACCTTAGCAAGTCGAGAGCGCTCTCTTTACCACCTCACCGCTTATATGACTGTGCCATAGATCTCCTCCGAGGTGCATGGCTGCCATCCAGCCAACTCTATAGCATCTCTGGGCCGGAGGTGGAGGCAATGGAGAGATATATTAAGGACTCGCTGAATGCCGGCCTCATTCGGCCTTCCTAAGCTCCTCTTGGGACAGGATTCTTTTTTGTCGGAAAGAAGGATGGATCTCTGCACCCATGCATTGATTACCGGGAGTTAAACGCAATCACCGTCAAAGACAAATATCCTCTGCCCCTGATCAACTCCACGTTCGAGCTCCTTCAGTGTGTGCGGGTGTTCTCCAAACTGGACTTGCGCAACGCATATCACCTGGTCCGTATTCACAAAGGGGACAAATGGAAGACGGCCTTTAAGACACACTTGGGGCAATTTGAGTACCTTGTAATGCGTTTTGGACTCACCAACGCCCCCGCTCTCTTCCAATGCCTCATTAATGATGTCCTCCGTGATATGGTGAATCAATTTGTTTTTGTCTAAGATGACATTTTGATTTTTTCCCCATACGCCAGAGGAACACACAGTCCATGTCAGAGCCATGTTACAATGGCTCCTGGAGAACCAACTTTTTGTGAAGGCCAAAAAGTGTGAGTTTTCCACCTTCTCCACTTCCTTCCTTGGATTTATTGTGGCGGAAGGGGAACTGAGAACTGACCCAGTCAAGGTGAAGGTTATGCTGGATTGGCCTATGCCCCACTCCCGTAAGAAGCTTCAAAGCTTCTTGGGGTTTGCAAATTTTTATCGCAGGTTCATCAGGAACAACAGTGGGGTAGCACAGCCCCTTACGCAGCTGACCTCCATTAAGGTGCCATTTCTTTGGTCCGAGGCAGCCGAACAGACTTTTTCCAAATTAAAGACCCTGTTCTCTAAAACCCCCATCTTGTCCCAGGTCAACCCTCAGCTCAAGTTCACCCTGGAGGTGGACACTTCTGACTCTGGGGTGGGCGCTGTCTTCTCACAGTGCTCTACCTCCAAACGGACGCTCCACCCATACTTGTATTTCTCTTGGTGGCTCACCCCAGTAGAGAGGAACTATGATGTAGGGGATCGAGAGCTCCTGGCCATTAAGTTGGCTCTGGAGTAATGGAGGCACTGGTTGGAGGGAGCAGTCTATCCTATCGTCGTGTGGACCAACCACAAAAATTTAGAGTACGTCTGGTCGGCCCGCTGACTCAATGCAAGGCAGGCCCTCTGGGCCTTATTCTTTCTTAGATTTAATTTCACCATCACATACAGGCATGGCTCATGAAACATCAAACCGGACGCTCTCTCCCGGCAATTCTGCACTGACCATCCAGCCCCCCCCCCCCCCCGTCCCTCTCCCGGCCTATTTGGTCACCTTCATGCATCCTCGAAGCCCTTACCTGGGATACTGAGCAGAGGGTCCAACAGGCTCAGTCCATGGAACCCAGACCAGAAGGAGGACCAAGCGATCGCCTGTTTGCTCCGGCCGGCCTCCGCAGTGATGTCATTCGGTGGGGTCATTCCAGTCACTTTGCCTGCCATCCTGGGGCCTCCTGGACGATATACCTAATCCGGCAAGTGTTATGGTGGCCCACTCTGTGGAGGGACATCCGGGACTATGTGAAAGCCTGCCAAGTGCATGCCTGCAATAAAAATGACTCCTCACCACCTGCGGGCCAGCTCCATCCACTACCGGTCCCCAGCCGACCGTGGTCCCACATCGCCTTGGACTTTGTCACGGGACTTCCACCTTCTCAAAGCAACACTGTAATCCACACCATAGTTTACCGATTCCCCAAGGCCATCCACCTGGTGCCCCTGCCCAAATGACCCTTCACTCCTGAGACTGTCCAACTACTTACAAATCACATCATCCGTCTTCACGGAATCCCCATTAACATTGTGTCTGACCGGGGCCCACAGTTCACTTCCCATATCTGAAAATCCTTCTGCCACTCCTTGGGCGCCACAGCCAGTCTCACCTCAGGATACCATCCACAAAGCAACAGGCAGGCTGAGCACGCTAACCAGTCAATGGAGGCCACCCTCAGATGCCTAGCTTCCTGCAATCCCACTACATGGAGCACCCATCCGACCTGGGTGGAATACGCCCACAATTCAGCAGTTTCTTCTGCCACCGGACTCACACTCTTTGAGGCATCCATGGGGTATACACCTCCCTAATTACCCATGGCGGAGAGGGAGGTTGCTGCTGCAATCAACTCTGGAGAGCCACTCAAGCTGCCCTCCTCCACTCAACGGAATGGAACTGCCAGTATGCGGACCGCAACCAGGTTCCAGCTCCTGAATATACTGTTGGGCAGTGCGTGTGGCTATCGGCGGACCAAGTGCCCTTGAAGACAGAATCAAAGAAACTGTCACCTCACTCCTTGGGCCCGTTCACCATCTCCCAAATAATCAACGACGTAACGGTCTGCCTAGAGCTCCCACAAACACTTCGTATCCATCTGACATTCCACGTCTCCGAAATCAAACCCCTCTCCGGCAGCACTCTTTGCCCCCCCCCCCCCCCCCCGGAAGCCGTCTTCTCCTCCCCGGATCCTCGACGGCCAGACCGCCTACACCATCCAGAGAATTTTGAATGTTTGCCGTCGGGCCCGGGGTCTCAAATATCTAGTCCATTGGAGGGGCCACAGCCCCGAAGAGGGGGCTTAGATTCCCGGATCCTTATTCCTCAACAAAGAGAAGGTCCGGACCTTCCACAGTACCCATCCAAACAAGCACAGTGGACCACCAGGAGGCACACCTTGAGGTGGGGGCACTGTCATGATCAGGTGAGCGTGAGCCCTCCTTCCTTCCTTAGAAAGTTTCCTCGGCTCTGCAGGTGATCGTGACACATGCGTGAGTAGACACACCTGCTGCCTCTGCCTTGCCAGTGCATAAAACGACCATCATGCGAATGCTTCAGCATTGGCTCGTTGGGTATACTGCCTGTGAAACTAGCAAGTGAGTTACATTTCTACTACGAGGGTTAAATTGTCTAATTCCTCCCTTTCTCCTCTTCCCAGGTTGCTGCCATCCTGTGCGGTGTGTCTCCGGGATCATTGCATGCTCACCTGCTCAATCATCCTCACCTCCACCTCAGCCACCTGGATCCACCCGGTCAGACACCACCCAGCTTCTCTCCTTCTCTACTCCCTGCCAGCCTCATCTCGCTGGTTCGTCTATTTCTGCTGGGTTTCTCTGTCGGGCTCCCTGTTTAGCACACGTAAGTGGCAAATTTGTTTTCTCCACGACCTCCTTTCTCCACTAATCTGCTCTTGTCTGTCCCCACAGGCTGAGTCTTCCTCTTGACGTTAGAGTTGAAAATGCAAAGTTTTGTTCTCGTGGAGACCTCTTTTGATGCCCAGATATTCTTCAGTATGACCAAAGCTGGTCTTGCCTTGCAGATCCTGGCTGTGACGTCTTGGTCTTTGCCCTCCTGTCAATCCACCACACTTCCCAGGTGAACACAGGACTCCACCTCTGTGACAGGCTCTCCTCCAACCGTGACTGGTGTGTTGGCAGTGGTGTTGATCTTCATCAGCTTGGTCTTCTTCTTATTGATCTGGAGTCCTGTCCCAGCTGATGTAGTCTCCAGGCGAGTAGTCTTGCCCTGCATCTGGCTGTGGTTAGGTGACAGGTTGTCAGCAAAGTTGAGGTCATCCAGCTGTGTCCAGAGTGTCCACTGTATCCTGTTTTTCCTGCCTGTTGTCATGATCTTCAGGATGTAATCAATGACAAAGAGGAAGAGGAATGGTGACAGCAAGCATGCCTGGAAGACTTCGGTCTTCACCTCCAAGCTCTCTGACAGCTGGCCAGCATGTGCAATCCTGCACTCATGTCCTGGCTTGTCTGTCTGCTGAAACTTTTTTGACAGCTTCTTGGTCACCAAGTACAGGTCCTGCAGGTTCCCCTGTCCTGCTGCTTCTTCTGCTTGACTGGCCAGGTTGTCGATGTAATCTCTCTTGTCCTTCTTGATCCTTTTCTTCACTTCCTTGTCCACTACAATATATTCCTCTTGTTCTCTTGCTTTAACTGCTCTTGTCCAGCACCTGTTCAAGGCGGTTTTCTTCCCATTCCTTTCTTTCAGTTTCTGGATGGTGTCTGCAGAAATCCACTCTTTGTGTTGAGTCTTCTTCCTGCCCAGAACTTCTTTGTAGGTGTTGTGCCAGATTTTTCTATTGTACTGCCACTGTGTCTCTGTGTCTGCATCACTGTCTTCTATCAGCTCTTGTAATGGCTGGAACCTGTTGGCAAGGCTGATCTGGAAGGCTGCTTCTTTGTCTTTATTCCTCAGCACGTCCACGTTGTACCTTGTCTGTGTGTTGCCAGAGTTGTTGAGTCTCTTGAGCCAGCGTCTCACTGATGTCAATAGAAGGTGATGGTCTGAGGACAAGTCCAGACCTCTCATCACATGCATATCCTGCCATGATCTCCTGAACTTCTGGCTGATGCAGATATGGTCTATCTGGTTTTCTGTGGTCCGGGGATCTCCAGGTGGCCTTGTGGATGTGTCTGTGTGGAAAGATGCTTCCACTAATCACCAGCTGGTTCAGGGTGCACAGGTCTGCAAAGTGCTCACTATTTTCACTCACCTGTCCCATTTTGTGTGTCCCTATGATGTCCTCATAGCTTGTGTGGTCTGATCCTAACTTTGCGTTGAAATCTCCCATCAGTATGGTCATATCCTTGCCTCCTCTTCTGTCTATCACTGCTTGAAGCTGTTGGTAAAAAATCTTCCTTCTTCTCATTGTTTGCATCATTGGTGGGAGCGTTGCACTGGATGACATTCAACTTGATGTTCTTCTTCCTGGTGGTAAACTTGGCTGTAATGATGCATGAATTAACCGGTTCCCAGCCGATGAATGCTCGCTGTGCCTCCGGTGCCAGCATCAGGGTCACACCTTCAGTGTGAGGGGCTCCATCCTCTATGTGTCCTGAGTACAGCAGTGTCTCTCCAGATGTAAGTCTTAGCTGTCTTGTCTGTAGCCCCCTGGTCTCACTCAAGCCGAGTACTCCTATCTTGTAGGTCTTCATTTCTCTCGCTACTTGGAAGGTCTTTCCTGTTTCATACATCGTCCTGACATTTCATGTAGCGATTCTCGTTTTTGTCCTGAGTCAGAAGGGGAATCGGCCTTGCAGCTTCCTTTCCACATTCTCTGCACTATGTCATGAGTGTCCGGGGTAGAGACCCCTCCTCTCCCAGATGAATGTCTTGGTTTGTTGTCTTTTATACAGGCAGGGTTGTATTCCTACAAAACCCTATTTATCCTCTAGGTGAGGTGATGCACATTTATCTGACCTTTACCCTTCGAACTGTCCAGCATGAGTGACCCTACCAGGAGCATATGCTCCCGCTCATATAGTTCTCTGGGTTATAGAGGTACGCAAGCCATCACACCACCACAAGGGGTGGACTATGTGATAGAATGCATTTATGAACATGGTGGGAATTTCTGAGATGTGAAACATTCTAGATGTGTTGAAACAATTACAAATGAAGATGACTAACAGTGCAGTGTTAACCCTTTGAGTGTGAGAATTTCCATGCCCCTAGTGGCAGAGCGCGGCACTGCACCTGTCATCTCACTGACATGATCGCCTGCATTGGGAATTTGTACTGATTGTACTGATTTACCTGTTTCAAAAGGTTGCAGACATCAATTGGAGGACTCAGTGGATGACACGTAATACACCAAAGAAGAAGAACTCATTTTCTTTTCCTGCTTGTAGAAGTTAGCACAGAAAGCTAAAATGTCTGTGATCGGTCACCGCCACATTTTGTCAGCTTTGTATGCGGAAAATAGCTGCGAGATACAAGCAAAATTTATGTGGGATAATCATAAGACTTTGTAGATGTGGTAGAGATTTTATATTACCGACAGAATGCAAAATAAGGACCATAATGGGTGAAAACGCAGCGACCACACCAGCCCCCTTTTATCAACAGACTGTACAACAGTAAGTGACTTATTTCTGTTTTTTTTATTTAAATGTGTCAATTTCTTGTTCATATACTTTGAAGATAAGATGATGAGGTACCTCTGTACAAAAAAATGGTGTCAAAAGACTGAACCATTCTTTGTTTAAATATGTTCAAAGTCCAGTTTTGACTGACTTATGGAATTTAAAGAGGTGCCACAACATTATGCAAATTAGATGCATAAATGTATTCCTATCTGAAACTTTGGATCAGATTTTACATTTTTCTAATTGACAGTAAGCCATTATCTCTTACCACTTTCAAGTTATAGCCTTGGAAATCTGAACTATTTTACTGACAAAAAATATTTACCACTCTAGACCACGAGGGGTTATGTCACAGTTCGCCAACATACACACTCAGAGGGTTAAAAATGCACCTTTATGTGTCATGAAATGACACAAAATGTGGTGTAATGCTACTAGTAACTGGGCCCAACAGAATTTATTGTTCACACTACAGAGAGAGAAGGTGATGCTTATCAACACACCTCTCTTTAGACATTTGAAAGATACCACACACACTGACCTGACCCTAACTTGACCCCTGACCTGACCCCTGACCTGTAGTTCTCAGGGGATAGAATGTTAATTATAAGTGCTTTGAAAATATGATCTTTGACTTATGAGATTAGTGATGGGGATACAATGTCAATGGCTATGTTTATATGGACACAAGTAACCGGATTAAAAGCCTGATCAGAATAAAAATGCTTCCTGTAAACACGCCAATATGAATATTCTAACACGATCATGCTCAAAATGTCATTCCGATTGAGAGGGGTGGGTTATGCCGATTGTTTATCCGAATGGTGCACATGAAAACACTTATTCCAAAGGTTGGGCACAAAATATGTTTACTGTGCATGTCTGTACACCAGCCGCATGTCGATGTGACATATTTCCGCCTTAGCAGCAGCTAGCAGAAAACATAGCAGGAGTAAAACAAAACTGGTCTGTATCATCCTCCTGTCTCCCTCTGTTAATCATATGCAGAAGTATGTACTTGTAGCTTCATTACGGAGACCAGAAGAAGCAAAAGTACAGTCTGAATAACACAATACAGGTCCATTTTGACACAAAGCGGTGCTTGCTAACATTTGAAGTTGCTTCTTCTTCTACTATTTTCGGAATGTCGAAATGTCGACATGCGCATGTCAAAATGATTTATTCTGTTCAAACGTGTGACACATGGAAGCGCACGTCCTAATCGGATCAGCTTTTTCAGGATCCATGTAATTACTAATATTCTGATCTGAATTGCAATCAGATTGAAGAAATTTTACCCATGTAACCGTGGCCAATGAGAATTGCTTTTTTTCTGTTGACCATATAGTTTAGCATGAGAATGGAATGTTAATGGCATAAAACTTCTTGTCAGGATGACATCTTTATAGCTGGCTTCATTTTGAATGTCAATTGATCTCTAGCTATCTGTGGTTTGGAGTGTGAATGGAATGTTAATGACAGAGAAATTCTTGTTAAGGATGACATGTTTTTACTAGAGGTGCTTTGAAAACATGATATTTGACCTTCAAGATTAGTGATGGGGATAGAATGTCAATTATAAGGGCTTTGAAAATATGATCTTTGACCCGTGAGATTAGTTCTGGGCATAGAATGTCAATTAATCTCTGGCCATATGTGGGTTAGGGTGAGAATGGAATGTTAATTATGTTTAACACACACACACACACACACACACACACACACACACACACACACACACACACACACACACACTAAAATGCTTTAAAAGCACAGCCCCCTGTGGCAGACATCAAACCACCATCAGCAAAACAGATGTTCAATGGGGAGACCACATTTAACAAAAACACACATCAGTCAGAGACACTGTGAAACAAAGATCTGAGATCTGTCTACAAAGCATGCACACAGATTGACCAAGGGAGCAAAATACTGCTTCTTCAAATTTGACTTTCACAAAAGTGCAGCATCATCTTTTGTTCATTCAGATAAGGGTTTTGGAGGCAGACTGTCCTGAGCAATACAGGCCTATTTGATCTTAACACAAAATGACACATCTGGCAGAAAAGCCAATACAGCTCACTATCTAAATTATGCCATTTCTACAATAAAGCACTTGGCTGCCTTGCACCAGTGAGATGTAATTGGGAGAAAGGTTTGCTTTCTAACATGACATTGACCCAAAGCACACTGAAAAAAAAACAAAAAAAAAACAGGTTAATGCAGACAGTTGCATCGATCCTTCAGAGATCTGAGGAGCTGCATTTTTCTTAGCTAAACTGATGAGTTTCACAGATGTTGAATGAAGTAGACCAAAAGATATCATGTTCCTCCACACACACACCATTGTTTTTTACGCTGTGGCCATCCACATTCCAAAGCCTTTTCCCAATTCCCCTATGGGGGGGGGAGGTCTTCTTTTTGTCTATAAGTATCAATGAACAGCCCCCCTGAAGTTGATTTTCACACCCCAAATGAACATGACTCGGACAAGATGAGAGGTATTATCTGACTTTCAAAAACTTTATAAAAAGAAACTTTTTTCTCTCTATTGTTAAATAAAACTTTATTCATTTTTTTTTAAATTATAACGCACGCAGAAATACGCATATCTCCAAGGTTCCCTGGTAAATTTTAATCATGTTATTTTTTCTAATTACTCGATCAACTGTTTATCTGTTTTTGTGACTAGTCTGTGAAAAGTGTTATACAGATAAAGCTATTATTATTTTTTGAAGCATTTATCTCATCATCTGTCTCAAACTCAGAACCACTTTTAAATCATGTTTTCTGTCTTTTTTAAAGGTATCTCACCTCAGCTGGAGGCAGTTATCACCCTCTCAGACATGGGCATGCTCATTTTCCCCCTTGACCAATAATTATTGCATCTATAAACATTATGAATGACCTTTGAAAAAAAGAAATGTACTTACATTATTTATCTTTTGTTCTTATTAAAGACAAGAATAGAAAGGAGATGTATTTACCTTCTTAACATGTTTTGACTGTACACTGCAGCCTTCATCAGAAGAGTCAGCTGTTGCTGCCAGGTGATATTTATCAGCTGATTTTCATAGGCGGGGCCAGCTCAGCAGATCTGTCAGATCCACCGAGCTGGCCCCGCCTTCTGCCGTCAGATGGTCTCTGGAGAATGTGATCCCAGGTGTGGGAAAGCATAAAGGCCCCCCTCATCTCGGTTCATAGTGTCTTTTCCCCACTTCCTGATTTCTATGGCCTCCTTGATCCAGCGTTTGTGTCTGTTGCTCTCTGATCCAATAATTTTTGCGTTGTCCCAATCCATGATGTTGTGGGACACATATGTATCACTTTAGGCCTCACATCTCAGATTAGAACAAAGAACTGAGTCTCCTTGGAGATAACAGGAGGGTGTGAAAGTTTAGCCTTTGGTATGCAAGAGACGGCCTTGGGGGATTTCCGGGTGGCCGAAGACTATGAAAAGGAGGTTATAGGATCAAAGATTGCATTGTTACTTGTGATTGAAATGCAATGTGACTGTGAACTGGGAGAGTCCTGATATATAAAGGACAAATGCTTCTGTGTTTTTCCTCTTTCTACTTTGCTGATGTTGGAAGATGTGAATAAACCTGACTTGTGAGATAAACTCTGCCTCGTCATTTTCACATTCCCACACTGGTGACCCTAAGACGTATCATGGATGAAAGAAATTCCCCCGGGCCAGCCGAGTCAGGAGCTCCCAGCCAAGCGTATGCCGCTACCGTCCAACTACCGGACTTTTGGCAAGACAACCCGCACTCCTGGTTCCACTTGGTTGAAGCACAGTTCGCCCTCCAGGGGATAGCGGTAGATGACACGAAGTTCTACCATGTGATTGCAAAGCTCGACAACCGCACGGCTCGGCATGTGGAGAGCCTATTGGAGCGGCCACCGGCCAACGACAAATACGACGGGTTGAAGGCTGCGCTTATCCAGCGCTTCACTCTCTCAGTTGAGGAGAGAGCGAAGAGGCTCCTCGCTCTGAACGACTTGGGAGATGGCATGCCCATTGACCTGATGGAGAACATGCTGAGGTTGAGGGGCTCAGACGACGACGACTTCATCTTCACCCACATTTTCCTCAGGACCCTACCGTCGGCCACGAGAGCGGCCCTGGCCAGTTCGCCATTGTTGGCCCAGCGGGACTACCGCGCGCTGTCCCAGGAGGCGCATCGGATTCTCAACACCAGCAAACAGCGTGCGGCCACCGCAGCAGCGATGGAGTTCGGCGCGGTGGCCGGAGATGGCGGGGGGCCAGAGACGGTGGTAGCAGAATCACCGATGACGGCGGCGGCGAGGGCCAAGGATCGCGGAGGAGACACCCTCTGTTTCTACCATCGCTGCTTTGCAGAGAAGGCACACAAATGTATACCACCGTGCCAATTCAAGCGCTCGGGAAACGCCAAGACCGGGGGTCGGTAGCAGCTGCGACCCTCGGGGAGGAGAACAAGCTGTTCTACTTGAAGGATGCATGCTCGGGGAGGCATTTCCTTGTGGACACAGGCTCCCAGTTGAGTTTCATCACACCTTCCTCCGCTGACAGGCTGGCAGTTTCCAGAGGTCCTGAGGTGGCAGCAGCGAACGGCTCGGAAATTAAGACCTTTGGTGAGAGGACTCTGCTTCTGTCTTTACACGGCCGTACATTCGAGTGGACTTTTGTCATAGCAGCAGTGAATTTCAATATGTTGGGGGCTGATTTTCTGTGCTCACATGGTTTGTTGGTTGATCTCGCTTACAGGCGCCTGGTTAATGCACTTTCTTTCTATTCTATTCCCTGTACAGCCCGAGTGGCCCCGCCAACAGCACAAGCCAACGTCACAGCTGCAAGCGGTAAGTTCCACACACTGCTCACTCAGTTCCCAGCACTAACGGTCCCCACATTTTCAGCAGCCGTTGCTAAACACGGGGTGGAACATTTTATTACTACCACCGGCCCGCCCGTTTTTGCAAAAGCTCGGCGCTTGGTTGCAGCTAAACTGACCATAGCACGCGAGAAGTTCGCCAACCTGGAAAGGTTGGGTATCATCAGGCGTTCTAACAACCCATGGGCTTCCCCACTTAACATGGTCCCGAAAGCTGACTGCTCGTGGCGACCTTGCAGAGATTTCCGCAGGTTGAACAATGCCACAACGCACGACCGCTACCCAATCCCCCATATCCAAGATTTTTCCGTTCATTTGGCGGGGGCACACATTTTTTCTAAGATAGACTTAGTCCGCGGTTACCACCAAGTCCCAGTGCGCGCTGAGGACATACCCAAAACAGCAGTAATAACTCCGTTTGGTCTGTTCGAGTTTTTGCGCATGCCATTTGGGCTTAAAGGCGCTGCGCAGATGTTCCAACGCATGATGGACGCGGTGTTGCACGATCTCCCTTTCGTATTCGTCTACCTGGACGACATCTTAGTAGCCAGCGCGTCCGAAGACGAACACGAAAACCACCTCACGGCAGTTTTCCAGAGGTTGGGAGAGCACAGTTTAATAATCAACTCAGCGAAGTGTCAGTTCGGGGTGGCGCAGATTGATTTTTTGGGGCATCGGGTCTTTCCAGAAGGAGCGGTTCCCCTACCTGACAAAGTGTGTGCGGTAACAAATTTTCCCCAGCCACAAACGGTCAGGGCGTTACAGGAGTTTTTGGGAATGTTTAATTTTTATAATTGTTTCCTCCCCCGCGCAGCGCAGCTCATGCAACCACTGTACGCCACGCTCAAAAAAAAAAACCCTGAATAAAATCGAATGGTCCCCGGAGCGAGAGCGAGCGTTCTCGGAAGTCAAGGCAGCCCTGGCCAATGCTGCATTGTTGGCGCATCCGGACCCAACGGCCCGCATAGCGCTCACTACTGACACGTCAGATGTGGCTATAGGGGCGGTCGTGGAGCAGCATGTAGCTGGGGCTTGGCAGCCGCTCGCCTTTTTCAGCAGGACTTTGCGCGGTAGTGAACGTAAATACAGCGCATTTGACAGGGAGTTGTTAGCTCTCCATTTGGCCATTCGCCACTTCCAGTTCTGGCTGGAAGGACGCCGTTTCACCGCGTTCGTTGACCACAAACCACTGACTTTCGCGATGGCCAAGGTTTCAGAACCGTGGTCAGGCCGGCAGCAGAGACAGCTGGCCGCGATCTCAGAGTTTACTACCGATATTCAGCATGTGGCGGGTAAACTTAATGTAGTGGCAGACTGCCTCTCGTGCGCCGTGGCGGCCCCAGTCCGCGTAGGGATAGATTATGCAGCCATGGCCGCGGATCAGGCTAGCGACGCGGAAGTGCGTGCACTCCAGTCTAGACCAACAGGGCTAATGCTGGAGAACAGGGTGCTGCAAGACGGTATGCCCCCCCAGTCTGCGACGTCTCCACTGGACGACCGCGTCCTGTGGTACCGGCCGCGTGGCGCCACCGCGTTTTTGACTCGATTCATTCTCTGGCTCACCCAGGAGTGCGCGCGTCGGTCAAAATGGTAGGAGAGAAATTTGTATGGCCGAGCCTGCGCAAACAAGTTAAGGAGTGGGCAGCAGCCTGCATGACGTGTCAACGAGCCAAGGTACACAAACACACGAGAGCTCCCTTGGAGCCATTTCACATCCCGGCTAAGAGGTTCGATAATGTTCACGTGGACCTCGTAGGCCCCCTCCCGCCATCACAGGGGTGCACACACCTTCTGACAATGGTGGACCGCACCACGCGCTGGCCGGAAGTGGTTCCACTGGCGTCAACCACAGCCGAGGAGGTGGCGCGCACGTTTTTAACTGCGTGGGTGGCGCGTTTTGGAGTCCCATCGGACATTACGTCTGACAGAGGCCCTCAATTGGTTTCTGAACTTTGGTCAACAATGGCCCACAGCCTGGGTGTCACAATTCACCGCACAACCACGTACAATCCGCAGGCTAATGGGTTATGCGAGCATTTTCATTGGTCATTGAAAGCGGCCCTCAGGGCGTCACTGACGGATGCAAATTGGGTAGACAGGCTACCGTGGGTTTTATTGGGGTTGCGTTCTGCACCTAAAGAGGACTTAGAAGCCTCCCGGGCTGAGCTAGTTTTTGCGCAGCCACTTCGGCTGCCTGGGGAGTTTCTCCCAGATAATCCTGTGCCAGATAGCTCCCCGTCTCAGCTGTTGCAGCGTGGCACGGAATCGGGCATGCTGCCTGGCCCCGTTCACCACAGTTTTCCGCTCGTTTTTGTATCTAAGACTTTGAAAAACACGGAGTTTGTTTTGTCAGACACGATGCTCATCGCCCACCGCTGCGGCCACCTTATGATGGACCATTTATAGTGCTGGAAACAGGGGACAAGCATTTTTTGCTAGATTTGGAGGGCAGGAAGGAAAAGATTGGCATTAACAGGCTCAAACCCGCCTTTGTTGTGGCGGACGAGGATGTGCTGTTGGCCAGGGCTCCTCGGCTCGGCAGACCCCCTCAGGGAAATTCCCCAGAACACCCACAGGGACTGACAAACAGTTTTCACCCCCAGACAGCAGCCCCTCATCATGATGGCGCTGCAGAAGTGGTGAACCCCGCTTACAGCAGATACGGGAGGAGGCTGAGGCCCAAGCAGCACGTGGGTTGATGTGTAATGATTTTATCATGACATGCAGACTGTTATTCTATTGTTCCATCTTAGATGTTTGGGGGGGGGGGTCATGTGGGACACATATGTATCACTTTAGGCCTCACATCTCAGATTAGAACAAAGAACTGAGTCTCCTTGGAGATAACAGGAGGGTGTGAAAGTTTAGCCTTTGGTATGCAAGAGACGGCCTTGGGGGATTTCCGGGTGGCCGAAGACTATGAAAAGGAGGTTATAGGATCAAAGAGTAGATGCATTGTTACTTGTGATTGAAATGCAATGTGACTGTGAACTGGGAGAGTCCTGATATATAAAGGACGAATGCTTCTGTGTTTTTCCTCTTTCTGCTTTGCTGATGTTGGAAGATGTGAATAAACCTGACTCGTGAGATAAACTCTGCCTCGTCATTTTCACATTTCCACAATGTGATTATTTCTTTTGCAGTGATCTGATATTGCTGATTTTAATGTTTCTTGTTCTGCCTTTTTTTTTTGTGATCTTGTGAGTTGTCCTTGTGTTTCCTTCTCACATTCCTTCTGGTGTTCTTTTTTTCTTGTGGTGAATGATCTTCCAGTTGCTCCAATGTAGGTTTTGTTGCATGATCTGCATGATATTTCATATATTACATTGCATTTTTTGTCTTGCTCTATTCTGTCCTTGGGGTGTACTAATAATTGTCTTAATTTTTTGTGTGGTTTTACTGCTGTGTTTATTTTGTATTTTTTCATGATCCTTTGAATTGGTTCCATGATCCCTAGTATGTATGGTATGGTTATGGTGTCCTTGTTTTTGATTTCGGCTTTTGTTCTGTGTCTTATTTCCCGTTTGTTTTCTTTGTTTTTGACTTGCTGTTTCCCTTTGTTTATGGCCCATTCTGGATATTTGCAGCATATAAGTGCATGTTTTATGTGGTTTTCTCCTCCTGTCTGTCTTCTTGGTCTGTGATGATGGTGGCCTGTTCATATAACGTCCTGACAACTGATAGCTTGTGTGCTGTGGGGTGTTCCGATGTCCATAGTAGGTATTGATCTGTGTGGGTTGGTTTCCTGTAGACTGTGATTTTTATGCTGCCCTCATCATTGTGGTGGATTTTCATGTCCAGAAAGGCTATGGTGCCATTTTCCTGCTCTTCGTGTGTGAATTTTATATTTCCAGTGCTGTCCGTGCTGTTCAGATGGTCAGTGAGTTCTTGTGTGTGTCCTTTCCTTATTTTTTCCAGAATGTCATCCACGGATCTCTTCCAAAGGGTGGGTTTACATTGTGTAGGTGCTGTGTTGATGGCTTTGTTTTCCAGATCCTCCATGAAAAAGCTGCTCATAATGCCTGATAGTTGGTCTCCCATTGCAAATCCTTCTTTTTGTCTGTAAATTTTTCCTCTGTATTGAAAATAGGTGGATTTTGAAACAAATTGTAATAGTTTGGATATGTCATGAACTGTGAGACTGATGTGTCTTTTAAGGGTACGGTCATTATTGACGCATTCTTGCACTATACTGTATGTAGTGTGACATCAACAGGTATCTTTGTGAATAATGAAATGATGTCATGTGAAATGAGGATCTCGTCTGATTCTATTTTCATATTTTTGAGTTCTTGTGCCACCTCTTTTGAGTTTTTGCAGTGGAATTCTGATAGTCCAAGGAGGGGTTTGATGATTTCAACCAGGGCTTTTGATAAATTGTACGTGACTGATCCAATACTGTCTATTATTGGCCGCAGTGGGATATCCTTTTTGTGTATTTTGGGGGTTCCATAGATCCGGGGGGTGATGCTGGCTGTGGATATCAGGTGATCATATGTGTCCATTGTGATTTTTTTGCTTTCTAATAGGTGTTTGAGAAGGGCTTTTTAGCATTTTTTTCTTTTCTTCTGTGGGATTTGTTTTAATGATTTCATATGTGCTTTCATCTGCCAACATGGTTTCCATCTGTTTTTCATATGTTTCCGTGTCCAATATTACTGTCGTTCTGCCTGTATCTGATGGGAGGACTGTCATTGTTTTATCTGTCTTAATGCTTTTTCTTCTTCTCTTGTAACGTTGCTTTGTGGTAATTTGGCCGTTTTGAGGATTCCTGCTACTGCGTTCTGGAGTGTTACTTTTTGCCCTTGGTCCTGGATTTTTTCACATGCCAGTTCTGTTGCGAGGATGTATTTCATCATGGGGTATTCTGGCTGGTGTGATGGCGAAGTTCAGTCCTCTGCTCAGCACTGTTTTCTCCGTGTCCGTGAGTGTGCGTTTTGACAAGTTTTTGACCCATTTAGCGTTCATTTCCGTGTGTGTTTGTCTTCGTCAGTTCTTCCTTTCTGTAAGTTTTTTTAGTTTTTTTAATTGACGGGTTTTCGTTTTAATGAATTCTTGTTCGTGTGGGTGTTTTAATTGTGCTTCTATCTGCTCCTGCGTTTCCTGGTCAGTTGGGTAGTGTTTCTTGAAAATGTCCATTTTCTCCTTGATCTGGTTGTTAATTCTGTCCACGTTGTTTGCCGTCATTCTTATCCGTTCTTTGATCAGGTCTTTCCGTGCTTTATTGATAATTTTCTCTGCATTTTTGGTCAGGATTGGATTTCTTATGTTGAGGCTTGCTGGTGTGATGTCCTCATCTCTGCAACGGAGGTTAAATCTCAGGTGGTTTCTGTAGCGTGCCAGTGTTTTCTCCAATTTCTCCAGCCGGCGGAAGTCTTTGATACAATTTTGTCCATAACTTCCACGTAATAGCTCAAGTAGGTTCATTTTGTCTTCTTTTAATTATTTATCTTTTGTTCTTATTAAAGACAAGAATAGAAAGGAGATGTATTTACCTTCTTAACACATCCACCTTCATTCCATCTGACGGCGGAAGGCGGGGCCGGCTCGGTGGATCTGACAGATCTGCTGAGCTGGCCCCGCCTACGAAAATCAGCTGATAAATGTCACCTGGTAGCAATCAGCTGACTCTTCTGATGAAGGCTGCAGTGTACAGTCGAAACATGTTAAGAAGGTAAATACATCTCCTTTCTATTCTTGTCTTTAATAAGGACAAAAGATAAATAATTAAAAGAAGACAAAATGAACCTACTTGAGCTATGTACTTACATTATTCGAAGAGGATAATAGGCATCAATCTGATGATGAAGACAGTCTAGTGGAGCTTCTGGATGAAATTCGACATTCTGAGGATGATCCGGTGGTTTTAACGGACCATGAACACCCCGGGGTCAACGTTGAGCATCCGGCACCCCTTCGTCCAACGGCTGCTCCACTGCAGAATAACTGCAGACGTCCAGCACCACAAAATCCTGCCCTCTTCACAGGGTCAATAGCCGGTATCCAGCCTGCAGACACACTGCTTGAGAGCATTTTGCCAAACAGATGGAAACAGCGAGCACTGCGGGGGACAGATCGAACGATGCTACAGCGCGTGGTTCCAGTAAGCTCCCCCTAGTTTTAAAAAATCCTTTCATAATCCAATATGATTGTTTTTTCACCCCAAAACCACATTGTTTATAATGTTAATGGGGATAGCGTCATCTTCGGATGATGTGGCAGGTCTCCATTGGCCCTCTCACATCGTCTCAGGGTGATGACGTAAATGTTCCCTGCAGGGTCATGTATTGGTGACTGGTGTCATCTTGTGGTGATCTTGTGTTTTTAAATGGTGTAAACCCCATTGTGTTTTTTTCAATGTGAAATAAAATTATTATTATTTTATAGAATACCAGCAGAGGGCTTCGACATCGACCGGAGGGGGTGGGACTCCACCTTTGGGTTCGGGTGTTCAGAGCAGAACGACACGCCCTCGTAAAATGGCCATATTGGTGAAACGTTCAGCCAATGGTATGTGCTTACAGACCCGCATCCTGTATCATTATTAAACCCCCGAGCCCATCATCATTTTGTACCCACATCATTCACCAATAGACGCCGGTGCAGCGGAGCATGTGACGTTGAGGAGGCGGGGGAGGAGGAGGACCACGCTGACTGTCGATGTGAGACAAGTGGCTAAAGGTGTGTACTTAAAAGTACAATTTAACCACTTGCACTCCGTTGTTCCGCGGGCGGGCAAGTCTCTGCGTTCTAGGGCGCACGAGGGCGCACGAGAGCGCCCTTGTGCGCGCTTGGACGCATGACGCATGATGGTGGTGATGTAGGTGGTGTGGCCTCCAAGCGCCACTGAAAAAAAAAGCTGCAGTCACAGCCGCGAACAGATTAGTTCTTCTGATTGACCTCTCATTCGACTAATAAGAGCCTTGAATAGGGTTTCTGAAACCTTGAAGAGCCAATGAATGAAAACCTAGGAAGGAGGACCCGCCTACTTTGAATGCACGAGCCAATTGAAGCACAGAAATTCGGGCTGGTGAAGAGAGATTTACTGCTGCAGCAGATGAAAACAAAGGAAGCTGGACGAACCTGCTACAGACCCAGGCTCACCCAGCAGCATGGAGACCACCCACAAGTGGGACCTGCACTCATTCCAGCAGAATAGACGTTTAGGATTCTCTTCCGTCATCATAGACCGACGGAGGCCGACGACAAAAGTCGTAAATCATTCGCCAAAACGGCAATAATGGAATTATGTTTTGATCGGGATCCACGAGCGGAGCAGCGTCGCGTTCGTCTGACAATGGGGAAGAGATGTTCGCCATGACTCTGCTGCATTGAAGAGGTAAGGTGTTATAAGCTAAATTATTATTTATTATTATTATTTATTGCTAAATTATTATTTATCCCTGAAAACTGTAATCCAAAAATGACTTTTGACCGATCGGTAAATTACAACTGTACTGTGCACGAAGTACGAAGTGCGTGCGCCGCGATAAACGGTTCATTTGCCGTGTTCGGATTGTGAACGCCACCCCCCCTCCCCGCTGCAGAAGAGGAGCGGGGGGGGGCGTTCACGGTCCGAACGCCCCCCGGTCCGCGGGGGGAAGCATATGAGTCTATTCCATCATGTAGCGATGGCCCTCTTCTGTAGCGAGGGGGGGGGGGCATTCACGGTCCGTTCATGGTTCCCCCCCACACACACACACACACAGTAGCGAGGGGGGGGGCGCTGTGAAAACATGCAAGGAGTGTAATCCGTCATGTAGCGAGGGCAGAACTCGGTCCTTGGTAGCGGTGGGGGGGACGACCCCCCGCCCACACACACACACACACACAGACACAGCCCTGAGTGTGACCTTTCATTAGAGCCTAAAATGAAGATTCTACATTGAATTATTCAAAAGTTACAGATGTTTTTCCAAACTGTGCCATTTGGCACAATTTGGCACAGTTCCAAAACGCCTGGGAACAGCCTGAGAACAAAGCTGTGTAAAATATTCATTTTTTGTGGTATTGTTACCAAATTTGGATCTCAGCTGGATAACACTTGGTTCTACATTTCTGTTGCATTTTCCAGCCGGATCGGACAGCTGTGTGTTATTTACAAGCATTTGTATCCAAAAAAACACTGTGTCCAATTTTTTTTTCTTCAAGTTCAGTATGTTTAGATGACTGTAACTCAGTGGCCGGAGCACGTAGAGAGATTATATTTTTTTTGCCAAAAAATTCAAAGTGTTTTCTTTTAAATGAGACCAACCCCATGAAGATGCTGCAAAGGGTTGAATAACAGCTTTCGATTTACTTTGGGCACATTATTTTTTGGCATTTTTAGGAAAATTGCCCGGAGTGCAAGTGGTTAAAATGGCTTTCTTACTTGGAAGATAATTCACTGTCTCTAAATAAGAATAAAAAAACTGAAATCTGTATTTTATTATTTTTAACATGTTTTTCATGATTAATTGTACAATCTATTCACCACTTTTTTCAACCGAGGTTTTTTGAAATATATACAGTATATACAGTATACTGTATATACACGTATATATGTGAGGTCCGGTGCAACACGAGTCGGCTGCTCTTTTTGCAACAGCGGCTCAATTCTGAGTTTTTCTTTCTATTTCTTATTTACTATCTGGTGTCTCTCGCTAAATTTTCTGATCCGGTGACACCTTATCCATCACGGACACATAGATTGCCCCAATTGTCTCCTGAGCCGGCGGACAGAGCCAATGTTTATGGCAGGATACGGTACAACAGGGACTAGCTGTTAGCACTTAACCAGCCCACAGTGCTAACGCAAAAACTTGACATACCGGGAGAAATAAGATGGAATCCGCGTGGATGTCGAGCTGGAGTAAGACGGCGGGCGAGGAATATAAGGTACAGACCAGTCCTCCCATCCGTTATTATGGGGAACGTTTGATTGCTATTCAATAAGACTGACAAACTAGTGGCTATGGCACGTTACCAGAGCATCTTCAGAGAGATTAGCATTATGTTGTTTACTGAGATGTGGCTAACAGAACTAGCAACAGATGCTAACATTGAACTGGAGGGTTTCCACGCAATACGGGCAGACCGGACACCAGGCACTGGGAAGGCAAGGGGCGGAGGAGTGATAATGTATATCAATAACAGCTGGTGCAAACCGGGACATAGCACAGTTAAAGAGCAACACTGCAGCAAAGACACTGAGTTGCTAGCTGTTAGCATGCGGTCTGCTTATCTCCCAAGGGAATACTCACACATGATCTGCATTGTTATTCATGCAAATCCGATGGCAAACGCTGGGGCAGCACGTGACGCCATCCACTCAGTAACTGGCAGGCTGTTGACACAACACCCAGATGCTCTTCTCCTCATCTACGGTGATTTTAACCATATCACACTGTCCTCCATTCTGCCCATGTTCACCCAGTATGTCACATGCCACAGTAGAGACAATAAAACACTGGATTTATTCTATGTGAATACAAAGGAGGTGTACACCTCATCACCACTCCCCCCAGTCGGGAGATCGGATCACAACTTGGTTCATCTCCTGCCGGAGTACAAAACCCTAGTACACAGACAACCTCCGGTCATGCACACAATGAAGATATGGTCTGAGGAGGCAATGGACACTCTAAAGGACTGTTTTGAAATCACTGCCTGGGAGCAGCTCTGTGATCCACATGGTGAGGACACCGACGACCTCACTCACACCATTACGGACTACATCAACTTCTGTGTGGACAACACCGTACCCACCAAGATCATACAGTGTTGCTCAAACAACAAACCCTGGATCAACCCTGAGATAAAATCACTACTGAGGGAGAAGAAGAGGATCTTCAGGACGGGGAACAGGGAGATGCTGAAGTCCGTACAGAGGGAGCTGAGGAGGAAGATCAGAGAAGGCAAGGACAGCTTCAGGAAGAAGATGGAGGACAAGCTGCAACAGAGCAACATCGGCGGGGTCTGGAGAAACCTCAAAACCATCTCTGGGCTCCAGAACACCTCCTCCCAGGCCATGGGGGGCAGGGAGTGGGTGAACAATCTGAACCTGTTACTTAATAGGTTTGACACCACACCCCCCCGCTTGCACACCAACCACTGCTGCCTCTACAGTCATCGAGACCTGCTGTCCACACACCCCTCCACCAACATCCCCCCACTCCCAGCACACAGCCCCCCAACCTGACCCTCACTAAGACCCAGGTGAGGGTGGAGTTGAGGAAGATCAAGGCGAGGAAGGCCTCGGGTCCAGACGGCATCAGCGCGAAGCTCCTCAAGTCCTGCGTAGACCAGCTGTGTGGGATTGTGGAGCACATCTTCAACCTGAGCCTGAAGCTGGGGAGGGTACCACAGTTGTGGGAAACATCTTGTGTGGTACCGTACCAAAGACTTCCCACCCCAGAAACCTGAACAACTGCAGACCAGTGGCCCTGACGTCTCACCTGATGAAGACCCTGGAGAGACTGCTCCTTGCTCACCTCCGCCCCCAGGTGGGACCAGCGATGGATCCACTCCAGTTCGCCTACCAGCATGGCATCGGGGTGGAGGATGCAGTGATCTTCCTCCTTCACCGTTCCCTGTCCCACCTGGAGAAGCCCGGGAATGTAATGAGGATCATGTTCTTTGACTTTCCCAATGCTTTCAACACCATCCAACAGATGATCCTGAAGGACAAGCTGCTGTGCGCTGGGGTGGACCAGCACCTGTCATCGTGGATCATGGACTACCTCACAAACCAGCCACAGTTTGTGAGAACCTGGGATTGTATGTCCAACACGATCATCGGCAGCACGGGGATCCCCCCAGGGAATGGTTTTGGCTACCTTCCTGTTCACCCTTTATACTGCGGACTTCTCACACAACACAACACACTGCCATCTAGAGAAGTTGTCTGACGACTCTGCGATCGTCGGCCTCATCTCCAACAGAGATGAAGCTGAGTACAGAGGACTTATCCAGGATTTTGTGGACTGGTGCCATCAGAACTGCCTCCAGATCAACATGAGGAAAACTAAGGAGCTGGTGGTGGACTGCCACAGGCAAGGGCAACCCCTCACAGCACCAGTAAACATCCACGGAACAGATATTGAGATGGTGACATCCTACAAGTACCTGGGTGTTCATTTGAACAATAAACTAGACTGGTCACACAATACCGATGCACTCTACAAGAAGGGACAGCGCAGGCTGTACCTACTGAGGAGGCTCATGTCTTTTGTTGTACAAGGGGCGCTCCTGAAGACCTTCAGTGGTGGCATCAGCCATCACTTTTGGAGTGGTCTGCTGGGGCAATGGCATCAGAGCAGTGGACAGGAAGAGACTGAACAAACTAATCAAGAAAGCTAGCTCTGTCCTGGGGCAGCGCCTTGACCCATTAAAGGAGATAGGAGAGAGAAGCATGGTGGCTAAGCTGTCATCTCTGCTGGAGTCCGAGTCCCGCCCTATGCAGGACATACTGAACGCACTGGGGAGCTCATTTAGCAGTAGGCTACATCATCCTAGGTGTGTGACTGAGAGGTTTCGCAGGTCCTTCCTACCTACGGCTGTCAGACTTTATAACCTAAGCAGGGCTGCTCGCAGAGATAGCAAAAAAATGTGACAACCTAATAGTATTGAATGCAAAAGACTCAACAGACTTGCACAAAATGGTCCCCTCCAGTACACAACTAGGACAATATCAATCACTACGGAGGGTGACAATATGTATGGGTACATATTCATACTATGTTGGGTATACTATGTTGGGTTTATTCCATCTAGCTACAATGCTCCACACTGTGTATATATATTTATATATTTATGTGTACATATGTATATTCACTGCTCTTATTTTCTTATCTTCTAAATTATTGCTCTGAGTGTTGCTATCCCTGTGCTGTTGCAATCCTGGAATTTCCCCATTGTGGGACTAATAAAGGCTTATCTTCGTCTTCTTCTTCTATATATAAACCTTGGTCACCCACCAACATGACTTAAAATAATCATATCATGTGTACTTACAAAATCACGATGAGTAATGTTGCTGTTTTTTTTTTTTTTCTTTGTCCTGGTTTGCAGAATCAAACCAAGCACCGAATCCAGCCATTGCGTCTACTCCAGAGATCAGGTTTGACAACACCCCTGAGGAAGTTCTTCAATGCTATGTGTGTGTGTGGGGGGGATGAGAATGGAGGTGCAACAGCGGCTGACCACTGTCCTATCACTGTCAGTGCTGCATAACCTGTCGGGTTATGCAGCACTTCATCACCTCCGTCCTCAGTTGTTTAATGTAAACTTTTCTCTCCTCTATATCCTGGGTATTGTGACAAACTGCAATAGGTTATCATGAATAAAAAAATTGAATCAGACCATGTTGAATCAGGGGATGAGGGGGAAGAAAGGCAGGCAGTACTAGACTGGGTGGCTGGCTATGATAACACAGCAGAAGATTTAACCCTTTTACACCAGTCTCTAATTTGAACGGTTGAATTGCAAAGGGCCGTGGATGAATTAGCTCATATTCCAGCACCCTTGCGGGTTGATTTACAGGATAGAGCGAATGAAATAGGTGAAACAACACCCCCAAGCAACAACAACAACAAAAACATCAGCAACAACGCTCTTCATCATCTAGAACATATATTTGAGAATCAAAACCATCCACCCCTCCCACCCACAAATCATCAATCACTCGCAAAACCTTCAACCTCCACCGAATGGCTAGAGATTTCCCCTGACATGCAACAGGGTGTGGTGTTGCGCTCTGGTGCTCATGACCGAGATGCAGTATCCTATAGGGATGGAGAAGTCAGAATATTCTCACTTTTTAACACGGTGAGAATGACGCATCGCCTGCCCATCCCTTCATGATGCAATGTGCCCAACATCGCAGACTTTTACAACGATGTGATGGGTATCCTTAGAGAATTGGCAGAAGATGCCCAATCACACACAGAACGCAACGACATAATCCAGCTGGAAGTTGCCGGTGAAAGCGTGAGAGGTAACATCATCATGACAGCCCATGACAACGGGGGTAATATTTTACCGGCTTTTGAGGGTTTGCTCGATTGGGTAGTGCAGTCAGGCAATAGCATTGCCGCCGACCAGGGTTTAGAATTAATCTTTCAGGTGGTGCATGATTCCAGAGGCGGCGGTAAACGCAGGCTGGAGAAAACGTTAAACTGTGAAATTATCAATAAAGAAGGCGTCACTTATATGTTACACATGGTGAGAAGAATCAACTCTGTTTTGCTACTAGGTTAGCACACCTGATGAACCCCCATTTGGACGACCGCGCTTGTAAGGCTTTGAGTAGGACGTTGCAAAATCAGGTGGGTCTGGGTCACCAGACACCCGTCACTTTTAGCGATATAGCTAAATTTGAATGGCTTGCAGGAAGTAAAATCATGGTGTTTCACAGAACTTCTCACAGTAACCCCCACTTGCATTTTGAGACAGACTATAGTGATCGTTCCAGACTGTGGTATATATCACTCAGATATTCCATACCTACATTGGTTAGAGCATGTGGAAATGTTTGGGACAACATATACAAAGGAACTTCACACCTCTGAAAGAACAAAGGAATCTCACCGCCGTGTGAAGACCCATGACGTCACAGGACGCCATGGCAACAGACTCGACACCTTCACCCCTGAGGGAGGAGAAGGTTTTCCCATCACCTCCCAAGGCGAAGGGAGGAGTTAACAGGGCTAATAGGGGATTTAGATAACGGGGAGATGTTACCTTTTTCAATGAGTGGACTCTGACGTCAGCTGTTTCAATGAGTGGTGCCATGTGTGCTTGTATTTAACCAGCGAGCAAAGCAGAGATCTCTCTCTTGCCTTCTGCTAAGCTCTGCACCTGTTGAGATTTGATAGAGGAGCTATTCAATAAAAACCCTGTTTTTAATTCAAAGCCGCCTCGTTATTTCAGCTCCACTACACTGGTGACCCTGACGCGAGAATATGGACCGGAGGCGCTCTTCAAGCTGCTCATCCATGGTGGCTCTGGCACACGCCAGCGACGACGCAGACGAGGGAACAAGCAGACAGCTGTTCCCCGCGGCAGAGGGCACTGAGAGAGCTCAACCGAGCTCCAACACCGCTGCGAGAGCCGTAGAAACGCACTCTCACCCGGCGAACACGACAATGATGGTGTGCACGAACGCCGTCGCTGTCAAGCTGCCAGACTTCTGGAGAGAAGACCCTGCATCTTGGTTCCAGCAAGCCGAAGCCCAGTTTATACTGGCGGGTATCACAACAGATGATACCAAATTTTATCACATCATCTCCAAGCTCGACTCCGCAACTTCGAAGTGTGTGCGGAGCTTGGTCCAGCAACCACCAACCCGGGACAAATATGAGACACTCAAGGCGACCATCGTGGCGAATTATGTCCCGTCAGCGGAGGAAAGAGCCGAGAGGATCCTGGCGGTCTACGGCCACAGAGGGAGCAATCCGAGGACCCTCATGGAGGATTTGCTACAACTCAAGGAGGAGGATAATGATAATTTCCTTCTCCAATTCATTTTCCTCAGCACGCTACCACCGCATTTGAGAGGGACACTCGCCAGGATGAAGTGCAATAACCATCAGGATTTCCGCACACTGGCCAACGAGGCTTACCGGCTCGTCAACGCCTGCAGAGAACGGACACCCACAGCGGCATCTGCAGATCTGAGAACTGACACCCCGAGCCTTGGAGAGACTCAACCCACGGTGACAGCGGCGCGGCCCAAGCGCAACGAGCAGAACGACGTCTGCTATTATCACCACCGCTTCGCAGAGAAAGCCCGCAAATGTGTTCCCCCCTGCAAGTTTACGATGTCGGGGAAACGCCAAAGCCGAGGGCCATTAACAGCAGCAGTTCTCAGTGAGAAGAATAAGCTGTTATACGTGACGGATGGATACACAGGCAAGCAGTTCCTCATCGACACGGGAGCTCAGCTGAGTTTCGTCATGCCCTCCCACGCAGAGCGAACCATGGGCACCCGGAGCAACGGAGCAGTGGCAGCCAACGGCTCTGACATCGACATGTTCGGGGAAAAGAGCCTGCACCTCCTCATCCACGGCCGCAGCTACAGATGGACATTTGTTGTAGCAGCGGTGAGCTTTAACTTGTTAGGCATAGATTTTCTGTGTGCACATGGGTTATTAGTGGATCTTGCAAATAGGCGCCTGGTTAATGCACTCTCTTTTGCTTCTATTCCATGCTCAGCTCGAGTTTCTCCACCACCTGTGCAGGCCAACGTCACTACGGCAGGAGGTAAGTTTGAGCAACTCCTCACCCAATTTCCAGCACTCACAACCCCCAAATTCTCAGCCACTGTAGCCAAACACGGGGTTAAACACTTCATTCCAACAAACGGACCTCCCGTTTTTGCCAAAGCTCGCCGCTTAGACGCGGCCAAGCTCAACATAGCAAGGAACGAATTTGCAGCTCTTGAAAAATTAGGCATTTGCCGACGTTCAAAGAGCCCTTGGGCCTCACCACTTCATATGGTCCCGAAATCCGACGGTTCTTGGAGACCGTGCGGAGATTACCGCAGGCTAAACAACGCTACAGCGCATGACCGCTACCCCATTCCTCACATTCAGGATTTTTCATTGCATTTAGCAGGTGCGCGCATTTTTTCAAAAATAGACTTAGTCCGCGGTTATCACCAGGTCCCAGTCCGAGCTGAAGATATTCCTAAAACAGCGGTTATAACCCCTTTCGGCCTTTTTGAATTCCTAAGAATGCCATTCGGCCTCAAAGGCGCGGCTCAAACTTTTCAACGGATGATGGACGCAGTCCTACGCGACCTACCCTTTGTTTTTGTCTACTTCGATGACATGCTGGTAGCCAGTTCATCCGAGGAAGAACACGAACAGCACCTCACTACCGTTTTTCAGAGGCTGGAAGAGCACGGACTTATAATCAATCCAGTCAAATGCAAATTCGGCGTATCACAAACTGATTTTTTGGGACATAGGGTCTCCCCGGCAGGGGCAATTCCGCTTCCAGACAAAGTTCGTACGATAGAAAGTTTTCCACGGCCTCAAACGGTTAAGTCGCTACAGGAATTTTTGGGGATGGTTAATTTTTACAACCGTTTCCTCCCCCACGCAGCTCAGCTCATGCAACCCCTATATGACGCGCTCAGAAAAAAGAAAGCTTCCAACGCGGTCGAATGGACCCCGGAGCGCGAACGCGCTTTCGCGGAAGTAAAAAGCGCCCTAGCTAACGCCACAATGTTAGTTCACCCAGATCCCTCAGCCCGCATTGCTCTAACCACAGATGCTTCAGACCTGGCTATAGGGGCAGTTGTAGAACAACTTGTCAGTGGGGTCTGGCAACCTTTAGCATTCTTTAACAAATCGCTAAACCCTACTGAACGCAAATACAGCACTTTTGACAGAGAGCTGCTGGCGCTTCATTTGTCCATCCGCCACTTCCAGTTTTGGTTAGAAGGGCGGAGTTTCACGGCTTTTGTGGACCATAAGCCGCTTACTTTTGCTATGGCTAAAATTTCAGAACCATGGTCAGGCAGACAGCAAAGACAGCTAGCTGCGATTTCAGAGTTCACCACAGACATTCGACACGTAGCAGGCAAACTTAACGCAGTAGCTGACTGTCTCTCTCGTGCTGTGGCACCGCCAGAGCACGAGGAGACAGATTACACTGCTTCAGCAGCTGAGCTTCTCTCTAACGCAAACACATTTGCAGCACCCATCCATGAAGGGATAGATTATGCAGCCATGGCGGAAGAGCAAGGTAGTGATGCGGACGTGCGCGCGCTCCTGTCTGGACCAACAGGGTTAAGGCTGGAGGAAAAAGGGTTGCGCGATGGCGTGCCCCCCCTAATATGCGATGTTTAAACCGGCCGACCTCGCCCGTTAGTACCAGCTGCTTGGCGCCGCCGCATTTTCGACGCAATTCACTCCCTCGCGCACCCAGGTGTGCGCGCCTCGGTCAAAATGGTTGCCGAAAAGTTTGTGTGGCCAGGCCTACGCAAAAACGTAAAAGAATGGGCAAAAACTTGCATTCCTTGTCAGCGCGCCAAAGTACACAAACACACTAAAGCCCCTCTGGAGCCTTTTCCAATCCCTGCTAGAAGGTTCGACCACATTCATGTCGACCTCGTGGGGCCGCTGCCTTCCTCCCAAGGTTTCACACACCTGCTAACAATGAGAGACTGCACCACGCGCTGGCCAGAGGCAGTCCCGCTAGCGGCAACCACAGCGGAGGAAGTCGCTCGTGTTTTTCTAACAAATTGGGTGGCACGTTTCGGCATCCCATCAGACATCACGTCAGATAGGGGGCCTCAATTTGTCTCAGAGCTCTGGTCAGCCATGTCCAACAGTTTAGGGGCAACAATTCACCGTACCACCGCTTATCACCCTCAGGCTAATGGGTTATGCGAGCGTTTTCACAGGTCCTTAAAGGCCGCCCTCAGGGCCTCATTAACGGACACAAATTTGGTAAATAAACTTCCCTGGGTTTTATTGGGGTTGCGTGCGGCACCTAAAGAGGATTTAGATGCTTCCCCTGCAGAATTAGTCTTTGCTCAGCCTATCAGACTACCAGGTGAATTTTTACCAGAAAACCCGGAACCAGGGCACCTCCCAGTCCCAAGGTTTTTAGGCAGTAACAGTCCGGACTTTCTCCACGGTCCAACTCATCACTCCTTTCCACGAGTTTTTGTTCCTCAAACTTTAAAAAACGCTGAGTTTGTTTTTGTTAAGCATGAAGCTCTAAAACCAACGTTACGCCCAGTATACGATGGCCCGTATAGAGTGCTGGAAAATGGTGACAAACACTTTGTGCTTGATTATGGGGATAGAAATGAAACGGTCAGCATTGACAGACTCAAACCTGCCTTCTTGTTGAGAGACGGACCTGCACAGCTGGCCCGAGCACCTCGGCGAGATAGACCCCCCAAGGAGAAAGTCTCAGCCCCCAGGCAGGGAACAGATAATCTCTCTCCTTCCCACACTGCAGATTCCTCACAACAAGGTCCCAGCAGGACGCCTAAACCAACCTACAACAGCTTTGGGAGAAGATTGAAACCCAGACTACACAGGGACTGATTACACCACTATGCAAATTTTTGCTAATTGTGCCGCAACAGTTTAGGACTGATTTATGATTATACCATGCCGTTATGTTTTCACTGAACTCTCTTTGGAGCATGGCTGCTTGAAAGTTTCTTCTGTGGCAACAGCTGTAACACGTAGTATGTCTTAGTAATTACCCTAGACTGTGAATCTTTCTGTGTCCTTTCATAGTTGTTTGGGGGGCCTGTGGTGTATATATCACTCAGATATCCCATACCTACATTGGTTAGAGCATGTGGAAATGTTTGGGACTTCACACCTCTGAAAGAACAAAGGAATCTCACCGCCGTGTGAAGACCCATGACGTCACAGGACGCCATGGCAACAGACTCGACACCTTCACCCCTGAGGGAGGAGAAGGTTTTCCCATCACCTCCCAAGGCGAAGGGAGGAGTTAACAGGGCTAATAGGGGATTTAGATAACGGGGAGATGTTACCTTTTTCAATGAGTGGACTCTGACGTCAGCTGTTTCAATGAGTGGTGCCATGTGTGCTTGTATTTAACCAGCGAGCAAAGCAGAGATCTCTCTCTTGCCTTCTGCTAAGCTCTGCACCTGTTGAGATTTGATAGAGGAGCTATTCAATAAAAACCGTTTTTAATTCAAAGCCGCCTCGTTATTTCAGCTCCACTACACAGACCATTGTTTCTGTTCTTATTGCAAAACCATTACTACGGTATAAAAAAATCTCAAAACTTTCATAGGTACAACACTTGTTTGTAACTACTGTTACAGGGGCTTTAATAACTTGCATTCACACTATTGTAAAGGATACTGTCAGGTTTGCAACAATCCCGTCTGCCCTACGGAAGAGCTAAGGCCCATAGTATGTTTAGACTGTCATAGAAAGTGTCGCTGGCCAGCCTGTTTCGCTATACACAAAGAGGCCAAACAAGATGGTGTAACCACACCCTACAAGAGTATCTGTGACGTTAAAAACAATGTCCTTGCTGCATCTTTTACTATTATGCTAGTAAAACTGCAGGTACATCCACGCATCGCTGTAGCCGGTTAAAATGTAAAGTTTGTGGGGTGCAATTACAACTGGGTTCTAAAGCTGATGATCATCGATGCTACATTCAGCCACTCGCCCCGCAGGTGAAACACCCCGAGTTGTTTTTTTATGACACCAAAACATTTGTCGACGACAAAGGGGAGCACGCGCCGTTTCTTGTGTATACTAACTAACTAACTACTAACTAACCTGCACTTATATAGCGCTTTTCTAGTCACAAAGACCACTCAAAGCGCTTTCATTAATACTAACCCTCTATTCTAAGGGCCTGTAGGAAACAGATACTAAACTAAAACATCATCATCAACTAAAACAGAAACTAAAACATCGAAAGGTGAAGAAAAGTGTTTTTACGGTACAGACTGCGTAAAAAAGTTTCTTCTGCATTTCATATGTGAAAACTACAGGCATAATGTATTCATAGCGCGTAATGCCAGAGGATTTGACGGTTACGTAATCCTGAACTGTATGATAAAAGAGAATATAATGCCGCAACAAATTCTCATGACGGGGAGTAAGATTCTCAGTTTTGAGGAACCCCATTATAACCTTAAATTCATCAACTCGCTATCCTTCCTACCTATGCATCTTAGCGCGATGCCTAAAGGTTTAGGTTTTAGTGAGGCGAGAAAGGGACTGTACTCCCACCATGGTGGTGGGTAGGTCCTTACCCACCACCATCAAACTATGGTGTAGAACATATGACGGTCGCTGAGTGGGCGGAGTTCAACGAGTTGTACAACAAGGTCAAAGATGGCTCATTTGACTTTAAATGGGAGGCTCTGCATTATTGTAAAAATGATGTGGACATTCTAGGCACTGGGTGCGTTAAATTTAGAGAGCAGTTCCTCACCGACATGGGTGTGGACCCTTTCTCCAGTGTCACGATATCCTCGGCCTGCATGAAAGTGTTACTCACCAATTATCTGACCCCTAAAACCCTTGCCATCCCATGCCCAAACAACTACAGATGTCAGTGTAAAAGATTTTCTAATGCTTCAATCCAGTGGTTAGAATGGGTTATGCACAGTCAGAAAATATTCATCCAGCACGCTTTAAACAAGGGAGAAAAACAGATCGTGCCCTTTTTTGTAGACGGCTACACGGAGATCGATGGCTTGAAGCACGTCTATGAGTTCAACAGATGCTATTTCCACAGTTGTATTTGCAGTTTTAAAAGCACGGACAGCTGCCCTCTGAGGGGCGTGACATTTGGAGAGCTGCATTTGAAAAGTGAGGAGAAGTTGCAGGCGTTACGCTCTATGCACAGTGTCCACGTCATGGTGATGAGGGGGCACAAGTGGGATGCGAGAAGGTGAAACAGTTTCTGAAAATGTTTAGCCCACCCGAGCCTCTCTTAAAGCACCAGGCCCTTAACGGGGGCAGGATGAGCGCTCTAAAACTGAGACACACCGTGGGGCCCGATGAAACAGTGCACTATGTAAATGTCACTTCTCTGTACCCCTATGTTAACAGCACATGCTTTTACCCTCTAGGTCACCCTACCATCATTAACAAAGATTTTGGGGATCCTCAAAGCTATTTCGGGTTAATCAGAGCTACCATCTACCCAGCCTGGAGCCTCTTTTTCCCTGTTCTACCCTACAAAAGTTCAGGAGGTAAATTAACTTTTCCACTGTGCCAAACGTGCGTGGAAACCAACCATCAAGATGGTCTTTGCGCGCACGCCAATGAGGCAAGACCATTGACGGGGGTCTGGGTCACTGTGGAGTTTAACAAAGCCCTGGAACTGGGGTAAAGGGTGGGTGAAATCACAGAAGTGTGGCATTTTGATCAAAGTAGCAACACAGTGTTTGTAGATTACAGACACAAATTTCTAAAAGAAAAGCAGGAAGCATCAGGTTACCCCGCAGATGTCACCGATCAAGAGAGCAAGGACAGATACATCAGGGACTATCACCGTCATCAGGGCATTCTGTTACACTCCAATAAAATAAAAGAGAATCCACTCCATCGTCACATCTCAAAACTGATTTTGAACTCATTTTGGGGAAAATTTGCACGAGAGATAATTTGGTTCAGACTGTTGTGATCTCAGAATCTGAAGGGTTTTTCACCTACTTGTTCTCGGGTAAATACAAGGTGAAATACTTTAATGTTCTGGACTACGACAAAGCTCTGCTTAGGTAGAAATATAACGATCACTGCATTCTACCCCCCGGTAAAACCAAAAACATCTTTATAGCCATCTTTACCACAGCCCAAGCGCTTCTGAAGCTGTACGGTTATCTGGAGAAACTGCGAGAGAGGGTTCTTTACACCAACACGGATAGTTTAATTTACGTGGTAAAGAATGGTGAGATGCCTCTGGAGTTGGGTAATTATCTGGGGGATTTGACGGATGAGTTGGACGGCGATACCATTCAGGAATTTGTATCCATAGGCCTCAAGAGTTACGCCTACTGAACGAGGAACAAAAAGAAGGTCATCATGAAGGTCAAAGGTATCATGCAAACCCAATCATGTTGCAAGAGTGTCAATTTTGACAGCGTCAGCGATTTGGTGGATGGTTACATGACAAATTTGGGAGAGAGAGTGATTGAGATGCCACAATACAGCATAAGACATGATAAAAGGGGCTTTGTATTGAGAAACTTGTCATTTCAGAAAAAGTTCAGAGTCGTGTATGATAAAAGACATCTCTTTAGGGATGGGACCACTCTGCCTTTTGGTTATTAGATTTTTTTGAGGAAAAAAAATGTCACATCTTACCCAGGATATAGAGGAGACTGATTTTGATACTAGGTTCACCTTTCCATTTTTATGTTTGGTGGTGGGACTGAGCAGTTGTGGCAAGACTTATTTTGTTTTCAAATGTACTGGAAGACTGTGAACATACTGTAAACATTGTTCCTGAAAACATTGTATGGATTTATACGTGTCATCAACCAATGTACAGCGAACAGCAGAAGATGAATAAAAGAATAAAATTTGTTGAAGGACTCCCTGATTCTTTTGAAGATGAAAACCTGTTCCCTCCCAATCAGAAACACTTGATTATTCTGGACGATGCTATTTTTCAAACCTCCAACCATCCTCCTACCAAAAAAATTATCAGACTGTTGGCCGATAAGAAAACTTATTTAAAATGCAAACACCAGGTTCTGAAAAAAAAAAAAAAATAGTTGGGCGGTTTTCTATTGCCTCTGCTATCCGCTGTGGTGTCCATGATCGGGGATTTTATCGATGGACTGGTGAGAAGAAATTAAAAATAAAGATGACTTTGAAGAAGGTGCAGAAGATATTTCTGCTCACACCCCAACAGTTAAACCGTATGACCAAGCCGACAACCGTCAGAGAAAATGCAGAGGATGATTTGGACTCCAGAATGAGAGACGCATTAAACAAACAGGGATTGAGTGTTTATTTAAAAATTCAAAAGTACAACGCTTTACTGCAGAGATACCTCACGCTCATGAAAGAGGATCGTAACAAGCCACGGCGGGTAATGTAGATTCTGCAGCAGGAACCTGACCACCTATCCATATCAGGTGTCGGCGGGGGTGGTGAGAGCGAACATGCTCGTGGCTCATCTTCCAACGGTACCTGCGCATTATCCACCGCGGGTGCTCCCGCAGCACCCATGCGTGATCGTAAGAATGCCGAATACCATCCATCCATCCATCCATCCTCTACCGCTTTTCCGGAGGTCCGGGTTGCGGAGGCAGCAGTTCAAGCAGAGAAGCCCAGACTTCCCTCTCCCCAGCCACCTGTTCCAGCTCTTCAGAGAGGATACCAAGGCATTCCCAGACCAGCTGGGAGACATAGTCTCTCCACCGAGTCCTGGGTCTGCCCCGGGGTCTCCTCCCAGTGGGACATGCCTGAAACACCTCAAGTGGGAGGCGTCCAGGAGGCATCTTAATCAGATGCCCATACCACCTCTACTGACTCCTTTCAATGTGGACTACATCCTGAGGAAATTTCCCCAGACTTATGGGGGGTGGAATTCAAAGGGGGGGTTTGTTTACAAGGGCAAGGTGTTGAAAGGGTCTCATATGATTGATTTATTCAAACAGCTCTCACCCCCTTATTAAAAACATCAACCCCCGGCGCCTGCGGGGTGGTCAAAATTTTTAAACACTCTGTCAGAACTCAATACTCTTTTAACCGCTGTGAGCAACCCCCAAGTGTGTGATCAATATCGACTTCTTAAGACGAATGCAAGCAACATCGCTGATGTGGGTTTTGAAAAACCTCAAGATGTATGCAGTGCCAGAGAGAAAAAAAAAAAGAAACTTCTGCTGTCCCCAACCTGGATCACACCCCGTGAGAAAGAAGAGTCTGCATTTGAGACAAGAACAAGGAGGAATAAGAGACAAAAGAAACTCTCCCCTCAATGAACCACGCCTTAAGAAGAGAAATTTGAGATTAGATATAATTGTAAACCACACATCTTTTCTGTCCTTTAACAATAAAACATTTATTCATCATACATTTCAAGCGTCGTCCTTTTTTTTCTTTCATATAAAATCACAAAAAGGTAATTATTCACGATATTAGTAACAGTTTTCAAACATACACTCTGTATCATCTGAGAGTGTATATATCATACACTCTTTATCCTAAGTTTCTACACAAGACAGTTTTAAACAGTTGTAAAGAACAACACCCTTGTTTATGGAGTGCACCAATTTGATTTTTGGTACAATCTTGATATTTTCTCACAAAATTGTACACCATCAGGTCATTTTTCATCACAGTTTCATCGTACAATGACAGTTCACATTCAAAGGACAATCTGCAGATCCAATGTGAGAGGTAGTAGACGCAGTGTTGACCGCAAGTGGTTGATAGTTGATGCTGTAACTGGCCGTTGTGGTACTTGATGTTTTGTGAATGCTTCTCCAAGAACTTTAAGATGCTGTCGGGATAGTAAAAAAAACATGGGCGGAAACCCATAAGAATCAGAAAAGGTGGCTTCACCATCCTTTTACAGGGTGATAGCTAACCAGTGCTCTCCAGGCATGTACGTGGGATGTGTGTTGATGACGAAGTAGGTGGGGGGTCTAAAGGCGGGGGTCAATGACAGTAGCTGATCAGAGGGCCACACCCCACAAAACACATCTCCCAGCTGACGACGCAAAAGATTCTCCAGTTGAATACTATTCATGTTCCTAGTAACAGTCCACCAGCACTTCTCTTTTTGAGCTGATTTCAAGAATAGAATCTTAACAGGCGTAGACTATCAGCATCGTGGTGTGAGGCAGTGCTGTTCTAAATCTCAACTCCAGTCTTATATTACCATTCGAGACGGTGGACAAGGCATCATGTCATCCCCCGGGGCGAGATTAAACACAAACATGGTGTGCCCGTTGTTAAATTCCTCTCTGTCGATACTGAGAGGTAAATCTTTAAGATGTCTCCCCGTTGCCAGGAACATGTTGTAAAATTCCCTAACAGACAGTTGGTTATTAAACTGAGGTTGGAAAGCCTTTGCGGGGATCTATCATCCGTCCTGACAGATATGCCACATCGTTGTGAATAAAATTGAAAGGTGACAGGTCTCTTCTCCCATGAAAGCCTTGTTATGCACCATACCAGAACCACATATTTGGGGATGGCCCCCAGACACAGATTCTCCTGGTTGCACATCCTAGAATTTTGTGGGATGGAGTATGTTTTTACATTGATGCATGAGAGTGGGTAGAGTGTGTTGCTTTTCATTAGGGCTGCGGCATGGCCTAATCTGACTGCGGGGTACACCTACACTTTTTAAACAAATAGGGAGGCCCTCAATATTTTCAAATGGAAGATGGAATCGCTGGCTCCTGTGAGACAGAAAGTGTCATTGGCGTGGGTTGGTTTGATTCTCAAATCGACAGTTCAGCATGAGCCTCTTGCAAAAAAATATGTCCCTGTGAAGAGGACTGAGCAGGTGCACTTTGCGAGAATTGGCAGTAAAATGGGCTCTTTTATTTAAACCCGCTTTAGGGCCATCAACGGTCACCATAGAGTTTACAGTTCTGGCCGTATCTTTGTAATTGGCTTGAGAGTATCCTCGGAATAGTTCAGTATCATCTCAATTAAGGCTCAGTAGGGGTGTGTGGCGCTGGATTGGAAATCAGTCTATCTCCAAGGATCACTTCACATTGACTGAAAATTGTATTTAGAGGATAATTGATGAGGCCCACTGCCGCGCCGTCCGCCAAGTTCGTACCGTCCACATTGATAATTTTCACACGGAGGTGCAGCGCGTCAAAGCTAATGTGACTTTGACCTCTGCTCTGGAAACTCATTCTTTTCTGAATGTTGCTGTAGACCAAAAAAATATCAGAATTAATTTTTCTAAAGAACCCCTCCAGCTCCGCCCTGAACCAGTTTAATTCATTGTAATAACCACCTGTAATCCTTTGATAATGCAATTTAGTCTTTATTTCTGGTTCTTGCGGTTTTGCTCTCCATTAAAAGTAGGCCTCTTTTTGAGCTAGGTTATACCTCGTGTGTGGGTATGAAATTTCCGTAAAAGCAACCTCCCATGGTCCTTCTAAATCGATATGTTGTGCTAAATCCACACGAAAACTGGAACTTGTGTTGTCTTTAAAAACATCAAAACTGGCGTTGGAGGGTAGGGTGATGAAAAACCCCTCATCTTTAGAGCCGTACATGATGGAATGACTGTAAGCACTGCTCTCGGTGGTGCGTGCGAATGTCTATATGTTTTTTAAATCAGAGGCCTTGACCCAACTGTTAAATTTCTCGGGCCAGTTTTTCCACGGGACCAGCACCTGCTTTTCACCTTTGACGGTACGATGTTTTAGAATCTTCTCCACATGGTAGACTCTGTCATGACCCAGAGTTATTTTTTGGAACTCCCCCTCAAAACAAACCTTGAATCAGTTCTCCATCGTAATTTTTCAGTTTGCACACAGGAGGGTCGCGGGGGATGCACACAGACACTGTAAACACTTCATCTGTAAAACTCTGTTCATATTTCTTTTCAAACACCCCCCTCAACTTTGATATCTTGAGTCCCCCTTTTTAAAATTCATCTTTAATCGGCCACTCTGTCGAGCTCGGGGTGTGCCGTAGAGGTTTTGAAACACTCAGCTCATGTTCTCACCTGCGTAGGTGTCATTTTAATACTCCTGTGATATCCTCGATTGTAGCCCGTCACCAAGTCTTGTAAGACGTCGAGGTACTGCAGTGTGTTGTTGGCTGTAAAATATCTCCACATTCTGCCTTTTAACATACAATTAAACCTTTCGATCACAGAGGCCTTGAGATCGCTGGCTGTGGAAAAATGTGTTATACCATGTTTTTCCATTAAAGCCTCAAAACTTTTGTTGAAAAATTCTTTTCCTGCATCGGTTTGTAGTTTAACAGGCATTTGGCTTTCTTCAAAAATGGATTCAAGGGCCGGTACCACCTCAGCGGTCGTCTTTCTCTTATCATCTTATCATCTATAACCATTAATAAATAATTGTTTCTGTCGTTATATTAGGCTAAAGCCTGCATATCGCATAGATAGGCTTGAAATTGGTTTAACGGTCGTGGGGCAAAAACTTTGCTTCTAGGGAAATGTACTCTGGCAGGTTTCTGTAAAGTGTAAGCATCCTGTTCAGATAAAAACTTTTTGACGCTTTCGACCCCGACCTTCTAACCCATTTCATCTTGCACGCCCCTGCGAAGTCGTTCTACACCTCTGAAGCTACCTGGGTGTGTGGGGTTGTAATCCACCTTTTTCATGAAGCGTGTCTCTGACATGATGAAACCAGAATGAGAAAAAAAAGACAGGCAGAGGTTTTTTATTCAGCTTCTTTTAATTAAACATCTTTATACCAGTGTTACAATGTAGCGATGGATGTTTGAAAAGCAGTTTTGATCAAAGATTTAAAAACAATTTCTTAAAATTAACCTAAAACTAACATCTACACATGATAACATGTGTAACAAGTAAAAAAAACAAAACAAAAGAAATCTAACTCTACAAAATGTATCAGAAACTTAGCACCCTCTTTTTATAACAGCTAAAGTTTGAGCTAGGACAGAATGATCTACAGCACTACGAATGGCATCCTGTATTTTCAGGAGTTCACCAAAGACTCCAATAGGGTGTCTGGCTTGCAAAAATTCTGCAGTAGCGTCAACAAACAAAGTGTAGAATGCGAGTAGATGACTAGGTCCGAGAGGGTTGTTTCCCATTTCTTTAATGATCTCTCTAAAACTGTGGGAGAAGTTGGAGTTGCACTCAGTCACACAGACCTATACCAGTCTTTTCCACGGTGTATCGATGGATAAAGTCCATACTTTTTCTAGCAGGTTCTCCAGTCTCTCACACTCCCCATCGCCCCTTACACTCGCTAGATTTTTATTTACTCTGCTATCAATAACACTATACAAGAGATTTGCTAAGAGAGTTAACCCTCTGAGTGTGTATGATGCAGAACTGCGACATACCCCCTAGTGGTCAAGAGTGGTAAATATTTTTTGTCAGTAAAATAGTTCAGATTTCCAAGGCTATAACTTGAAAGTGGTAAGAGATAATGTCTTACTGTCAATTAGAAAAATGTAAAATATGATCCAAAGTTTCAGATAGGAATACATTTAAGCATCTAATTTCCATGTCACGGCACCTCTTTAAATTCCATAACTCAGTCAAAACTGGACTTTGGATGGATTTACACAAAAAATGGTTCAGTCTTTTGACACCATTTTTTGTACAGAGGTACCTCATCATCTTATCTTCAAAGTATATGAACAAGAAATTAGTACATTTAAAAAAAAAAAAAAATTCTCACTTACTTTTGACAAAGTCAGAGTGAGAAAGCAGGCCCAGTGTCATGCTCTGCCACTAGAGGCACACAAATTCTCACACTCAAAGGGTTAAGATGGGTCTCAAACTTGCTCCAAAGTTTCTCGATGAAACTCCCCATTCTCAATATTTTTCTTTTAGACGTCCCAAAACAAAGGATTCATCCACAGCTCTGTGGCTTTCTGGAGATGCACCAGGTCCATCTTATTTTTTCCAACCAGTTTCTAGTACATATCATGGATGGGCTCATGGTTGACTCTGGTCAATTGTAGCTCCAACAGAAGAATCTGGGCCATAGTTTTGATTCGTTGATCATCAGCCTGAATGTTGTAGAGTTGTAAGAGGCCTCAGATGGCTGGAATAAACACCGGTGTGTCTAGTTTCCCCATCAACCAGTAAAAGTTTTCCTGGTAGAAATCCTCGGTGATCACATCCAAGCATTGATGCTGCCTCTGACTGGGGTGATTAATGCAACATCCCAGAAATTTCTCATGCTGGTACTCCTCCAGAGTTTTGCTGAGCAGATGAAGCATGGCTGATTTTACAACTCTGAAGAACAAGTCACTCATCCACCCATCAGGTTAATTTTCTGGCAATGTTACCAGCATTGATGATGAAATGGGGCCCGATAATGTAGGTGAAGGGTGTGGGATCAGACACCCCCCACAGTCACACTTGATGTCCATGGGACTCGGGGTTTTAGAACGGTCTGTATCATCAGTGTTTGGTTCCGGGGCCTGCGAGAGGGGAATGTCCACACCACCGGGTCCTGAGGCGGAGTGTTTGGAAGATCTATGGGTTGTAGAGGGTACTGGCTCTCTGGGACCTCCCCAGACAACGGAGGCTCTGGGGTCTCTGCACATTGCACGGGTCCTGGGGCTTCTCAGGTTTGCAAGCACTGTTGAGATTGCGGGACTGGAACAAGCCATTTCACCGCCGGCTAAATGGTCGAGGTTTTAATTTTGGATTGAGGACCCCAAAACTTTGAAGGATCCAGACCCAACTTTGCAGAAATAAGTGCCTGGCTGTGTAGTTTCTCTTTGGGCTGCTCTGGTGATGCAGCATTTTTGCTGATGGTGGCTTGATGTCTGCCGAGGAGACCATGCTTTTAAAGCATTTTAGTGTGTGTGTGTGTGTGTGTGTGTGTGTGTGTGAAACATAATTAACATTCCATTCTCAAGCAAACCCACATATGGCCAGAGATCAATTGACATTCTATACCGGCACTAATCTCACGGGTCAAAGATCATATTTTCAAAGCACTTATAATTGACAATTCTATCCCCATCACTAATCTCTAAGGTCAAAGATCATATTTTCAAACCACTTCTAGTAAAATCATGTCATCCTTGACAAGAAGTTTTCTGTCATGAACATTCCATTCTCATGCTAAACCACATATGGCTGGAAATCAATTGACATTCAAAATGATGTCCGCTATAAAGATGTCATCCTGACAAGAAGTTTTCTGTCATTAACATTTCATTCTCACGCTAAACCATGTCGTCAACAGATTAAAAAGCGATTCTCATTGACATTCTATCCCCATCACTAATCTCATAGGTCAAAGATAATATTTTCAAAGCACTTATAATTGACATTCTATCCCCTGAGAATTCCACGGGTCAGGGGTCAGGTCAGGGAGTGTGGCACCTGTCAGCTGTCTAAAGAGAGGTGTGTTGATAAGTATCACCTTCCCTATCTCACAACTTAAATTAATATTACTTACTATTAAATCAACACAGTGTGGTGTTGCATTAACACTACTAGTGTTGTGAATCAACACCGCGTGGCATTAAATTGATGCTACTAATGCTATGCATCAACACTGCATGGTGTTAAATTGTCTGTCTCTAAATTGTACATGTCTGTTCTTTTCTTCTTCTCTGTCCCCTCACCCCCCAGCCAGTCGCAGCAGATGACTGCCCCTCCCTGAACCTGGTTCTGCTGGAGGTTTCTTCCTGTTAAAAGGGAGTTTTTCCTCTCCACAGTCGCCAAGTGCTTGCTCACAGGGGATCGCCTGATTGCTGGGGTCTTTCTGCAACTGTGGGGGTTCCCCCTACAGTTGATAGTGCTATGAGATGACTGTTGTTGTGAAATGGCGCTATATAAATAAAGTTGAATTGAATTGAATTGAATTAAATTGACACTACTAGTAACAAGGACTAAAGCAACCTAGTGTTACAGTAACACCAAGCATGACAGTGACAAAGATTAACACGTCAGTGTTAAAATTACACTGCTTGTGTGTCATAAAACAACACTATGAGTGTCAGAAATTTAATATTAATGAAGTGTTAAATTATTAACACTATCAAAGTGTAATTTTAACACTGAGCCAGTGAGGATTATATAAACACTGCTGTAGTGTTAGTTTTAATACTGTGCGAGTTAAATTTCCACTGGCTGTTTTGCTAATTTGTCCACATCTGTAATTAAAAATTAAAAAGTGAATAATGAACTTCCTGAAGCAAATAACTATCACTTAGTGATAATAAATGTGTCCAAATCCTGAAGAATTTTTTTAAAAAGGAGTGAATAGCTTATATTTGATACCATCAGTTAATCACTAAGCTCACTGTAAGAATTTATAAGCATTAATATGAAAATTGCAAATTTAAAAAGAAAAAATTGCAAGACCAAAAGAAAAAAATCAAACACTTATGAGAAGAAATTTGAAAATTTACAAGAAAAAATGTAACACTACAAGAAAGAAGTAGCAGATTTATGAAAATAAATGTAGAAAAAAGTAAAAGTTTATAAGAAAAAAGTTGGAAATTTCCAAGAAAAAAAATCACAAATCCTTGAGAAAAAAAAAAATATGAGGAAAATAGTTGCAAATTTGCAACAAAAATATTACAGATTCATCAGAAAAAATAGCAAATTTATGATAAAAAATAGAGTTGGAAATTTATTGGAAAAAGTTATAAATTTACAGAACAAAAACCATTTTATGATAAAAAGCTACAGGTTTATAAAAAAAAGTTGTACATTTAAAACAAAAATTTTACAAATTTATGATGGAAAAATAGCAATTTTATGCTTAAAAAGTTTTAACTTCAAAAGAAAAAGTTACAAATTTACAAGAAAAAGTCACAATTATAAGAGAAAAACTTGCAGATTTGCAAGAAAATAGTAGCCTGGTATTCTTCTTTTTGGCTACTGGAAAAGTTTGAATAACACATCACATCAATAATCCTCAGCGATTAGGTAATGTCACTCTTCTCCAGTCACCGTGGTGTTTAATCATCACAGACTCCCAGAAAACAACAAAGTAACTTTTATCATTATAACCACCTTCAGATCTATTCTGGAGCATTTCATAGCAATGCAATCATCTGCTAATGGCCACGCTATGAGGAATGCACATTGCAAAGCTCTTATGGAAGCCGGGCTGATTTTCCCACCTCTCATCCCTTGTTACAGCTACAGGTTATTGACTACAGCTGTAGACAACCCACGATCGATACACCAGGACGCTACATCCATTGCTGCGGGCGTTGCAATTTCATCGATCTTTTATCACGGTCTACAAAAGGTTACAGAAATGGAGTCTGAGGCAACCGGCGAGGCTGCGCTGCAAAGGCAATTTCAATGAGCAGGAGAGGGTCCTTTGTGCAGGGCTGATACTCTGTTTTTCTCCACATCTCTCCAAGAATCTTTTGAAGCAAAGAAAAGAACAACTGCAGAGCAGAACTGTACCCTAAACTGAAAGAATCAGTTGATCTAGGTGACGGCTGCTGACATTCTCTTCACTTCTCATCTTTAATTACATCTTATCTTTTATGACCTTCGTGTTCATCTCTGTTTTCATTTGCTGAGAGCATGGATATCAACACATTTCTTTTTTGCCATTGGAAAGACTAACAGAAAATTTACTCCAGAGTAGATATTGAAGGGGTCTCAATCAGTATTACTGCAGTCAGGGCTGTTTCTAGCTTTTTGGGGAAACTTTGAAAATTGGAAAAACTCTTTATAACTGGGGGGGCAAACAAAATAATCCCTTCCAACAAAAATTGAAAAAAAATAAAATTTGGTCTCTTTCGACTAACCAGCATCCACGTGAATGTTGAAAATTTATGATGAAAAAGTAATAAATTTCTGGGGAAAAATGCAAGTTTACAAGGAAAATGGAGCAAATTTACAAGTAAAAAAGTTGCAAATTACAGATGAAAAAAGTTGCAAATTTGTGAAAAAAAATTGGAAATTAAGGAGCAAAAACTTTCAAATTTGAGAAAAAAGTTGCAAATTTAAAAGGAAAAGGTTGCAAATTTATGAGAGAAAGCTTGGAATTTTAAAAGAAAAAAGTGGTGAATTTCTGTGAAAAAAAAATGCAAATTTACAAGGAAAAAGATACAAATTTATAAGAAAAAGTTACAAATTTAAGAGAAAAAGTTGCAAATTTATGAGAAAAAAGTTGCAAATTTACAAGGAAAAAAGTGTGCAAATTTAGGGTTAAAATTTTGAAATTTATGAGGATAAAAGTTGTAAATTTCTGTGAAAAAGGTGGCAAACTCAATTTCAAATAAGTTGCAAATACCTTAGAAAAAAAAGTTGAAAATTAATTTGATAAAATGTTGCAAATTTATGAGGAAGAAAGTTGAAAATCAATAGAAAAAGCTTCCAAATTTACAAGGAAAAATGTTGTAAATTGATTAGAAAAAATTTGCAAATATATGAGGAAAAATTACAAACTTACAAGGAAAAGTTTCAAATTTACAAGGAAAAAAGTTAAAAATTCATTTAAAGTTTTAAAGTTGCAAATTAATGAGAAAAAAGTTGAAAATTCCCTAGAAAAAAAAATACAAATTTACAAGAAAAAATGCTGCAGATTTACCAGAAATAAGTTGAAAATTTATGAGAAAAAAGATTTAAGTTCACTAGAAAAACTAATCCATTCATCCACCTTTCACTGCTTATTCCTTTTCGGGTCGCAGGGGGACTGGAGCCAATCCCAGCATCTTTGTGCACTTTGCAAATTTACAAGGAAAAAGGTTGCTAATTTATGCTAATTTACAAGAAAAGCGTTGCAAATTAATGAAAAAAAGTTGCAAATTTAAAAGAAAAAATATGTTTTGCATGAAATAGAAATGTTTAAAATGATATTGCAGGGGACAAGTGTCTCTTTTTCCTCTGTTGATTCACCCCCTGTGTTCATCGGTTAAGCGTGAAACATCACTTTTGCAACACCGTGCCAATTTCACTGCAAACATTGTGTTCCTCAAAAGCTTAACAAGCGACCTTCCCTGCATATGGAAACCCGCCTGTGACGTTAACTCTGGTGCTCGTCTCTGGGCATCGGGAAATTGTCTACTCAGTGGAAGACAAACAAGACACAGATGCCGCATCCACATGGGTACACAGCATTCTCGGCCTAATGCATTTCCACAACATGCAGATAGTGAAGTGGCTATAATGCAGTCTGGCACATTAGTCCTGTGATAAAGGCAACATGTCCATGAAGTTCCGTCATAGCATAAAAGCATTTTGCTGTACCTGAGAGGCAGGATTAGTATTTAGAAGAATCTTCTGTAATTTCTGCAGTGGATTTTGGCGACTGTCACCACTGGAAAGTGGTTTGAACGCCACATCTCCGGGCCATGCAAAAATGATGAATGTCACGGGTAAGTGCTTGAGAGCTTCTTGTGGAAGTCCTTGTATTTCGCTGTATTTTAGCTCAAAGCTGTTTAGAACGTCCAACAATGATGGCTTAATCTGCATTATAATGGAGCTTATGGTAACCATAGCTACATGTTAATGTGGCTATGGCTATGAAAATGTGGACATTTTATGCATGTAAATAGTAGGCATCCTTCTATCTCACAAGGTAATGGCAGTGCTGTGATAAAAAGTCAGTCCTGCGGGGAGCAGCAATTGGAACGACTCAGTAGTCCGATCCTTGCATGACAGTCCTTTCCACAAGTTACTGGTGAATTTTGTTTCCTCTGTTGTCTTCTTTCCCCTAATTGTTGGTAACGTTTTTCTCTTCCCCTTTTGAGTCCTTCGAATATGGCATGCCACTGGCACCTGCAGCCTTCAGCAAGCAGCTCCCAGTGATGCTTTATTTAAATCACTCTTTAGGACAATTTTATGTTAGTTTGCTCAGGTCGTGTTTGCTACCACAACTAGGAACTAGCCAAATAGCATACGGGATATGGGATATGGCCTCATATGTATAAGGGATGAAAATGGAGGGTGGGGTGAACTGGGGCCCATTAGCAGAAAAAAACTCACATATAGGACCCTTGGGACCCAAATGGATCCCTTCAGAAAAAGCGCTGTAAAAATCATAAATTAATATCGTTAACACTTTCAAAGTTTAAATGTCTTAAAGGGGTCATTGACTGCAATTTTTCAGCATTTTAACAGCTCACACACATCTTAATGAAGTGTTTGTGAGATATTTTGCTCACATTTTCTGTAATTTTTTTTTAATTATGGAAGCAAATTTGTTTTGTATTAGCCATGACTTTGTTGAAATGCTCTGATATAAAGCCTATCACTTTAAGAACCATCTTTCACCTATTCAACTCCGCCCTCCCTCTTATGTCAGTTAGCCATTAGCTGACTAGCTTCTAGCCTTTAGCTTTTAGCCTCCTTCTAGTTTGGATCAGTGGTGTTGGTTCACTGATCCACAGTCAGTGGTGTATCTCGCATCACTCCGGCCCATGTCCCAATAATTTTACGATGATTCCACAACATATCGCAAGCACCGCACACCGGGTGGCCCCTCGATCACCACAGCCAACCTGGCCTGGGACCCAAGATTGCTGGCCAAGTCGAGGCAAAGCTTGTGGAGCTGAGCTGCCAAGTCACGAGATCGCAAAGGGCAGTGCATCATTCTGCAGGACGCCGCTCCGCTCCCACGGCCAGCTGAGGGATACCCCTTCCCAAGGCAGCTCCCCTACGCTGCCCGCAAATACGAAACAGAGTTGGGCAAAGCTCTGGAAGATGGTGGGGGAGCTGGCTGTGAGAGCCAGCAGCCTCGGGTCGGTTGCCATGAACGGCGCACTGTTGCTGGCAAGTTGCTGTGGAATCACAGCAAAATTATTGGGAGATAAGCTGGAGTGACACGAGGTATATTGTCGTATGTGGACTGGTGAACCAGGTGGTAACAGGGATTGCTATTAGGGTAACTAAGATCTGAAGAAAATAATATACAGTGGTGTGAAAAAGGGTTTGCCCCTTCCTGATTTCTCTATTTTTTGTGTTTGTCACACTTAAATGTTTCAGATCATAAAACAAATTTAAATATTAGACAAAGATGACACAAGTAAAAACAAAATGCAGTTTTTAAATGAAGGTGTTTATTATTAAGGGTAAAAAAAAAAATCCAAACCTACATGGCCCTGTGTTAAAAAGTGATTGCCCCCCTCTGTTAAAACATAAATTAATTGTGATTTAGCACATCTTTGGAAAGATGAGTTCAATTTCACCCCGGCCCGATTACTGCCACACCTGTTCTCAATCAAGAAATAACTTAAATAGGACCTGCCTAAATAAATGAAGTAGACCAAAAGATCCTCAAAAGCAAGACATCATGCGGCGAGCCAAAGAAATTCAGGAACAAATGAGAAACAAAGTAAATGAGATCTATCAGTCTAGAAAAGGGTATAAAGTCATTTTTAAAGCTTTGGAACTCCAGTGAACCACAGTGAGAGCCATTATCCACAAATGGCAAAAACATGGAAGAGTGGTAAACCTTCACAGGAGTGTCCAGACAACCAGAATTACCCCAAGAGTACAGCGACGACTCATCCAAGAGGTCACAAAAGACCCCACTACAACATCTTAAGAACTGCAGGCCACACTTGCCTCAGTTAAAGTCAGTGTTCATGGCTCCACCATAAGAAAGAGACTGGGCAAAAATGGCCTGCATGGCAGAGTTCCAAGACAAAAACCACTGCTGAGCAAAAAGAACATAAAGGCTCGTCCCAGTTTTGCCAGAAAACATCTTGATGATCCCCAAGACTTTTGGGAAAATTCTCTTTGGACTGACAAGACAAAAGCTGAACTTTTTGGAAGGTGTTTGTCTCATTACATACGGCGTAAAAGTAACACAGCATTTCAGAAAAGGAACATCATACCAACAGTAAAATATGGTGGTGGTAGTGTGGTGGTCTGGGGCTTTTTTGCTGCTCCAGGACCTGGAAGACTTGCTGTGGTAAATGGAATCATGAATTCTGCTGTCTACAAAAAAATCCTGAAGGAAAATGTCTGGCCATCTGTTCGTGACCTCAAGCTGAAGCACACTTAGGTTCTGCAGCAGGACAATGATCCAAAACACACCAGCAAGTCCACCTCTGAATGGCTTAAGAAAAACAAAATAAAGACTTTGGAGTGGCCTAGTCAAAGTCCTGACCTGAATCCAATTAAGATACTGTGGCATGACTTAAAAAGGCAGTTCATGCTCGAAAACCCTCCAATGTGGCTGAATTACAACAATTCTGCAAAGATGAGTGGGCCGAAATTCCTCCACAGCACTGTAAAATACTCATTGCCAGTTATCCCGAACTCTTAATTGCAATTATTGCTGCTAAGGGTGGCCCATCCAGTTATTAAATTTCGGGGGCAATCACTTTTTCACACAGGGCCATGTAGGTTTGGATTTTTTTTCCCCTTGCTTTCCTGTGCATAGCAGGATCTGTAAAGCGCTTTGGTCATCTAGAGATGAGAATAAAAGCGCTATATAAGTTAATGCCATTTACCATTTTACCATTCAATAATAAACACCTTCATTTAAAAACTGCATTTTGTGTTTACTTGTGCTATCTTTGTCTAATATTTAAATTTTTGACAATCTGAAACATTTAAGTGTGACAAACATAAAAAAAAATGAGAAATCAGGAAGGGTAAGCTGTGCTTTGTGCGAACCTCCTGGTACCAGCATTAGCTGGGGGGCTAATAGCTTAGGGGCTAATAGGCTACCTTTGGTACTCCTTCCATCTACATGACAGACAGCTAGGTGGGCCAATAATAGAGCAGTGGGCAGGTCTCAAGGACGACGGTGTGTTGGCTTTGTCAAATCTTGACATATACGATTTACCCAGAAGAGTCAAGTTTTACTGGTGTTTCTGGGGGAGAAAAATTACATAAAGGCTGTGTGTTTTTTTTTAAGAGAATTGACTGTTTTGATTTTTTTGGGATAATTACATGACCAATAAACACATTTTAAACAGTTAAAACCTACAAACAAAAGTACAATGGGAGGCAGAGCCTTCAGTTATCAAGCTCCTCTCCTGTGGAATCAGCTGCCAATCTGGATTCGGGAGTCAGACTCGATCTCTGTTTTTAAGAATAGGGCTAAAACCTACCTTTTTGATATAGCCTACAATTAGGGAGGGATCATGTGTTTCTGAACCCTCCCTTAGTTATGCTGCTAATAGGTTTAGTCAGCCGGGGGACCTCCAGTAATGCACTGGGCCTCACTCCTTTCCTCACTCTCTATGAAATATTTTTTTTTTGCTGGTCATTAACATTTGTTTGTTCTCTCCCATAGATTGAGTCCCCATCGTGCTGTTTGCTCTCTACATGTCTGTTCTTTTCTTCTTCTCTATCCCCTCACCCCCCAGCCAGTCGCAGCAGATGACTGCCCCTCCCTGAGCCTGGTTCTGCTGGAGGTTTCTTCCTGTTAAAAGGGAGTTTTTCCTCTCCACCGTCGCCAAGTGCTTGCTCACAGGGGATCGCCTGATTGCTGGGGTCTTTCTGCAACTGTGGGGGTCCCCCCTTCAGTTGATAGTGCTATGAGATGACTGTTGTTGTGAAATGGCGCTATATAAATAAAGTTGAATTGAATTGAATTGAATTGAAACACACATGTTTCAGTCAATGTGTTGTGTTGGGGTTTGTGGGACCTGTTATTGTGTGACATGGGTGGTGGTTTCACCTTTCCGGTTCCACTGCCACCTGGGGTATAATAAGGCTGTGAGGGAAAGGGGCGGTATCTTGGCCTCCTCTCCGCCTGACGGATGCGCCTGTATAGTGAGAATGTCACTATTAAAGGTCCACCCCGGGATCACCCAGGTGTTTGGGTTGTGGGTCCATGAAACACCGTTACAAGGCCAGAGAGAATCCGGCAAGAGGGAAACACTGCGGAAAGTGCGGACTCTTGCTTCATTTCGCCAGGGCATGTTACAAGTTTGAGAGAGGAGATCCGAGACGTAAGGAGGACCCTCCCACTCCTACGGTTATTCACACTGTATCCCCGAGTACCAACGGCCGTTCCTACTCTATGGTGGAACTGGAGGGAATAACAGTGCCATTGCCGATTGACACGGGATCGGTGAGATCTGTGTTAAACTGGGAAACCGTGAGGAGTTTTTCCCACAGAATCATGTTAGAGGTGATTCAGTGCCTCTGTGTGGTTATGCTGGAGGAAGATTGGCCACGGTGGTTTCGGTGGAACTGACGGCTAGGTACAAGTCAGCAGAGGTGTGCAACCTGAGGTTCATCGTGACTGCCTGTGGAGAGAACATAATGGGATGTGATTTGTTGTATGGCTTGGGCTTTGCCATCATGAGCAACGCTGGAGAAGAGTGGTAGGGTTGGGGTTTGTGGGACCGGCCGGTCTTGCGGACGATGAACAGAGCTGTGTGGGATGAACCTTTGCCTAGTAATCTGGAAAATGACCAGGACCAACCCCACCCAGTGCCATCGCAGGAGGGTTACGGTGCCAGTGCCCAAGTAACCCTAGCTGAGGGAACTGGGTGGCACGGTGGGATGCCCATGATGGCGGGTGGAGCTGAGTGGATGGCCCATCCTGCTTCTGGAGTTCAGCTGGGAGATACCGAGGAGCAAGGGGTCACAACAGCGATGCCGGCAGTGGAAATGAAAGCAAGTGGGGCAGTACCAGCTGGCATGGTGAGACGACGTGCCAAACAGAGACACTGGAAGCTGATTAGGGCCCCTCTTGGGGTTGTGGACGTGGTCTGACCCAGGGAGGAGGCCCGGTCGAGAGGTGTTGGGGTCAAACGTAGGAGAGAAGATGACCCGAGGGGAGCTGCAGGTGGTGGCTGTTGGGGGGATGCCTACCTCCAGCTATCTGATGGCTCGTGGAGGCATCCTAATCAGTTGCGCACGCCCAGGAGGAGAAGGAAGTGGTTGGACCTGAATATGTGTCGTCCCCGGGAGTGAAGAAAAAGAGGCGCACTGGAGTGGAATCATCTGAATGTTATCTGGGGGGTGGTTCCTCTCCTGGGGAAAGCTGATGGTTGGACATTATGTGTAATGCATGGGTATGGAAAGGGGACAACCGTTATGTTATTTAGTTCTGTCCATGGGGGATTATTTTGTGTTTTCTATTATTTTAGGAACATGGCAGTTGTTTTCTTTTAGTTGGATTTTTTATTTAGTATAGACAACAGGGGGCAGCGCGGTGGCGGAGTGGTTAGCATTGCGGCAGCACAGCAACTCACCCTTGGCCGGGGGATCCTGGGTTTGATCCCAGCCCCTGACCAACAGTGATCTGTGTGGAGTTTGCATGTTCTCCCCGTGTCTGTGTGGGTTTACTCCAGGATTTCTCCGGTTTCCTCCCACATGCTATAAACATGCAAGTTAGGTTAATTGGCATCAAACTGGGGATTCTAAATTGTCCTTAGGTATGACTGTGAGAGTGAATGGTTGTCTGTCTATGTTGGCCCTGTGATGGACTGGCGATCTGTCCAGGGTGTACCTTGCCTCTCGCCCAAAGATGCTGGGATAGGCTCCAGCCCCCCCGCGACCCAAAAAGGATTAAGCGGAAGAAGATGAATGAATGAATGAATGAATGAATGAATGAATAGACAACAGAATAATCCGTCTTGCCGTGTGGGGGTGGGACGGTAGTGTACATGTCCTCCCCTACTTTTAGTTGTTTTGAGTGACTGTGATAGGCCCCTTTTAGGTATTTCTGTTTAGTTTTCTTAGTGCGTAATTCGGGTTCCAAATTGGGGAGGGTCTCGATTGTATGCATGTGTTTTGGACCTTTTTGAAGAGGGGGTGTTGTGTTGGGGTTTGGGGGACCTGTTATTGTGTGACACTGGTGGTGGCTCCACCTTTCTGGCTCCGCCGCCACCCGGGGTGGTTCCAAGGTTGTCATAGCCAGGAGCGGCACTGGGGTTAAGCTCCCAGTGCTCATAAAATGCTCCTTATGGCGTGTGTCTCGAAAAGCCTCTGACAACTAAGTCCAACTCCTAGCCTGCCCGTGTGGTTTAGTCTCTAAGCCCGGCGGAACTGCTTTTACTAATAGGAGAAGGGGCGAGGGCGGATCTCTGGCACCTTAAAACCAGATGCTTCGGGTAGATGGTGGCTCGTCAACCTGGGAATGTAGCCCATCTAGGGGAAGGTAAACCCTGATTTCAAACCTCCGCTGCCTTGCGGCACACCCGGTCACGGGAAAGGCTTCGGGAGTCAACCCTGAGGAAAAATCCGGAGTTGGAGTCCCCAAGGCAGTTCTCTGTTGTGCTCAACATCATTCTGGCAGCTCCTGCGACGGCGCTGGTGCCAAACTGTAGCAGCCCTGCTGTTCCTTTGGATTCATCAGTGACGTGGAGAGGGGGGACATGCTGCATGGGCAACATCTTGTTCTCCATTTCTTCCTGCCCAGGCTTGAATCCTACCAACGCCCAACGATGGAAGGTAGAACACCGGATCACTGGAGAGGACACTCCAGCTTCGCCTTTGGCATAGACAAAACATGGGGAATGACAGTTACCGGTTATAAGCCACCGCTCAATTGGCGTAGAGCGCGGTGCCAGGGGTTGTTCACGATGGTGGGAGGGATCATCGGATCTCACTGGACATCTACCGCCCGCCTCAAGCTGGGCAGCCCCCAGCCAATAAGGTGTTGCCCCGCCACAACTTGCTTTCCTCATTGGGTGCATGGGGATGAGGAGAAGTCTGAACGGCAGGCTGAGAACCTTCGCACCAGGCAAGACAAAAAAACAAAAGAGACCAACTTTAAAACTGGGAACTTGGAACGTCCGCACTATGATGACAGGACTCGCTGATAACCTCAAGGACATCAATGACACCAGAAAGACTGCCATCATCAATAATGAGCTGAAGAGACTGGAAGTGGATATCGCCACTCTCCAGGAAACACGGTTGGCTGACGCAGGCACACTAAGAGAGAAGAACTACACGTTCTACTGGCAGGGAAAGGGCAGTGACGAACACAGGGAACACGGAGTGGGCTTCGCAGTGAAGAACACCTTGCTGAAGATGGTGGAACCAGGCAGCAATGGCTCTGAACGACTCCTCATCCTCTGCCTGAACACCATTCAAGGCCCAGTCACCCTCGTCAGTATGTATGCCCCAACACTGACAGCCACACCAGAGGCAAAAGACGAGTTCTACGAGAATCTCACAACAACTGTCAGGATCATCCCCAACTCTGAACAACTCATTCTCCTTGGAGACTTCAATGCCAGAGTGGGTGCTGACCACGACTCCTGACCCTCCTGTCTTGGACCATTTGGCGTGGGCAGAATGAACGACAACGGACAGCGGCTGCTCGAGTTCTGCACATATCACGATCTGTGCATCACAAACTCGTTCTTCAAGACCAAGCCCCAACACAAGGTTTCCTGGTGACATCCGCGCTCAAAGCACTGGCACCAGCTGGACTTGATCCTGGCCAGGCGCACCTCACTGAAGAACGTGCTAATCACCCGATCGTTCCAGAGTGCAGATTGCGACACAGACCATTCATTGGTGTGTTGCAAGGTCAAGCTGCAGCTGAAGAAATTCCATCGTGCTAGACAGCCTGGAAAGGCACGGATTGACACCAGCAAGATGGCCCAACCAAAACTTGTTCAGCAGTTTGCCTCCACCTTTGAGAAGGAACTTGGTGTACCACAAGAAGGAGAATCTGCAAAGCAGAAGTGGGAAGAGCTGTGAAACACCATCCACCGCACAGCCTTGGCTACCTTTGGGAGGAAGACCTCGAAGTCACAGGACTGGTTTGATGCTAAGTTGACTGAGATGACCCTCGTCATTGAAGCCAAGCGCTCAGCACTTGCTGAGTACAAGAAGCACCCAAACGAGAAGAATCTCCAGATTCTCAGGGCTGCTAGAAGCAAAGTTCAGCAGTCTGCTCGGCACTGTGCCAACGAGTACTGGACTCAGCTCAGCCAAGACATTCAAACCGCTGCCATAACAGGGAACATCCGTGGTATGTACGATGGCATCAAGAAAGCACTTGGTCCGGCTCAGAGCAAGACGGCCCCCCTCAAATACTCCACTGGGGAGATGATCACAGAAAAGAACAAGCATATGGAGAGATGGGTGGAACACTACTCCGACCTCTACTCCAGACAGAACACCGTGACACCGTCAGCCCTTGATACCATCGACTGCCTGCCATCCATGGATGAACTTGATGCCGAGCCAACCATCAACGAACTCAGCAAGGCCATTGATAGCTTGGCCGCTGGCAAGGCACCCGGCAACGACGGCATACCCCCAACCTGATCAAGCACTGCAAGACCGCCCTACTGCTGCCATTGCATGACATCCTCTGCCAGTGCTGGAAGGAAAGTGCCGTACCACAGGACATGAGGAACGCCAAGATCATCACCCTCTACAAAAATAAAGGGGAGAGAAGCGACTGCAACAACTACAGGGGCATCTCCCTCCTCAGTGTTGTTGGCAAAGTCTACACACGAGTTGTTCTCATTCGTCTACAGAAGCTTGCCGAACGTGTCTACCCCGAGTCTCAGTGTGGCTTCCGCGCTGAACGATCGACGGTAGACATGATATTCTCCATCCGCCAACTCCAGGAGAAATGCAGAGAACAGAACATGCCCCTGTACGTCGCCTTCATCGACCTCACCAAAGCGTTCGATCTGGTCAACAGAGAGGGCCTTTTCAAGATCCTGCCAAAGATAGGATGCCCACCAAAGTTGCAAAGCCTCATCGAATCATTTCACACCAACATGCAGGGGATAGTGCAGCACAACGGCAATGTCTCAGAGCCACTCAACATACGCAGCGGAGTGAAACAGGGCTGTGTACTTGCGCCAACCCTCTTTGGGATTTTCTTTGCTATGCTCCTGAGGCATGCCTTCAGCACAGCAACAGAGGGAATCTACCTACACACAAGATCTGATGGCAGGCTTTTCAACCTCGCCCGCCTGAAAGCCAGAAAAAAAAAAGCCAGAACCAAAGTACGCAAGGATTTAATCAGAGACATGCTGTTCGCAGACGACGCTGCAGTCGTAACCCACACACAGCAGGAGCTTCAGACCCTGATGGACCGCTTCTCCCAGGCATGCAAGGACTTCGGGCTTACCATCAGCCTGAAGAAGACTAACGTCTTGGCGCAAGGCACTGAAGCACCACCAACCATCACCATCGACGACTATGAGCTGGAGGTCGTGAATCAGTTCACGTACCTGGGGTCCACGATCAGCAACAACCTCTCCCTCGATACAGAGATCAACAAAAGGATTGGAAAATCAGCCTTCACACTCGCTCGCCTCACCACATGAGTGTGGGAGAATCCCAAACTCTCTGTCAAGACGAAGATGGCAGTGTACAACGCCTGTGCCATCAGCACACTGCTCTATGAGAGTGAGACGTGGACAACATACACCCGGCAGGAAAAGAGACTGAACTCCTTCCACTTGCGCTGCATTCGCCACATCCTGGACATATCCTGGCAGGACAAAGTGCCCAACACAGAAGTTCTGTCCCGCGCCGGCCTTCCCTCCATGTTCACTCTACTCAGGCAGTGCAGGCTCCGCTAGCTAGGCCACGTTTACCGTATGGAGGATGGCAGAATCCCCAAAGACGTCCTCTACGGAGACCTGGCGACTGGCAGGAGAGACGTTGGCCGCCCACAGCTGCGCTTTAGAGACGTCTGCAAGAGAGACATGGAGGCCCTGGAGATCAACACAGAGCACTGGGAGGTCCTTGCAACAGACCGCTCCAAATGGAGAGGCACCCTGACCAGACAGCTCAAGGCGGGTGAAGAGAGACTGACTGCTGCAGTAGATGAAAAAAGGACCCGCAGGAAGAACCGCCACAGACCCCAGCAGCACGGAGACCACCCACAAGTGCGACCTGTGTGACAGAGACTGCCATTCGCGCATCGGCCTGTTCAGCCACAGGCGGTGCTGTTCCAGCAGAGTAGACGTTTAGGATTCTCTTCCATGGTCATCATAGACTGACGGAGGCCGACGAGGTAGAGGGGCGGTCTCTTGGCCTCCTGTCCGCCTGACGGATGCACCTGTATAGTGAGTGTGTCACTTTTAAACCTGTGTACAGTTCAACACTCAATCTTGTCCTTGGATCCTATTACCGACATAACACAATGATTGCTTTAATGAGCTTCAGTTCTCATCAGAACTGTAAAGTTTTTATTCATTATTGAAATAACTTTCACATTTTTATACAATTTTTTTGTCATAATAGCACTAAGATGGCTGCTGAAAACTGACCAGCCAAGCAAAATTCCTGGGTTTATTATATATACTTCCTTGGCTAAAAACGACCTGGTCCCACCAGCTGCTGCCCGTCCTCAGTGTCCTGCCAGCTGTTCAGTGTCTACCGCTAACATTGCAGCTCCTGCCTTGCTGACAGCTGACGGTGGCAAAGGGAGGCGGGTGGCTGCTAGCTCCATTGCAAGGCCAGCACAGCAGCGGTCCTCCCGGACAGCGAACTCCAACTCCCGTCATAGGATCTTGAAGGCTCAGACACTCAGACCCTCTCCAGGGCTGACAGGGAATTCACCTCCCAGAAAGCGTGCTTCACCGCTGCTTTGCTCACCAGCTGGGCTGGGCTGTACTGTGTGGATTCTGCGGGTACTGGCCAGGGAGACCCGCCACCATCCTACACCCTGGAGTGGAAAACATCCTCAACGGCCGCAAGCAATACAGCTCCACTGTTGCTGACAGTTGATAGCGGTGATCAAGCAGCAGGAATCGCCACTGGCAAGCCAAGTCAGCGGCATTCCTCCTGGACGATGGGATCTCTCTTGGGTGAGCTGCATCATCCAGTGCTGGTATAGAGTGCCTTGCCCAGCTCAGATGCTGCAAGCTCGTCATGACCTCCAGCCCAGCCTTGCAGTGTGGAGCCTACATCTTCCAGCTGTAATTAATATTCAAAAATGATATTTTCGGGACGAAAGAATTCAACCGTCCCGGCATTTGTTTACTTCTCGGGGCCGCCGCCAGAGAGGGAGCCGTGTGCAAAATGCTAATTTTGTGACCATTCGAGCGTGCCGCACTTCAGTGACTGGATGGTTTGGGTGTCAATCACACAAACAATATGGCGCATGGAAGGAAAACATCATTGTCGGAATCAGCTAGAAAAAGACTGAAAGTAGAGCAGAATAATCTTCAAAACAAAAGTCGTGTAGCATTAAAAAGTGAGAAGGATCGCTGGGAAGCTTTCAAGAACAGGCATCAGTTGAAGGATGATGAAGAAGTCGCCAAAATTCTCTTGGATACGTAAGTAAACGTATTGGATTTGTGCAGTGTGTTTTCATAGATATTCTGCAAAGCCAGGGGCCATACAGTGTAACTTCGAATGTTGTGAAATAACATCGTAGTCTAGTTTGTGATATGCATCTCATTCGATCGTGTTGTTAATATAGCACATTTTTTGTGGAAATGTTACTATTATTAGTTGTGAAATGTGTTATAAAACGATTAGACGATGATACTATGGCTCTTCCTGCTGTTCCCGTTTCTTTTTTTTTTGGGGGGGGGGGGGTAGGCCAGAAATAGACCACAGGGGTTATACAATGTTTATCCAGTTTATCCAGCACTGATCACCCGGATGTAAAATACGGGATCCTTACGGCCCATCGGCGCACGAAGTATCCTGGCCAATATGGCGATGTAAACAGCCACGGACCAAAAAACGTACATTTGCTCGTGGAACAGGTCATTCACACTAGCAGACAATCGCGCTATATGTGTCTATAATGACTATAGATAGGATTTTCTTTCCATGCACGCAATTTTTTTTTTTTTTCCGGGATCCGACTACCTCGCTTTAAAAGCCCTCTCCCTTTTAAATAAATCTTTTATTATTAATAATTTGATTTTACATTAAAAACTGGACTAATCCAAAAAGGTTCATACTGTCTTCTAAAATAATTATAAAAATATTTTCTTTTCTATCAGACAGTGAAAAAGATTGGTTTTACCATAACATGTTTCGGCCACTTCTTGCAGCCTTAGTCAGAAGGGTCACATGATGTTGTGACAATCAGCTGTTTCATTGGCTGTTTTATCCAGGTTTACCAGACAGCAGACAGCAGGTGTCTAAATGGGTTAGGACGTGCTGGGGGGGAATGCAGAAATGAGCACATACATTTCCTCTGAAATACCCCACTCATAGCACAGCGTCTCTCCAATAGCCTCTCCTAACCAAATCCTACTGTCTGGTTTTTCGTGCCGACCCTGTTTTCACTAAATGACAGAGGGTGTCAGCGAGTCTCTGGCGCTATAACCAGGTTGCTCTGGGTAGGTGGGGCTCGTCAGACTTGGGTGTCAGTCCACCTAGGAGAAGGACCACTCTGATTTCAAATCCGGGCAGGTAGTGCCCGTTAGCCTTGGCCGGCAAACTACTTAGGAGAAGATAAACTCTGATTCCAATCTCCGCTGCCTTGCGGCTATTCCTGATTACAGGAAAGGCTTCGGGAGTAAACCTCGAGGATAAATCCGGAGTGGAGCGCTAAGGCGGTTGGCAGATGCTCAGCACTACTTCTGGCAACTCTTGCAGTGGAACTGGTCCCAAACTGTATTGGATCATCCTTTCCTCTGGACTCACCCAGTGACACCGAGGGGGAACACTGATGTATGGGCAGCCCAGTGTCTCCATACTACCCCTCCCAGGCTTTTTAGAGCAAACTGGAGAGGCCACTCCAGCAGCGTTGCAAGATTCTGGCACAACATGAGACGAGGCAGTTACCGGTTATAAGCTCCAACTGATTGGTGTAGGGGAGGAATGCCAGGGGTCTCGTCTGATGGTGGGAGAAGCCTTCACAGCTTCACTGGGCAGCTACTACCTGCCTCAAACTGGGCAGCCCCCAGCCAGTAAGGTGCCGCCATACCACGGCTTGCCTGCTCTACTGGGTGCATAGAGCTTAGGGGTCTCTCCCGACAAGCAAGCGTCAATCTGCACCAGGCAGTCAAAAGGAGAAACATACAAAGACTCCAGCTGTTCGATTTGCAAGCTGTAACGTTTGCACCATGTGCCCCGGACTTACCACTGATCTCCAACAAATAGATGACTCTCGCAATACCGCCATCATCAATAAGGAACTGGCACGACTTAACATTGATGTTGCCTGCCTTCAGGAAACCCGCCTGGCTGACAGCGGCTCTCTTAGAAAATCAGACTACACCTTTTATTTGCAGAGCCTGTCCCAGGATGAGTCCAGGCAGCATGGTGTAGGTTTTGCAGTGAGGAACTCGCTGATCGCCACCACAGAAACCCCTATAGAAGGGTCCAAAAGAATCCTTGCCCTCCACATGAAGACATCGTCGGGCTTTGTGAACATCCTTTCTGTGTATGTCCAGACCCTCACGTCCACTCCAGAAGCCAAAGATCAGTTCTACGAGGCTCTAGAGGAAGTGCTATATAGAATCCCCCGCTCGGAAGGCTTATTTTTGCTAGGCAACTTCAACGCTCATGTCAGAGCAGACTGGCAAGTGTGGCCATCCTGTCTTGGCCACTTTGGCATAGGCAGGATGAACGAGAGCGGACAGAGGCTGTTGGAATTCTGTTGTCACCACGGCCTCTGCATTATAAACTCCTACTTCAAGTGTAAAGAGCTGCGGAAAGTGTCTTGGAAACACCCCCGGTCCCGTCACTGGCACCAGCTAGATCTTGTCATCACCAGAAGAGCGGACCTCAGCAGTGTTCTTCACACGAGAAGCTACCACAGCGCTGATTGTGATACAGATCATTCCCTTGTTGCCAGTAAGGTCAGACTGAAGCCAAGGAAGACCCACCATGCCAAGACTAAGGGTCGCCCCCGCATCAACACCTGCGGAATTTCCAATCCGATCAAGGTTCAGACCTTCGCTGACAGCTTTCAGAGGAAACTTGAAGCTCACCTCCAGTCTGATATCCCAGGCGACGTGGACACCAAATGGAACCACCTTCGTGACGCCATCTATGACTCAGCCCTGACCGCATTCGGAAAGAAAGAACGCAAGAATGCTGACTGGTTTGAGGCTCACTGGGACGAAATGCAGCCAGTCACAGAGGCCAAAAGAGAAGTACTGCTGGCTCACAAGCAGAACCCTTGCCCTGGCACATGCAACACCCTTCGAGCAGCAAGGAGCAAGGCACAGCAGATTGCCAGCCGTTGCTCCAATGAGTACTGGCAGAACCTGTGCAACCACATCCAGGTAGCTGCCGATTGCGGATATGCCAAAGGAATGTATGAGGGCATCAAAACAGCTATCGGCCCGACAAGCATCAAAACAGCACTGCTCAAAGCCAAGACAGGCGAAGCCATCACCGACAAGAGCAAGCAACTTCAGCGTTGGGTCAAGCATTATCTTGAATTGTGCTTGACCCAGAACATTTTTTTTAGATTTTTTTTAGATTTAGTATACTTTATTGATCCCCAGAGGGGAAATTGAGGGTCATCCACCACCTGGATGGATGAAGCAGCCACGATACGGCGCTATCCCTTAACCATTCACACACACATTCACACCTAGGGACACTTTAGAGTCTCCAATTAACCTAACCTGCATGTTTTTGGCATGTGGGAGGAAACCGGAGAAATCCCGGGGTAAACCCAGACAGCAGGTGTCTAAATGGGTTAGGACATGCTGGGGTGGAATGCAGAATGGCAACATCGTGACAGATGTTGCCCTTGATGCCTTGCCTGGCCTACCAGTCATGGAAGAGCTTGACAAAATGCCCACGCTGGAAGAGCTCAGCAAAGCCATAGACTACCTCGCCTGTGGCAAGGCTCCAGGGAAAGACGGTATCCCCCCAGAAGTTCTGAAACTTGGGAAAGCAGCCATCTTACAACCACTATATGATCTCCTCTGCCTTTGCTGGGAGCAAGGTCACATTCCCCAAGATACGAGAGATGCCAACATAGTCACGCTGTACAAGAACAAAGGCGACCGCAGTGACTTCAACAATTACCACAGCATCTCTCTTCTGAGCATAGTTGGCAAAGTCTTCGCCTGGGTCACCCTGTTCCGCCTGCAGAGCCTCACTTTGCGAGTCTATCCTGAGTCCCAGTGTGGCTTCAGAGCTGGAAGGTCCACAGTGGATATAATCTTCTCCCTCCATCAGCTGCAGGAGAAGTGTCGAGAGCAGCAGTAGCCATTGTTCCTCGCGTTCGTGGACCTGACCAAAGCCTTTGACTTAGTTAGTCGAAGCGGGCTCTCCCAGATCCTGCGAAATATTGGTTGTCCCCCAAAGCTCCTTGCAATCATCTCCTCCTTCCACATGGACATGCATAGTACTTTTTGCTTGATGGAGCCACCTCAGATGCCTTCCCAGTCAGCAGTGGAGTGAAGCAGGGCTACGTTCTAGCACCGACTCTCTTTGGGATTTTTTTCTCAATGCTCCTCCACTACGCCTTGGCCGGCTGTCCTGAAGGTGTCTACGTCCGCATGAGATCAGATAGAAAACTCCTCAACATCGCAAGACTTCATGCTTAAACCAAAGTCTACGAGGTCCTCATAGATGTTTACAGACGACGCTGCTCTAGCAACGCACAGCGAGGAGGGCCTGCAGCACCTGGTCGACAAACTGTCCCACGCCTGCAAGGAGTTTGGGCTCATGATCAGCCTTAAGAAAACCAACATCACGGTGCAAGATGCTGTCTCCTCTCCTGTCATTACCATTGACAACACACAGCTGGAGGTTGTGGACACCTTCACCTACCTAGGGTCCACTGTTTCAAACATGCTCTCGCTGAACACCGAGATCAGCTCCAGAATCGTCAAAGCAGCTGCTGTCTTGGCCAAACTAAACAAGCGTGTGTGGAACAACAATCTGCTGAGTTTGAAGACCAAGTTTCTTGTATACCAAGCTTGCATCCTGTCCACTCTCCTGTACGGTAGCGAGTCCTGGACAGCCTATGCCAGGCAGGAGAAGCGGTTAAACGGGTTCCACCTCCGCTGTCTTCAGCGCCTTATGCACATCAAGTGGCAGGACAGAGTTTCCAACACTGAGGTCCTTGAGCGAGCTGACTTGCCAAGCATCCCTGCATTTATCAGCCAGAGACGACTCCGGTGGCTCGGCCACGTGCACCGCATGGAGCCTGACTGTCTGCCGAGAGAAATCCTTTATGGAGAATTGTAGGTGGGCGTCCGCCGTGTGGGCAGACCGCTGTTGCGTTTTAAAGATGTCTGCAAACACAACATGCGGTTTTCGCAGATCAGCACCAATAACTAAGAGGTTATTGCCAAAGATCGAGCCACCTGGCACCACAGTGTCAAAGAGGGTGTTCTCAAGATGGAAGCGAACACGTGAGTCCAGATGGCGACAAAGCATGCGGCGAGGAAAGAATGTGCAGCATCAGCACGTGTATCATCAATCTTCATCTGAGCCAACTGCTCCAAAGACTGCAACTCAAGGATTGGGCAGTATAGTCATTCCATGAACTTCTCCAACCCTTGACGCACTAACCATCGCCTCTTCGAGACGAGGATGCCAGAGAGACCAGACAGCAGAGGACGACTACGCCCCCTGCTGTCTGGTATCCTGTGCTCACCATACCCATAGAGATACCATGCTGATCATGCAACAAAACCTATATAGGAGAGACAGGAAGAACCTTCTGAACCAGAAAAAAAAAGGAACACGGGAAAGAATGTGAACAAGAGACAATAGTAAGGTACACATCGAAGAAGAAGCCAACTTTTTTGTCATTCAATCCATAAAGCCAATCATGTACAGTAGAACAAAATTACATTTCCCTTATCTACAATGTTAATCACACCTAGAATCAGATGGGCCGCTGCCATGCAAGGCACCGCCACAAACAACTTTTCCATCTCCCATTCTATTATACTGAGCACCAAGCTAGAAGGCAGGAAGTACCATTTTTATATGGTCTTTGGTATGACCCAGCCGGGACTTGAACCCATGACCTCCGAGTTGTGAGGCAGATGCTCTATCAACTAGGCGGCCACTCCACAGTGAGCACCAAAAGCAACAGCTGAACAACAGAACCTGAAATCTGCCCTGTCTGACCATTGCAAAAGAGAAAATCATATCATGGACTGGGAAGAAGCAAATGTCATCTGCACAGAAAGCAACAAATACCACCGTTGGATTAGGGAAGCCATCAAGATCAGAAAACGAACCCCAAGAACCAGCAACAGGGATCCTATACCCTGTCCCACACCTGGGATGCTGTCCTCCACAGGATACCAGACAGCAGGGGACATAGCTATCTCTGCTGTCTGGTAAACCTGGATAAAACAGTCGATGAAACAGCTGACTGTCACAACATCACATGACCCTTCTGATGAAGGCTGCAAGAATTGACCGAAACATGTTAAGGTAAAAACAACCTTTTTCACTGTCTGAGAGAAAAGAAAATAGTTTTATAAGCATAAACTGGACTGTCTGTTTTAAACTGAGACGTGGCTGGGTTCCAAAGCATCAGTTGTTCTCACTGAGGCCTCTCCACCCCATTTTAACTTTTTATTTTCACAAGGAAGGGTCAGAAAGGTGATGGAACTGCAAAATAATCTCTAATGATTTTTATTATAAAGTAATAACATTTAAAGAGTACACTACCTTTGAATATCATGCTTTGTTTGTAACAGCCCCTTGATTTTATGCCTTAGTTTATATACCACCAAAACATGTGGACCATTTATCAGTTACTTCTCTGACATGCTGTCAATTATCCACACAAAAATAACAAGGTAGTCATAGCTGGTGATTTTAATCTTCATATAGACGATGCTTCTAACTCTTTTTATACCTTCTTAACTGCATGGATTTTAAACAACTCACAACACAGTCCACTCACAGCAGAAGACACACCTTAGACCTTGTCATCACCTACAGTCTGTCCACTAGTGTGTTTACTGTTGTAGACTTGACTGTCTCAGACCACTTCTGTGTGTTTTTTAGCGTAACCAGTTTTATTCAGCGAGAGACCCTGGTGAGAACTGTGAGGAAGCGTCATCTGACTTCTGACATGGCTGCAAATTTTATCAGGGTTTTAAGTGATGCTCCTGCTGAGGTTTTACCTGCATCATGTGATTTTATTACTTGTAGCATCATCGTCTCCTCAAACCAAGACAGAAGATCACTTCTCTCCATTTCACAGGAATTTCACTTTATTCCTTCTACAGGAAAACCACTTTTCTGCATTCTATAGGAATATCACTGGCTTTCATAGTGATTACACTCATCTCGGCCAGACCCAAAGATGTTTTCCCAGGACCCCAATGTAAACAGTTGCCTCTTGCAGAGATTGTAAGGATCAGAATTCGCTTTTAAAGGCTCAAGGGAACATAAAACTCGGGAGACCAGACCTCCAACGTGAACACTGCATTTGGATAACATCCTCCTTTACAGGAAACCAATGCTCTTAAAAGGGTCATAAACGGCTTAATCAGACAGGTTTATAACCTTTTGATGTTTTCCAGATTTTCTTCCAGATACCATGGACCTAAAAGAAATCATTTACAGCTTAACAGTACCTCCTAGCGGATACCTACGAAATGTGTTTCAGTATGTAGGATGACTTTTTAATTTGTTCTAAACATTAAGTTTCTTTCAGCTTATCCTCTTCTCCCCTGGATCCTAAGGACACTGAAAATCATCCCTTTTTATCACCAACCATAGTTTGCTGTACTACCTTAAGCTTTGATCTAAAAATTGAATGCATGTATTATAATTATGTATAAGAAATGTTATATTCATGAGTGTTATTCAAACAAATGTAATATTGGAGTAATGGTATAAATGCATGATCACCAAATATTAGCCAAGTCATTTAATTTAGTTAGATCTTATATTGAGCACCTAATTTCATAAGAACTGACTGAGTGTTGATTTTTCTCTGCAATTTCATGGGATGGTGTCTTCGTTTGATTGGCTGCTCTCAAACAAAGAAATGTTCTCACATTGGATAGCAGCCATTTCAAACTGTTTTTGATAAAGTCGATTGGTCAGTCTTGCGATCGGCATCACAAGTTTATGACCAGGCGGGGTCATTTAAAAAGTAGTAGAAGCTGCCCTGCAAGTAAGAATTAGAGAACAAGATGTAAGATTTAGAGTGGGAATAAGGCAGATTAAGTTAAGAAAGAAAGAAGTAAAAAGTTAAGAACACAGAAAAAGCAGACAAGAAAGAGACATAATGAGATTAGATAAGTCTGGGAAGATTTTGTTCCACCGTTTCAAGGTCCTGTGTAGTTTCATTTTATCTAAATTGTTCTGTGTGAAGTTTGTCAAATCCTGTGTTAGTTTTTTTGGTTACTGAGTAGAAATCATCTTTTCTTTAGAGCTCGCTTTCTCAGAGAATCAAATTCTCAAGCTTTTTCCTTCACCTCAGAAGCCATTCTTATCCTAGTAAATGTTTTTCTTGTTTTTTTATGATTTTTCACGCCGTTAAAGTGGACCTTTAATTTTCCTAATTTAAAGTGAACAGAGACTGTTTTTTGGTCTCTCTTTCCGGCCTCATACCTGCCTGACTGAGAAGTTTCTCCTTCAGTTTTTTGGTCTATCCTGCTACAAGAGACCTCAAATTCGGACTCGTTTCCAAGGACTTGTCACGCCGCTTGGTGACAGACCACCCACTGCTGCCATTGTGAGCCCCCAGCTGAGTTTACACTTCTACTGCTGTGAGGAAGCATTGCAGCAGCTGCTTCCTCCGACGTCCTAACTCCCAACTCGGCCGGTATCGACCCGCTGAAACGTGGACCTACAGCTGTTTTCGTAAGTGAAACTCCTACTTCTCCTATCTGCTGGGTTAAAATGTGAGGTCCGAACAATTAAATTACAATTGAATGTAGCCAGTATTTCAGGGCTCAATTAGTCTCTTAGCTACAGGATAAAGCTATAAACTGAAGGAAGACTCTTAGTCATTTTTAAGTAACTGCCCTTAAATTTTGTAGATTAATTCAGAAGTCATTTTTAGATAATTAGGTTATGAATTTTCCCCATAAAATTGCGTTGTTTTGTTAGACATTTCAGCCTTCATTTACCGTTGAAACATAAGTCTGGTTCCTCCTTGGTTCTACAGAGGTGTAATGCTGAATTTTATGTTCAGGAATCCAATATCAGTTGATGTGATAACGTACACTGTTATCATTTGAATCTGTTTATCCATCATTTGAATGCCATGCCATGTAATCTGAATGAGTTTAATAAAAGGGTGAATGAGAGAAGTTGAAGAGTTTTCCTTTCGCATACACTACCGTTCAAAAGTTTGGGGTCACTTAGAAATTTCCTTATTTTTGAAAGAAAAGATAAGATAAGATAAGATAAGCCTTTATTAGTCCCACAACGGGGAAATTCCAGGATTGCAACAGCACAGGGATAGCAACACTCAGAGCAACAATCAGAAGGCAAGAAAAAAACAAGCAAGCAAGAGCGGCTAATATACATATGTACATATTACTATAAAATATATATATATATACACACACACAGACACACAGTGCAGAGCATTGTAGCTGGATGGAATAAATATATGAATATATAAACACACAGTGCAGAGCATTGTAGCTAGATGGAATAAATATGTAAATATATAAACACCCACAGTACGGAGCATTGCAGCTAGGTGGAATAAATATGTAAGTATATAAACACACACAGTGTGGAGCAATGTAGCTAGATGGAATAATATGTAGATATATAAAAACACAGTGTGGAGCATTGTAGCTAGATGGAATAAATATATAGATATATAAATATAAACACACCCAGTGCGGAGCATTGTAGCTAGATGGAATAAATATGTAAATATATAAACACACACAGTGCAGAGCATTGTTGCTAGATGGGATGAAACAGCATAACCGTCTACTTAGTTATCCTACATGGTATGCTTATGTGCCCATACATATTCTCACCCTCCATAGTGAACGGTATTTTCCTAGTTGTATGCCGGAGGGGACCATTGTGTAAGTCTATTGCATCTTTTGCATTCAAAAACTATTAGTTTGTTACGTCTTTTTGCTATCTCTGCGAGCAGCCCTGCATAGGTTGTACAGTCTGACAGCCGTTGGTAGGAAGGACCTACGAAACCTCTCGGTTGTGCACCTGGGATGATGTAGTCTGCTGCTAAATGAGCTCCTCAGTGCATTCAGTATGTCCTGCATAGGGTGGAACTCGGACTCCAGCAGAGATGACAGTTTAGCCACCGTCCTTCTCTCTCCTATCTCCTCCACCGGATCAAGGCGCTGCCCCAGGACAGAGCTAGCTTTCTTAATCAATTTGTTCAGTCTCTTCCTATCGGCTGCTGTAATGCCACTGCCCCAGCAGACCACTCCAAAAGTGATGGCTGATGCCACCACCGTGTCATAGAATGTCTTCAGCAGCACCCCTTGTACACCAAAAGCACTTTTTTTTCAATGAAGATAACTTTAAACTAATCAGAAATACACTCTATTCATTGCTAATGTGGTAAATGACTATTCTAGCTGCAAATGTCTGGTTTTTGGTGCAATATCTAGATAGGTGTATAGAGGCCCATTTCCAGCAACTATCACTCCAGTGTTCTAATGGTACAATGTGTTTTCTCATTGCATCAGAAGGCTAATGGATGATTAGAAAATCCTTGTGCAATCATGTTAGGTTTGCAATGCTGTAATTGCTGCAAATGGAGGATTCTTTGACGAAAGCAAAGTTTGAAGGAAAAAATTATTATTTCAAATACAAATCATTATTTCTAACCTTGTCAATGTCTTGACTATATTTTCTATTCATTTTACAACTCATGGTGGTAAATAAGTGTGACTTTTCATGGAAAACACAAAATAATTGTCTGGGTGACCCCAAACTTTTGAACGGTAGTGTATATCTGCTTCCTAATCACGGCAGGAAAAGAACTCACTGAAACTTTGAGACTGATTCATTAAGTAATTGAAGGTACAAAATTAAATAAAATTAAAGTTAATATTGTTGTCCATTGTGACTGGTGCCCCCTTTTACGAGTGCTTTTATTTAATTTAGCGGGTGTAGAAGTGAGGGTTTAACTCCGCCCCCTTTCACACCCACGATTAAATAAAATAAATAATTCCTGTAGCTTATGACAAATATTTTATTATACAATCCATTTACATACTGATAATTTTAACAATAAACTAAAATCAGCTCTGGACTTGCTTGCACCACTAAAGACTAAAAACATAAAAAATTAAACCTATCCCGCACTGGCAAAATGAAGATATAGAACAGCAGGAAAGAAAATGCAGAGCAAGAGAGAGAAGGTGGAGAAAAACTAAATTAACGATTCATTACCAAATTTTATGAGAACACTGAAACTATATAATTACACTGAAACAAACCAGAAACTCCCACTTCTCCAAAATAATAACTACTCACAAAAACAATCTCAGAATCCTTTTCTCCACCATAGACCACCTGATCATTTGGTCTGATCGTCACTTCCTTGTGGTAACGTATCGTCACTTCCTGTTTTGCTGTCTGCCTGTGTGGTTTGCTCTCCAGCTCTCGAGCCACTAGCTATGGCTACTACCTCTCTTTCCTCTCCTCCTCTGGTGTGCTCTCTCTGTCAGATGTTTAGCTACACCTCTGCCTCTTTTAGTGATAACGGTAAATGTAATAAATGTTGTCTTTTTGAGGCGCTCGAGGCGAGGTTGTCTGATTTGGAATCCCGGCTCCGCTGCATTGAAACACCGTCTGCGCCAGTTAATCTCGACGGACGCCCATTAGCTGCAGCAGAGCTAGCTAGCTTAGGTCCCCCTGTCACCGGTTCCCCGGCTCTCCTCTGCAGCGAGGAGACTGGGTGGGTGACGGTGAGAAGGAAGCCTAGTCGCAAAGCCCCGGTTCACCACCAACCTGTTCACGTTTCTAATCGTTTTTCCCCGCTCAGCGACACACCCGCTGAGGAAAAAACTCTGATCATTGGCGACTCTGTAGTCAGAAACGTGAACCTAGAGACTCCAGCGGCCATAGTCAAATGCATTCCTGGGGCCAGAGCAGGCGACATCGAGTCAAATTTGAAAATGCTGGCTAAAAGTAACTGTAAATATTCCACAATTGTTATTCACGCCGGCATTAATGACATCCGTCTCCGGCAGTCGGAAGTCACGAAACTTAATGTAGAATCGGTGTGTGACTTTGCAAAAACGATGTCTGCCACTGTAGTATTCTCTGGGCCCCTCCCCAATCTGACCAGTGATGACATGTTTAGTCGCTCGTCATCCTTGAACCGCTGGCTGTCTGTGTGGTGTCCTAAAAATGACGTGGGCTACATTGACAATTGGAGCTCTTTTTGGGGAAAACCTGGTCTTATGAGACGAGACAGCATTCATCCCACTTTGGATGGTGCTTCTCATTTATCTAACAATCTGGCATCTTTTTTATCCAAATTTCCAAAACCATGACTACTCAGAGTTGGGACCAGGAAGCAGAGTCGCAGTCTAACACGCCTCTCTGCAGCTCCTCTTCATCCGCCACCCCTCAGCTTAGCCCCTGTCTTCACCATCAGAGAATCGTTGTCTGCTCCCTCCAAAGTAAATAAAAATATAATGTATAAGCATCCCAAAGTGATAAAGCAAAATATTGGTAAAACTCAAATTAAACATAAAGCCTCTAAATTGAATGATTTGGCCTCTGTTCCTCCTCATAATTTAAAAATTAAATGTGGTTTATTAAATATTAGGTCTCTAACTCCCAAGTCTCTGTTAGTCCATGATCTGTTAATTGATCATCAGATTGATTTAATTTCCCTTACAGAGACTTGGTTAGGGCAAGAGGATTATGTTGGTTTAAATGAATCAACTCCCTCTGGTTATTTAAACTGTCAAAATCCCAGAAGTTCTGGTCGTGGAGGAGGAGTAGCAGCAATTTACCATTCCAAATTACTAGTTAATGTAAAGCAAAAAACATGTTATAATTCCTTTGAGGGCCTGGTCCTCAGTATTGGGCACTTTAGCAATTCCAGGTTAAACCCAATTTTATTTGCCATAGTTTATCGTCCCCCATCAACCTATTCAGAATTTTTATCCGAATTTCCTGATTTCTTAGCTGATGTAGTGCTGAAATCTGATAGAATAATTATAGTAGGGGACTTTAATATACATGTGGATGTAGATAGTGACTGCCTTAATGTGGCTTTTAATTCAATATTAGACTCGATTGGGTTTTCTCAGAAAGTAGGAAATTCTACTCATTACCTCCACCATACATTGGACCTTGTTCTGACATATGGCATAGAAATAGAAAATCTGGTAGTGTCTCCTCATAACCCTGTACTGTCAGACCATTGTCTGTTAACCTTTGATTTTACTATTTCTGACTATTTGGCTCCTAAAGAAAAATATTATCACAGTAGATGCCTCTCAGATGATGCTGTTTCCAAATTTATGCAGATTGTTTCCTCTATGCCATGTGTCAACACAACGGAAATAAGCTATAGACAGCTTGCTCCTTCTGTAATTGATAACATGGTGGATAGTGTTTCAGCTTCTCTACATCAGGCTCTAGACTTGGTGGCCCCCTTAAAAAAGAAAAAGTCTAATCAGAGATTTTTAACTCCTTGGTTCAACACAGAAACTCGTAGCTTAAAACAGAAGACTCGTCAATTAGAAAGAAAATGGCGCTCTACTAATTTAGATGAAATCTATTTAGCTTGGAGAAATCATCTTTTAATTTATAAAAAATCTCTTAGAAAAGCTAGAACGAGTTATTACTCTGCATTAATAGAAGAGAACAAGAATAATCCCAGGTTTCTTTTCAGTACTGTAGCCAGGTTGACAAAGAGTCAGGACTCTGTCAATCCTAGCATCCCCTTAGAGCTTAATAGTCAGGACTTTATGAACTTTTTCAATAATAAAATTTCATCCATCAGAGATAAAATCAATCAGATTCCTCCCACAGTTAACTTAAATACTGTAACTACTACAACTCCTTCTATTGATGTCTGTCTTGATGAGTTTACTCCAATCGACCTTTGTGAGTTAGACAAAATAGTTTCCTCATCCAAACCTTCAACTTGTCTTTTAGACCCTATTCCTACCAGGTTATTTAAAGAAGTCTTCCCACTTATTGGTAGCTTTATTCTTCATATAATCAATTCTTCATTAACTTTAGGCCATGTACCGCAGGCTTTTAAAACGGCTGTAATTAAACCCTTACTCAAAAAGCCAACGCTAGATCCAGGAGCTTTAGCTAACTATAGACCAATCTCTAATCTCCCTTTCATTTCAAAAATCTTAGAAAGAGTTGTTGCTATGCAATTATTTGACCACCTGCAGGGAAATGGTTTATTTGAGGAGTTTCAATCTGGGTTTAGAATCCATCATAGCACTGAAACAGCCTTAGCGAAGGTCACTAACGACCTCCTCATTGCATCTGATAATGGACTAGTTTCTGTACTTGTCCTTTTAGATCTTAGTGCAGCTTTTGATACTATTGATCATAATATTCTACTTGATAGATTAGAACACTATGTTGGACTTAATGGAACTTCGTTGCAGTGGTTTAGATCTTATTTATCTGATAGGTTCCAGTTTGTTCATGTAAATGATGAGTTTTCTCTCAGCTCAAAGCTTAGTCATGGAGTTCCACAGGGATCTGTGCTTGGCCCTACTCTTTTTAGTTTATATATGCTTCCGTTAGGCAACATTATTAGAAAGCACTGTATACATTTTCACTGTTATGCAGATGACACACAATTATACCTGTCAATGAAGCCAGATGATACTAATCAATTAGCCAAGTTAGAAGCCTGTCTTAAGGAAATCAAAGCTTGGATGACTTGTAATTTCCTGCTATTAAATTCAGATAAGACTGAAGTCATTCTTGTTGGTCCAAAAAACCTTAGAAATTCCTTTCCAAATCAAACTTTCAGTTTGGATGCAGTTACTCTTTCTCTTAATAGCTCTGTGAGGAACCTTGGAGTTATTTTTGATCAGGATTTGTCCTTCAATTCACATATTAAATTTGTTTCTAAGACTGCCTTCTATCATTTGCGTAATATTGCCAAGATTAGGAGCACCTTGTCTCAGAGTGATGCTGAGAAACTGATCCACGCTTTTGTTAGCTCGAGATTAGATTATTGTAATTCTTTATTATCAGGTTGTCCTAAAACATCTTTAAAAAGTCTTCAGCTGATCCAAAATGCTGCAGCAAGAGTTTTAACAGGTACTAGAAAGAGAGATCATATCTCTCCGGTTCTGGCCTCCCTTCATTGGCTTCCCATAGAGTTTAGAATTAAGTTTAAAATCCTTCTTCTTACTTACAAAGCTCTAAACAATCAGGCTCCTTTTTATTTAAAAGATCTGATACTACCGTATCATCCTAACAGAGCACTACGCTCCCAAAATGCAGGTTTACTTGTAATACCTAGAATCTCCAAAAGTACAATGGGAGGCAGAGCCTTCAGTTATCAAGCTCCTCTCCTGTGGAATCAGCTGCCAATCTGGATTCGGGAGTCAGACTCGATCTCTGTTTTTAAGAATAGGGCTAAAACCTACCTTTTTGATATAGCCTACAATTAGGGAGGGATCATGTGTTTTCTGAACCCTCCCTTAGTTATGCTGCTAATAGGTTTAGTCAGCCGGGGGACCTCCAGTAATGCACTGGGCCTCACTCCTTTCCTCACTCTCTATGAAATATTTTTTTTTTTGCTGGTCATTAACATTTGTTTGTTCTCTCCCATAGATTGAGTCCCCATCGTGCTGTTTGCTCTCTACATGTCTGTTCTTTTCTTCTTCTCTATCCCCTCACCCCCCAGCCAGTCGCAGCAGATGACTGCCCCTCCCTGAGCCTGGTTCTGCTGGAGGTTTCTTCCTGTTAAAAGGGAGTTTTTCCTCTCCACCGTCGCCAAGTGCTTGCTCACAGGGGATCGCCTGATTGCTGGGGTCTTTCTGCAACTGTGGGGGTCCTCCCTACAGTTGATAGTGCTATGAGATGACTGTTGTTGTGAAATGGCGCTATATAAATAAAGTTGAATTGAATTGAATTGAATTGAATCAACCCTGATTTTAAGAAGTCCAGGATGATGATTGCATACCACTTCAGAAGTAAAATAGAGGTTATTAGGTCTATTTTTTTTATTACAAAATTCTGTTTTTCGTACTGTGGGACCTTTGCTTTTATCTGAGGAAACGCTGGAGAGTTTTGCCTTGGTTGATGCTGAAACTCTTGGTTGAGTTATCTCCCATGTCAGTCCACCAACCTGTCTTTTAGATCCCATTCCCACATCATTTTTAACCCTCTAACTGTCCAGATTAAATGGACGGGTTGCGTGCCCCCAGTGGCACAGCGCAGCAACTGCACTGGTCAACTTATTGACGTCCCCCGTCTATACTGAGAATTTGTATGAATCTGTATTGATCTGACAGTTTAGAAGGTGGCAGACAAGGAATAATGGCTGACATGGAATACAGCAAAGAAGAAGAAATCCTCATTATTATTCTTCCTTTTTCCGCTTTGAGCTCACACACCAATGAAGATGCTTTCACGATCAGTCATCGTGGCAGCGATGATGACTGAAACTGCATGAAATGGGGAAAATAGCTGTGTAATACAAACGAAATTCACATGGGATAATCATAAGAGTTTGTAGATGTGTAAGCGTGTATAAATTACTAAGTAAACGCAAAACATCAGCAACGAAGGATGAAAACGGACAGTCACGTGGGCGAGCAAGCCCCCCCCCCCCACCTGGCAACAGGTAAGAGAAATATATGGGTTTTTTTGACATTTTATTGATTTTCTGGTTCATATACTTTGAAGATTAGAAAAAAAAAAAAAAAAAACATACCCCTGTAGACAAATTGGTGTCAAAAAAACCCAGACCATTTTTTTGTGTAAATGTGTCCAAAGTCCACTTTTTACTGAGTTATGTAATTTATATAGCTGCCGTGACATTATGCAAATTAGATGCGTAAATTTATTCCTATCTGAAACTTTGGATCATATTCTACATCTTTCTTATTGACAGTGAGCCATTATCTCTTGCAACTTTCAAGTTATAACCTTGGAAATCTGAACTATTTTATTGAAAAAATGTTTTTACCACTCTTTACCACTGGGGGGGGGGATTGACCACCCTTTAAGCATTCCTGTCGCCATATAGCACCTGGGGAAGTTAAAAGGTTTAAAACATTTTGTGGATTTTTCCAGGAAGGAGGAACTAAACATGATGAACTACTCTCTCCAGATGGACGTTTTCCCTGCTGCCTTTAAAATGGCAGTGGTGAGAACCCTCCTGAAGAAGAATAATTTAGATCCTGAAAACCTTTATAACTACAGACCAGTATCCAAATTACAATTTTTAAGCAACATTTTACAAAAACTTGGTTTTACTCAGTTAAATATTTTTTTAATATCAGATAGCATATTTGATGGAAACCAGTCTGGTTTTAGGACAAACCACAGTACAGAGACAGCCCTGGTCAAAATTGTTAATGAGCTAAGGTACAACATAGACGTGCAGAATTTCAGTCCTGGTTCTAGTGGATCTAAATGCTGCCTTTGATACAGTAGACCACCATATTCTTTTAACTAGACTGAAGGCCCTGGTTGGCCTACCTCACAGACATGAACTTTTTGGTAAGTATTGATACACATTCCTCCAGAATCTACAAAATAAATTGTGGTGTGCCCCAAGGTTCAATTTTAGGTCAAGTACTTTTAAATTTGTACATGTTGTTCCTTGGGGATGTTATCAGGAGACATGGTGTTAATTACTGTAGTTATGCTGATGACACCCAATTTTATATTGCTGTGTCTCCTGATGACACGGAACCAATTAACACCCTTTTAAACTGTATTTTAGACATTAAGTCATGGATGGCAGCAAACTTTATTCATCTCAACCAGGACAAAACTGAAGTTTTATTCATTAGTCCTGAAGCTCAGAGAAAATTTTTACCAAAATTACATAGTCTGTCTTTTACCCCATGAACAGCTACAGACCGGTGGCCTTGACGTCCCACTTGATGAAGACCCTGGAGAGACTGCTCCTTGCTCACCTCCGCCCCCTAGTGGAACCAGCGATGGATCCACTCCAGTTCGCCTACCAGCATGGCATTGGGGTGGAGGATGAGGTGATCTTCCTCCTTCACCGTTCTCTGTCCCACCTGGAGAAGCCCGGGAATGTGGTGAGGATCATGTTCTTTGACTTCTCCAGTGCTTTCAACACCATCCAACCGATGATCCTGAAGGACAAGCTGCTGCGCGCAGGGGTGGACCAGCACCTGTCATCATGGATCCTGGACTACCTCACGAACCGGCCTCAGTTTGTGAGAACCCGGGACTGTGTGTCCGACACGATCATCAGTAGCACGGGCCCCCCCCAGGGAATGGTGTTGGCTCCCTTCCTGTTCACTCTTTATACTGCAGACTTCTCACACAACACAACACACTGCCATCTACAGAAGTTCTCTGATGACTCTGCGATCGTTGGCCTCATCTCCAATGGAGATGAAGCTGAGTACAGAGGGCTTATCCAGGACTTCGTGGACTGGTGCCATCGGAACTGCCTCCAGATCAACGCGAGGAAAACTAAGGAGCTGGTGGTGGACTGCCGCAGGCAAGGACAACCCCTCACAGCACCAGTAAATATACAGGGAACAGACATTGAGATGGTGACATCCTACAAGTACCTGGGTGTTCATCTGAACAATAAACTAGACTGGTCACACAATACTGACGCACTCTACAAGAAGGGACAGCGCAGGCTGTTCCTACTGAGGAGACTCACGTCTTTTGGTGTACAAGGGGCACTGCTGAAGACATTCTATGACATGGTGGTGGCATCAGCCATCACTTTTGGAGTGGTCTGCTGGGGCAGTGGCATTACTGCAGCCGATAGGAAGAGACTGAACAAACTGATCAAGAAAGCTAGCTCCGTCCTGGGGCAGCGCCTAGATCCCGTGGAGGAGATAGGAGAGAGAAGGACGGTGGCTAAACTGTCATCTCTGCTGGAGTCCGAGTTCCACCCTATGCAGGACATACTGAATGCACTGAGGAGCTCATTTAGCAGCAGACTACATCATCCCAGGTGCACAACCGAGAGGTTTCGCAGGTCCTTCCTTCCAACGGCTGTCAGATTGTACAACCTAAGCAGGGCTGCTCGCAGAGATAGCAAAAAGACGTAACAACCTAATAGGTTTTTTTTGTTTGTTTGGTTTTTTTTTTAATGCAAAAGATGCAATAGACTTACACAATGGTCCCCTCCGGCATACAACTAGGAAAATACCGGTAGCTACGGAGGGTGAGAATATGTATGGGCACATAATCATACCATGTAGGATAACTAAGTAGACGGTTGTGCTGTTTCATCCCATCTAGCAACAATGCTCTGCACTGTGTGTGTTTATACATTTACATATTTATTCCATCTAGCTACAATGCTCTGCACTGGGTGTGTTTATGTTTATGTTTATATTTATATATCTATATATTCATTCCATCTAGCTACAATGCTCCGCACTGTGTGTTTATATATCTACATATTATTCCATCTAGCTACATTGCTCCGCACTGTGTGTTTATATATTTACATATTTTTTCCACCTAGCTGCAATGCTCCGTACTGTGTGTTTATATATCTACATATTATTCCATCTAGCTACATTGCTCCGCACTGTGTGTTTATATATTTACATATTTATTCCATGTAGCTGCAATGCTCTGTACTGTGTGTTTATATACTCATATATTTATCCCATCCAGCTACAATGCTCTACACTGTGTGTCTGTGTGTATACATATATATATTTATAGTAATATGTACATATGTATATTAGCTGCTCTAGCTTGCTTGCTTTTTTTTTCTTGCCTTCTGATTGTTGCGCTGAGTGTTGCTATCCCTGTGCTGTTGCAATCCTGGAATTTCCCCGTTGTGGGACTAATAAAGGCTTATCTCTCTCTCTCTCTCTCTCTCTCTCTCTCTCTCTCTCTCTCTCTCGTGCGCATGCGTGGGCGTTTGTGGGAGCAGGGGTGTGGAGTGGTGTCGAGTGAGTACTTTAAACTTTGTATTTTCTAACTTTTTCTCTATCTTGTGTGTTTGAGGTGTGTGTGTTTAATATAGTGGGTTGAGTGTGTGTGTGCTGGGGTGTGAGTGTTGGAGTGAGTGTGTTGGGGAACGGTAGCTTCTGCTGCCGGTTTTTCCCGGCCGGCATCATGCCGGTGATTGATGGTGGTGTGGAGTTTGAGCGCTTAACCCGGCGTCATGGCGTGAGAATCCTCCCGACAGTTCCCTGTTCTGTGGAGGAGGCCAGCCTCGCTGTAGGACAGGTGGTTGGGCATGGCAGCATAAAATCAGCATCGAGGATGAACAGCGCAATTGTGATCTTTCTGGATTCGACTGAGAAAGCTGATCAGGTGGTGGCACGGGGAGTGGTCATAGGTGACACTTTTACTCCCGTTTTACCGCTGGCGAATCCGTCTAGGAGGATCACCATCTCAAACGCTCCTCCTTTCGTTAAAAATGATCAGCTGATTAGAGAGTTGTCCCGTTTTGGCCAGGTTGTGTCCCCTATCAGAATGGTCTCTCTGGGTAGTAAATCACCCCTGCTGAAGCATGTTGTATGTCATAGGAGGCAGTGTTTCATGGTGTTGAAAGACAGCTCTGCTGAACTGAACGCGTCTTTTAATTTCAGGATTGATGGCTTTAGCTACTTGGTGTTTGCAACATCTGAAACCATGAAGTGTTTTGCGTGTGGCGCAGAAGGCCATCTTATTAGGTCATGTCCTGAAAAGGCGAACACAAAGAGCACTGGCGGTAAGAAAGGTGACGCCGCTGTTTCTGGTGGTCCGGAGGGTAGCGCTACATGTGGTGCGGCGGATGCCGCTGCGGCGCCCGCTTCTGCTGGGGCGGTCGTGGCCGCGACTGCGGCCGCATCCGCGTCCGCGGCCGCGTCCGCTTCTACTTCTGCGGGGGCGTCCGCGTCCGCGTCCGCGTCCGCGTCCGCGTCCGCTTGTGCTGGGGCGGCCGCGGCCGCCTCTGCTGGGGTGGCCGCGGCGGGCGCGGTAGTTGTCCCCCCAAACAGTGATGGTGGGGAATTTCTGTCTGGCGGCAGCTCTGATCATTGTGACGAGCCTGTCGCCCGGGGTAGACAGGTGGAGGGTGTAAGTAAAAGTGCAGTTAAACGAAGGAACGTGAATGAACAGACTTTGCAGGCGGGGGAGGAGCGGTTTGAGGCTGTAGCGGACACACAGAGCAAACACTGCATGACAAACGTTGCGTTTCATGAAGAAATGCAGGAATGTAGTTTTGTTGAAGAGGATCCTTTTAAAGCTGCACAAAAAAGGAAAAGTGCGGAAAACTTGCAGAGCTCTGCTAAATCTAGTAGGGTTGGGAATTTAGATTTACTGAATGAGAGCGCTTCTGACGAAAGTGGAGATGAGTCTGAACTGATGCAGACGCAGACGCAGGAGGAGCAAAGCTCCTATTGTTTTGCTAAAATTAGACAATTTCTCCAGGTGACTAAGGGGAGCAGAGCTGTGAAAGTGGAAAATTACTTTCCAGATCTGGAGTTATTTTTGGCATCAGCTCGCAAGCTGATGAAACCGAATGATGGGAATGAGACTTTTACTGATCAGGAAATTTTTTGTTTAAAGAAACTGGTTGTCAAACTGAAATCACAAATTACTAACAGTCATGTTGACTCTTAGTTTGTTTCTTCCCTTTTATGCTATGTGTGTGTTTTTTTACTGTACCTTATTTTTATCCTTTTTAATGCCCCACCTTAGAATTGGCACTCTTAATATAAACGGGGCCAGGGATGATGTAAAAAGGGCCTCTTTATACAAGCTTTTTAATTTAAAGGCACTTGACGTGCTGATGGTCCAGGAGACTCACAGCACTGTAGACATTGAGTGCCAGTGGAGAAAAGAGTGGGATGGCTGCATTTTTTTTAGCCACAAATCCAATAATAGTGGAGGGGTGGCTGTACTTTTCTCTCGGGGTTGTGTGCCTGTCTCTTATGAGGTAGAAGAGGTGGTGAAAGGACATGTACTCTTGCTAAAGGTACAGCTTGAAAATGTAAACTTGGTTCTTATAAACGTGTATGTGCCAACCCAGAGAGCAGAAAGGATCAGGGTCTTTAATATGCTATCAGATACGGTTAGATCCTGTAATCCAAATAGTTTTTTATTTCTGGGGGGTGATTTTAACTGTACATTAAACCACAGACTGGACAGGAACCATCAGGAACCTCACCCTGCTTCTGCCAATAGGCTGAGGGAACTAGTGAAGGCGCATGAAATGGCCGATGTGTGGAGATCACATCATGGGGACCAGAGGCAGTACACCTGGAGCCATGCTAAAGATAACCTCTTATCTATGGCTAGGTTAGACCGTTTCTATGGTTTTAAACACCAAATGAGTGTTTTTAAAAATAGTTGTATCTGTCCTGTTGGTTTCACTGATCACTGCCTGCTGATTTGTTCTGTTTTCATTGAAAATGTAAAGTGTAAGAGTGCTTTTTGGCATTTTAATAATACACTTTTAAATGATGTGTTTTTTAAGGGAGTTTCTCATGATGTATGGAAGTCACACAGGGAACAAAAACCCTCTTTTAGTTCTCTCCAATTGTGGTGGGATTTTGGTAAGGCCCAGATAAAACAACTCTGCCAACAGTACACTCAAAATGTCACTCGTAGCTTGACCCAATCCTTGAAAGTTCTGGAGACTGAGGTGGTAGAACTAGAGGAGTTGCTCAGTTCTACAGGAAAACAGGAGCACTTAGAGGCTCTCAAGTCAAAAAGGTCAGCCTTGGCTAGCTTGCTAGGGGTCACCGCACAGGGTGCTCTGGTCCGCTCACGCTACATGGATGTAGCTCTGATGGACTCGCCCTCCCAGTACTTTTTTGGACTGGAGGGGAAAAATGGACAGAGAAAGCTCATTCACTCCTTGTTGGGCGATGACGGGAGAACAATCTCCACAGCAGCAGAGATCAGGAAACACGCTGCTAGCTTTTACAGTGAATTGTTTAGAGCAGAGTGGAGGGAGGACACGTCACTGGGCCAGGTTTTCCTTGATGGTCTTCCAGTGCTCTCAGAGGACCTTGTTGCCGGCTTGGATGCTCCACTGTCTCTGTCTGAGCTGCATACGGCGCTAATGAGCCTCCAGAATGGAAAATCACCAGGCATAGATGGTCTCTCTGTGGACTTTTTTAAGGAATTCTGGCCCCTGCTTGGTCCAGACCTGCTGGAGGTTCTCCAAGATAGCTTGGAAAGGGGGACCCTACCCACGACCTGCAGGAGGGCCATCATCACACTGTTGCCGAAAAAGGGGGACCTCCAGAGCCTAAAGAACTGGAGGCCAGTCTCTCTGCTCTGCACAGACTATAAGATTCTCTCAAAAGCTCTGGCCCGAAGACTGAGAAAGGTGATGAGCGAGCTCATTCATGTAGACCAGACTTACTGTGTGCCTGGCAGGCTGATTAGTGACAACGTCACTTTAATTTGGGATATTTTGGAGGTCTCTGGTTCATTGGCGGTAGAAACTGGTTTGATTTCAATTGACCAGGAAAAGGCGTTTGATCGGGTTGAACACCAATATTTATGGACAGTTTTAACAGCTTTTGGGTTCAGCCCAGGCTTCATAGCCAGGATACGGGTCTTGTACAGTGACATTGAGAGTGTGCTGAAGATAAATGGGGGCCTGTCTGCCCCTTTAAAAGTCCAGAGGGGGGTTCGGCAGGGCTGCCCTCTCTCAGGGATGCTGTACTCCCTCGCCATAGAGCCTTTGCTTCACTGCCTGAGAAGGGATCTATCAGGAGTTACTTTTCCTGGCTGTGACACCACGTTCAAGCTGTCGGCCTATGCAGATGATGTAGTCATTCTGCTAAACAAGCAGAGTGACATTGACGTTCTGGTTAGGAGTGTCAATCTTTTTGGCCAACTTTCCTCTGCAAAGATAAACTGGGGAAAAAGCGAGGCTCTGATGGTGGGGGAGAAACTAGAAAATCAGCTTACGCTGCCGGGTGGGTTGATTTGGAAAAAAGGAGGTTTTAAGTATCTTGGTGTCTTTATTGGAAATCAGCAGTTTGAGCAAAAAAATTGGGATGGGGTCATAGAGAAGATTAACGGGAGACTAAACAAGTGGAAGTGGCTAATGCCAAGAATATCTTTTAGAGGAAGAGTGCTCATTTTAAATAATCTTGTTTCCTCATCCCTGTGGCACCGCCTCATGTGCATGGACCCCCCTGCTGGTTTGTTGTCCAAAATTCAGTCTGTTTTGGTGGACTTTTTTGGGGGGGGGTGGACTCCACTGGGTTCCTCAAGCCCTGTTATTTCTTCCCAAAGAGGAGGGGGGGCAAGGAGTGATTCATTTAGCTAGTAGAGGTGCTGCTTTTAGACTGACTTTCATACAGAGACTGCTGACGGGCCCCCAGGACCTGGTATGGAGGCCTTTGGCCTGTGTTATTTTACAGAGAGTCCTTGGGCTTGGGCTAGACCTCCCTGTGTTTTTAATGGATTTTAAGAACTCTAATGCACTGTCTTTACCCAGTTTTTACCGCAGTCTCTTTTCAGTGTGGACTCTTTTTAAAAAACAAAGAGGGCCATGCGATTCCCTCTACTGGTTGTTGAGGGAGCCGCTGGTTTTTGGTGGTCGCCTTGGTGTCCTGCCGGGAGTTGGAAGGACCTTCCTTGATAGGCTGTGTTCCAGGAACATTCTCACTCTGAAGCAAGTGGTGGAACTGGCTGGTCCTGGCCTCAACAACGCCTCAGCTTTAGCAGCTCATCTTGGTGTCAGGTCGAATCGTTTCATCGATGGTCTTCTTGCACACTGGAAACAGGAGCTTCATGGACTTGAGCACTCCCTACTCTTGGACTTTTGCAATGGCACGCTGCAGCCAGAAAGCACTGACCCCTTTCCCTCTCTCACGCTCTATATGGACTTTGACGTCGCTCCTTGCTCCTTACTGGCATTCTGTGCTCCCACTGGTGTGGACTTTGGAGGAGCCAGTGGTAAGGCACTCTACAGACTGGTGGTGATGGCACTCAACAAGGACCGATTGAACACCTGTGTGGACACTCCTTGGAGAGCCTATTTTAAACTAGGAAAAGGGCATCGGCCTGCCTGGAGGGCTCTTTACAAAGCCCCTCTCCCTAAGAGGCATGGAGACTTACAGTGGAGGGTCCTGCATGGTATTATAGCTGTCAATGCTTTTGTTTCTGTGATTAACAGCAGTGTCAGTGATCAGTGTGTTTTTTGTTCCTCTAGGGAGACAGTTTTTCATTGTTTTATTGAATGTCAGCGCCTGAGTGGCCTCTTTGAACTTCTCACAAAACTTTTTCATATTTTTAAGGAAGTTTTCTCTAAGCAGGTTTTCATTTGTGGTTTTATGTACAATCGTCGTTTTAAGCAGAAGTGTCAACTACTGAACTTTGTTTTAGGGCAGGCAAAGTTGGCTATCTATGTAAGCCGGAGAAGAAAACTTGAAAATGTTGAGAATGATGTTGATGTCAAAATTTTATTTGTGAGGCTACTTAAAGCCAGAATCAGGCTGGACTTTCAGTTTTTTATGGGGAATGGGGATGTGGAAGGTTTCAGGACCCTCTGGTCCCTGGAGAATGTCCTCTGTTCAGTTCATGATGGACAGCTTTTTTTTGGGCGTTTTTTGGGGGATTAATTTTCTGTGTAACATAGCATGATATAGAAATTGTATTGACTGATGGACAAGTGTGTTTATTAAAGATCCTTTAAAAATCAAAAATCTCTCTCTCTCTCTCTCTCTCTCTCTCTCTCTCTCTCTCTCTCGTGCGCATGCGTGGGCGTTTGTGGGAGCAGGGGTGTGGAGTGGTGTCGAGTGAGTACTTTAAACTTTGTATTTTCTAACTTTTTCTCTATCTTGTGTGTTTGAGGTGTGTGTGTTTAATATAGTGGGTTGAGTGTGTGTGTGCTGGGGTGTGAGTGTTGGAGTGAGTGTGTTGGGGAACGGTAGCTTCTGCTGCCGGTTTTTCCCAGCCGGCATCATGCCGGTGATTGATGGTGGTGTGGAGTTTGAGCGCTTAACCCGGCGTCATGGTGTGAGAATCCTCCCGACAGTTCCCTGTTCTGTGGAGGAGGCCAGCCTCGCTGTAGGACAGGTGGTTGGGCATGGCAGCATAAAATCAGCATCGAGGATGAACAGCGCAATTGTGATCTTTCTGGATTCGACTGAGAAAGCTGATCAGGTGGTGGCACAGGGAGTGGTCATAGGTGACACTTTTACTCCCGTTTTACCGCTGGCGAATCCGTCTAGGAGGATCACCATCTCAAACGCTCCTCCTTTCGTTAAAAATGATCAGCTGATTAGAGAGTTGTCCCGTTTTGGCCAGGTTGTGTCCCCTATCAGAATGGTCTCTCTGGGTAGTAAATCACCCCTGCTGAAGCATGTTGTATGTCATAGGAGGCAGTGTTTCATGGTGTTGAAAGACAGCTCTGCTGAACTGAACGCGTCTTTTAATTTCAGGATTGATGGCTTTAGCTACTTGGTGTTTGCAACATCTGAAACCATGAAGTGTTTTGCGTGTGGCGCAGAAGGCCATCTTATTAGGTCATGTCCTGAAAAGGCGAACACAAAGAGCACTGGCGGTAAGAAAGGTGACGCCGCTGTTTCTGGTGGTCCGGAGGGTAGCGCTACATGTGGTGCGGCGGATGCCGCTGCGGCGCCCGCTTCTGCTGGGGCGGTCGTGGCCGCGACTGCGGCCGCATCCGCGTCCGCGGCCGCGTCCGCTTCTACTTCTGCGGGGGCGTCCGCGTCCGCGTCCGCGTCCGCGTCCGCGTCCGCGTCCGCGTCCGCGTCCGCGTCCGCTTGTGCTGGGGCGGCCGCGGCCGCCTCTGCTGGGGTGGCCGCGGCGGGCGCGGTAGTTGTCCCCCCAAACAGTGATGGTGGGGAATTTCTGTCTGGCGGCAGCTCTGATCATTGTGACGAGCCTGTCGCCCGGGGTAGACAGGTGGAGGGTGTAAGTAAAAGTGCAGTTAAACGAAGGAACGTGAATGAACAGACTTTGCAGGCGGGGGAGGAGCGGTTTGAGGCTGTAGCGGACACACAGAGCAAACACTGCATGACAAACGTTGCGTTTCATGAAGAAATGCAGGAATGTAGTTTTGTTGAAGAGGATCCTTTTAAAGCTGCACAAAAAAGGAAAAGTGCGGAAAACTTGCAGAGCTCTGCTAAATCTAGTAGGGTTGGGAATTTAGATTTACTGAATGAGAGCGCTTCTGACGAAAGTGGAGATGAGTCTGAACTGATGCAGACGCAGACGCAGGAGGAGCAAAGCTCCTATTGTTTTACTAAAATTAGGCAATTTCTCCAGGTGACTAAGGGGAGCAGAGCTGTGAAAGTGGAAAATTACTTTCCAGATCTGGAGTTATTTGTGGCATCAGCTCGCAAGCTGATGAAACCGAATGATGGGAATGAGACTTTTACTGATCAGGAAATTTTTCGTTTAAAGAAACTGGTTGTCAAACTGAAATCACAAATTACTAACAGTCATGTTGACTCTTAGTTTGTTTCTTCCCTTTTATGCTATGTGTGTGTTTTTTTACTGTACCTTATTTTTATCCTTTTTAATGCCCCACCTTAGAATTGGCACTCTTAATATAAACGGGGCCAGGGATGATGTAAAAAGGGCCTCTTTATACAAGCTTTTTAATTTAAAGGCACTTGACGTGCTGATGGTCCAGGAGACTCACAGCACTGTAGACATTGAGTGCCAGTGGAGAAAAGAGTGGGATGGCTGCATTTTTTTTAGCCACAAATCCAATAATAGTGGAGGGGTGGCTGTACTTTTCTCTCGGGGTTGTGTGCCTGTCTCTTATGAGGTAGAAGAGGTGGTGAAAGGACATGTACTCTTGCTAAAGGTACAGCTTGAAAACGTAAACTTGGTTCTTATAAACGTGTATGTGCCAACCCAGAGAGCAGAAAGGATCAGGGTCTTTAATATGCTATCAGATACGGTTAGATCCTGTAATCCAAATAGTTTTTTATTTCTGGGGGGTGATTTTAACTGTACATTAAACCACAGACTGGACAGGAACCATCAGGAACCTCACCCTGCTTCTGCCAATAGGCTGAGGGAACTAGTGAAGGCGCATGAAATGGCCGATGTGTGGAGATCACATCATGGGGACCAGAGGCAGTACACCTGGAGCCATGCTAAAGATAACCTCTTATCTATGGCCAGGTTAGACCGTTTCTATGGTTTTAAACACCAAATGAGTGTTTTTAAAAATAGTTGTATCTGTCCTGTTGGTTTCACTGATCACTGCCTGCTGATTTGTTCTGTTTTCATTGAAAATGTAAAGTGTAAGAGTGCTTTTTGGCATTTTAATAATACACTTTTAAATGATGTGTTTTTTAAGGGAGTTTTTCATGATGTATGGAAGTCACACAGGGAACAAAAATCTTCTTTTAGTTCTCTCCAAATGTGGTGGGATTTTGGTAAGGCACAGATAAAACAATTCTGCCAACAGTACACTCAAAATGTCACTCGTAGCTTGACCCAATCCTTGAAAGTTCTGGAGACTGAGGTGGTAGAGCTAGAGGAGTTACTCAGTTCTACCGGAAAACAGGAGCACTTAGAGGCTCTTAAGTCAAAAAGGTCAGCCTTGGCTAGCTTGCTAGGGGTCACCGCACAGGGTGCTCTGGTCCGCTCGCGCTACATGGATGTAGCTCTGATGGACTCACCCTCCCAGTACTTTTTTGGACTGGAGGGGAAAAATGGACAGAGAAAGCTCATTCACTCCTTGCTGGGCGATGACGGGAGAACAATCTCCACAGCAGCAGAGATCAGGAAACAAGCTGCTAGCTTTTACAGTGAATTGTTTAGAGCAGAGTGGAGGGAGGACACGTCACTGGGCCAGGTTTTCCTTGATGGTCTTCCAGTGCTCTCAGAGGACCTTGTTGCCGGCTTGGATGCTCCACTGTCTCTGTCTGAGCTGCATACGGCGCTAATGAGCCTCCAGAATGGAAAATCACCAGGCATAGATGGTCTCTCTGTGGACTTTTTTAAGGAATTCTGGCCCCTGCTTGGTCCAGACCTGCTGGAGGTTCTCCAAGATAGCTTGGAAAGGGGGACCCTACCCACGACCTGCAGGAGGGCCATCATCACACTGTTGCCGAAAAAGGGGGACCTCCAGAGCCTAAAGAACTGGAGGCCAGTCTCTCTGCTCTGCACAGACTATAAGATTCTCTCAAAAGCTCTGGCCCGAAGACTGAGAAAGGTGATGAGCGAGCTCATTCATGTAGACCAGACTTACTGTGTGCCTGGCAGGCTGATTAGTGACAACGTCACTTTAATTCGGGATATTTTGGAGGTCTCTGGTTCATTGGCGGTAGAAACTGGTTTGATTTCAATTGACCAGGAAAAGGCGTTTGATCGGGTTGAACACCAATATTTATGGACAGTTTTAACAGCTTTTGGGTTCAGCCCAGGCTTCATAGCCAGGATACGGGTCTTGTACAGTGACATTGAGAGTGTACTGAAGATAAATGGGGGCCTGTCTGCCCCTTTAAAAGTCCAGAGGGGGGTTCGGCAGGGCTGCCCTCTCTCAGGGATGCTGTACTCCCTCGCCATAGAGCCTTTGCTTCACTGCCTGAGAAGGGACCTATCAGGAGTCACTTTTCCTGGCTGTGACACCACGTTCAAGCTGTCGGCCTATGCAGATGATGTAGTCATTCTGCTAAATAAGCAGAGTGACATTGACGTTCTGGTTAGGAGTGTCAATCTTTTTGGCCAACTTTCCTCTGCAAAGATAAACTGGGGAAAAAGCGAGGCTCTGATGGTGGGGGAGAAACTAGAAAATCAGCTTACGCTGCCGGGTGGGTTGATTTGGAAAAAAGGAGGTTTTAAGTATCTTGGTGTCTTTATTGGAAATCAGCAGTTTGAGCAAAAAAATTGGGATGGGGTCATAGAGAAAATTAACGGGAGACTAAACAAATGGAAGTGGCTAATGCCAAGAATATCTTTTAGAGGAAGAGTGCTCATTTTAAATAATCTTGTTTCCTCATCCCTGTGGCACCGCCTCATGTGCATGGACCCCCCTGCTGGTTTGTTGTCCAAAATTCAGTCTGTTTTGGTGGACTTTTTTTGGGGGGGGTGGACTCCACTGGGTTCCTCAAGCCCTGTTATTTCTTCCCAAAGAGGAGGGGGGGCAAGGAGTGATTCATTTAGCTAGTAGAGGTGCTGCTTTTAGACTGACTTTCATACAGAGACTGCTGACGGGCCCCCAGGACCTGGTATGGAGGCCTTTGGCCTGTGTTATTTTACAGAGAGTCCTTGGGCTTGGGCTAGACCTCCCTGTGTTTTTAATGGATTTTAAGAACTCTAATGCACTGTCTTTACCCAGTTTTTACCGCAGTCTCTTTTCAGTGTGGACTCTTTTTAAAAAACAATGAGGGCCATGTGATTCCCTCTACTGGTTGTTGAGGGAGCCGCTGGTTTTTGGTGGTCGCCTTGGTGTCCTGCCGGGAGTTGGAAGGACCTTCCTTGATAGGCTGTGTTCCAGGAACGTTCTCACTCTGAAGCAAGTGGTGGAACTGGCTGGTCCTGGCCTCAACAACGCCTCGGCTTTAGCAGCTCATCTTGGTGTCAGGTCGAATCGTTTCATCGATGGTCTTCTTGCACACTGGAAACAGGAGCTTCATGGACTTGAGCACTCCCTACTCTTGGACTTTAGCAATGGCACGCTGCAGCCGGAAAGCACTGACCCCTTTCCCTCTCTCACGCTCTATATGGACTTTGACGTCGCTCCTTGCTCCTTACTGGCATTCTGTGCTCCCACTGGTGTGGACTTTGGAGGAGCCAGTGGTAAGGCACTCTACAGACTGGTTGTGATGGCACTCAACAAGGACAGATTGAACACCTGTGTGGACACTCCTTGGAGAGCCTATTTTAAGCTAGGAAAAGGGCATCGGCCTGCCTGGAGGGCTCTTTATAAAGCCCCTCTCCCTAAGAGGCATGGAGACTTACAGTGGAGGGTCTTGCATGGTATTATAGCAGTCAATGCTTTTGTTTCTGTGATTAACAGCAGTGTCAGTGATCAGTGTGTTTTTTGTTCCTCTAGGGAGACTGTTTTTCATTGTTTTATTGAATGTCAGCGCCTGAGTGGCCTCTTTGAACTTCTCACAGAACTTTTTCATATTTTTAAGGAAGTTTTCTCTAAGCAGGTTTTCATTTGTGGTTTTATGTACAATCGTCGTTTTAAGCAGAAGTGTCAACTACTGAACTTTGTTTTAGGACAGGCAAAGTTGGCTATCTATGTAAGCCGGAGAAGAAAACTTGAGAATGTTGAGAGTGATGTTGATGTCAAAATTTTATTTGTGAGGCTACTTAAAGCCAGAATCAGGCTGGACTTTCAGTTTTTTATGGGGAATGGGGATGTGGAAGGTTTCAGGACCCTCTGGTCCCTGGAGAATGTCCTCTGTTCAGTTCATGATGGACAGCTTTTTTTTGGGCGTTTTTTGGGGGATTAATTTTCTGTGTAATATAGCATGACATAGAAATTGTATTGACTGATGGACAAATGTGTTTATTAAAGATCTTTTAAAAATCAAAATCTCTCTCTCTCTCTCTCTCTCTCTCTCTCTCTCTCTCTCTCTCTCTCTCTCTCTCTCATCTCAACATGTTAAGAATTTAATAATAATAATGCATCAGATTTATATAGCACTTTTTCATAGACACTCAAAGGCGTTTTACAATGGATACATTATTCATTCACTCCACAGACAACGGTAGTGGTAAGCTACTACTGTAGCCACAGCAGCCCTGGTGCAGACTGACGGAAATGTGGCTGCCAATCTGCAGTAACAGCCTCTCCGGCCATTACTGAACATTTATGCCCAGTGTCATGGACACTGGTTGCAACTTGGGTAAAGTGTCTTGCCCAGGGACACAATGGCAGGAAGACTGGGGACAGCAGGATTCGAACCGCCAATGCTCCAGTTATTAGATGACCCACTCTACCTCTTGAGCCACTGCCACCCACATTTCCCTCCTCCAAAGACCAGATAGCAGACTCACATCACACCGGTTTTAAAGTCACTGCATTGGCTCCCCGTGTCCTTCAGGATCAATATAAAGGTTATTTTACTGGTTTATAAATGTTTTCACACTCTTGGGCCTTCTTATTTATCAGAACTGCCTTTAACATATGAGACCCCATGGTCCCTGAGGTCGTATGGCACTGGTCTTTTAATTATTCCTACTGTCAGAACACGGACCCACAGTGAGGCTGCTTTTAGTTACTTTGGCCCACGTCTGTGAAACAGCCTACTGGAGAACATCAGAGCTGCTGAGAATGTTCATGTTTTTAAAAGCAGGCTCAAGACCTACTATTTTAAATTTTCTCTTGATTAGTTTCCTATTTTTATTGTCTTAACCCTCTAATTGCCCTAGGCGCCGTGTGGCACCTGGGGAAATGCAAGGCAACTCAAGCCCCCCGGCCTAGTGGACAAAAGTGGTAAAAAAATTTTGTCAGTAAAGTAGTTCAGATTTCCAAGGCTATAACTTGAAAGTTACAATAGGTAATGACTTACTGTCAATTAGAAAGATGTAGAATATGATCCAAAGTTTCAGATAGGAATAAATGTACGTGTCTAATTTGAATAATGTCACTTTTTTTTTTTTACTCCGATTTGTCTACAGGGGTATGCTTTTATATGAACCGGAAAATCAATAAAATGTCAAAAAAAAATATTTCTCTTACCTGTCGCCAGGTGGGAGGGCTCGCTCGCCCACGTGACCGGTCCATTTTCATCCATCGTGGCCGATGTTTCGCGTTTTCTTTGTAAATTACACCTGCTTACACATCTACAAACCCATTTGATTATCCCACATGAATTTTGTTTGTATTATGCGGCTATTTTTTTCTGTTTGGTGCATTTTTCCTGTGGGATTCCAGCCACTCGTGGATGCCGCCATCTTGGTAATGGGAGCTCAGTTTTTCGTCCATCGTGGCCGATGTTTCGCGTTTACTTAGTAATTTACACCCGTTTACACATCAATATACCCTTATGATTATCCCACATGAATTTTGTTTGTATTACACAGCTATTTTTCCCATTTCATGTAGTTTCAGTCATCATCGCTGCAGCGATGACCAAACATGGGGGCATCCACATTGGTGTGTGAGCTAAAAGCGGAAAAAGAAAGAAGAATAATGAGGATTTCTTCTTCTTTGCTATATTTCATGTCAGCCATGATTCCTTTGGCGCGTGTCTGCCACCTTCTAAACTGTCAGATCAACACAGATTAGTACAAATTCTCAGTATAGCTGGAGGACGTCAATAAGTTGACCGGTGCAGTTGCTGCACTGTGCCACTGGGGGCACGTGACCTGTCCATAAAATGTGGACCGATAAAGGGTTAATTTATAATTTTTGTTTTGTTGTGGGCAGTGGTGAGCTAATGGTTAGGGATGTAGACTGGTGAGCAGAGGGTCGTGGGCTTGATCCCTGGACTGGCAGGATCAGATCTGGATGGGATGGATAACATAGCAGTATCTGCCCCACCCTTCTTAACCCCACTGTGGTGCCCTTGAGAAAAGGCCCTTAACCCCAGCTGCTCCAGTGGAGCTGCTCAGTGGCTACAGGTCAGTCTGTGGTTGTACTTGGCAGCTTTCAGGTGTGAATGTGTGAGTGTCAACAGGGTGTCCTTGAAAAAGAGAGGTTGCTTCTGAATGGAACTACCCTGTATAAATAAAGGTTAAATAAATAAAAAATGCTCTGGTCACGATTATTTATCTTACTACTAATTATTACTACTTTTGAATTTATGACTGTTTGATTCTATTCAAGTGTTATTTTATTATTTTAGTTATCTTAGTTAGTTAGTGTTTTGATCTTCCCAGACGTACATTCTGTAAAACTTACAACCGTGAGACCTTATTAAACACCAAGGTACTGCACGCTGCAAGAATCGCGGTGATCGGTTGTGATTTGGACATTCTACGCCAGCATGGAATTCTAGCGGAGTCCCCGCTGGAAGCTACCCAAGAGAGGAGGAGGTGTAAGCGGAGCAAACGCAAGCAAAAGCATGGAAAAAGGGCCGGGATCCATGCTAGGCTAAAGGCTAACCCCTCCAGACCAGCGGTACCGTCGGTCATTCTCTCTAACGTCCGCTCCCTCGAAAACAAGCTGGATGAGCTGCGTCTGCTGAGAGAAACCCGGAGAGAGTGGAGAGACTGCTGTGTGCTCGCGTTCACTGAGACATGGCTCCACCACAACATCCCTGACGAGGCCATTCAACTGGAAGATATGGCGATGTTCCGTGCCGACAGAGAAACGGCGAGCTCCGGTAAGAGCCGAGGGGGTGGGCTATGCATCTATGTTAACAAGAACTGGTGCGTTAATGCCACGTTAGTGTCTAAACACTGCTCTCCATTGGCGGAGTTCCTTATTGTAAATTGTCGGCCATATTATTTGCCAAGGGAATTCAGCAACGTGTTTGTAGCGGCTGTTTACATAGCGCCAAGCGCTAACGCTAATGCTAAGAAGGCACTCAGGGAATTGCACAATGCGATTAGTGAAATCCAAACTTCACACCTGGACAGTTTTGTGGTGGTTGCGGGGGATTTTAACCACACCAGCTTAAAGACTGTGCTTCCCAAGTTTAAACAATGTGTAGACTTTAAGACCAGAGGAGAGAATATGTTGGACTTAGTGTACACAAACACAGATGCATATAAGGCGATACCCCGCCCCCATCTCGGCCTTTCTGACCACATATCCGTGATGCTGCTGCCTGCCTACAAACCTTTATTGACGTGCAGCAGGCCAGCAGTGAAACAAATCAGAATTTGGCCAGAGAGTGCAACCTCTGCACTGAAAGACTGTTTTCTGCACACAGACTGGGAGGTCTTCAAAATAGCAGCTTCCCAGGAAGACAAGACAGATGTGGAGGAGTATGCTGAAATGGTCACCAGCTACATCGTGAAGTGCACAGAGGATTTCACTACAGTGAAGACCATCACTATGCGGGGTAACCATAAGCCCTGGATGACTGCAGAGGTGCACTCGCTGCTTACAGCCAGGGATGCAGCCTTCAGAGCGAAGGACAGGATCGCCCTCCACTCAGCCAGGTCTGCGCTCTCAAAGGGAATTAAGGCGGCAAAGCGTGCCTATGCGGAGAAAATCCAGGGACACCTCTGTGACACTATGAACACCAAGCAGGTGTGGTAGGGAGTTCGGACACTGACGGGCTATAAGTCTAGGCAGGGGGTCGATGATGACGACGCTTCACTTCCAGACAGGCTTAATGACTTCTTTGCACGTTTTGAAGCATCAAACTCGACAATCAGAGGGAGGGCTGGCCCACCCCCACCATCAGTCGGACCAGCTTTTACCATCAACACAGCGGACACACGGAGGACCCTAACCAGAGTCAACCCACGTAAAGCTGCAGGTCCGGACAACATCCCGGGACGTGTGCTCTGAGACTGCGCGAGCGAGTTGGCGGATGTCCTGACTGACATTTATAACATCTCCCTGAGTCAGGCCATTGTTCCCAGATGCTTCAAGACCTCTATCATTGTACCGGTGGCAAAGAAACCAGTTGTGTCCTGTTTGAATGACTATCGTCCTGTTGCACTGACACCAATTGTGATGAAGTGTTTTGAACGGCTTGTCAAACCACACATTACAGCCTGCCTCCCTTCATCACATAACCCGCTCCAGTTTGCATATCGCTTAAACCGCTCCACGGAGGATGCTATAGTTACCACCCTACACTCTGTCATCACCCACCTGGACCAGAAAGAGACCTACGCCAAACTTCTGTACATTGATTTCAGTTCAGCATTCAACACCATTATTCCCCAGAGACTGATGGAGAAATTACTCCTTCTCGGTCTGAACACCGCCACATGTCTCTGGATCCTGGATTTCCTGACTGAGAGACCTCAGTCTGTCCAGGTTGGAAACAACATCTCCAACTCTGTCACGCTGAGCACCGGATCCCCTCAAGGCTGTGTACTCAGTCCACTGTTGTTTACACTTCTAACACATGACTGTGTATCCAGACACGAGGGGAACCAGATTATTAAGTTTGCAGACGACACCACGGTGGTGGGACTTATTCAGAGGAATGAGGAATCAATGTATAGGGAAGAAGTGAGAGACCTGGAGGGCTGGTGCAGGGAGAACAATCTGGTGCTCAATGTGGACAAAACGAAGGAGATGATTATCGACTTCCGGCGGTCACAGCCTGAACATGTCCCCCTCAGCATCGGCGGCCGTTTAGTGGAGAGAGTGGAGAACATCAAGTTCCTCGGAGTGCAGATCTCGCAGGACCTGACCTGGAGCAAGAATTCCTTGGGGATCAGGAAGCGGGCTCAGCAGAGACTGCACTTCTTGAGGAAACTCAGACAGGCCTCTCTCCCCATCTGCATTCTCAGGACCTTCTACAGAGGTGTGGTGGAGAGTGTTCTGACGTACTGCATTGCTACATGGTACTCCAGCTGCAGTATGTCAGACAAAAAAGCCCTGCAGAGGATAGTCAAGGGGGCTGAGAGGGTAATTGGAGTCTCCCTCCCCTCTGTCCAAGAACTTTTTCAGAACCGTTGTAGGAGCAGGGCACTGAACATTGTCAAGGACTGTTCTCACCCTCTGCATAAACACTTTGAACTTCTTCCATCTGGTAAACGATTCCGGAGCATCAGAGGCAGAACCACCAGACTGATCAACAGCTTCCTTCCACAAGCTGTCAGGATGCTGAACAATTGACCCGGAATCTCTCATACACACTACTGCACCTACGGACATTTTGTATATTATTTGTATATTATAGTTAGTTGGGGTTTTTTTGTTTTTTTTTTCCCCCAAGTATGTCTCAGGGATGTGTGAATGGATGGGGGGTGGGGTGGGGGAGTGAAGCTATTTGTGAGTGTGTCTTAAATCATGCTGCTTCTATCTATATGGATGCCGAGAGAAACGCAATTTCATCTTGCCTGCACTACAGTTGTATGTACAGCAATATGACAATAAAGTTTGATTTGATTTGATTTGATCTTAACTGTTTACTCTTTATCAGCAAATTATTTTATTATTATTTATCAATGATTGTTTTATTACTTTTTAATCACCCTGTCCTGGCGCTGGCGTCTCCTCATGGGGAGCCCTCCCATGGGGAGTTGTGCCTGTTTCCTGGCTGTGGGGTGCTGGCCTGTGGCTGCCCTGGCCTGCCCGGCTGAGGGGATCGTGCGCTGCAGCGCCGCATTTGCTATGTCGACCCTTTGGATTGGACTTGGGAGGTCTCAGAGGTGGTGTTCCTGTAGCCGTGGACTTGGTGCTTTTCTCTGTTGTTGTTGATGGCTCCCTAGTGATGATGCTTCCATACTTGGATCCTCAGTACCCAGCCATAAGCCAGAAGTTTCTTTGTGTGTGTGTGTGGGGGGGGGGGGGGGTTAATTGTGTTTTATTTCAATGTGTGAAGCACTTTGTGTTACAATTTTTGTATGAAAAGTGCTATATAAACAAAGCTTTGATGGAGTGAATGATAGTGTTGTAGATCAAACAGATTATACTGAGGCGGATGATAAAATAAAGGCAGCGAAGTGAGGTTTTAAGCAGGTTTATTAAATCACACCGCCATCATAGGAACTCCGCTCCAGCCCTAAGTGTGAGCAGACTGGAGCGGGGTCCTCAGGCTCTCCAGCAAAGAGACACAAGATGTGTGTGTCAGCAGCAGCAGTCAAAGAAAGAATGAGCTACAGAATATGTGCGGTATTTATACCAGTTACAGACAATGCATGAAAGGGCATTCACAGCAGTGGGTATGGCATTTGCATTTGAGAGACACAGTGAGAACAGGAAGCATGAACACAATGCATGAATGGGACATTAACATCACAATACTGAGCCGAAACAAGCCAGAAGGAGCGGGGCTGCCTGTAGACATTAATACACACATTTCACTGTTCTGTTATTTGCTCTAGCCGAGCGCTGTGTCTGTCTCAGTCTGTTGTGGGGGTTATCTCAAACCGCCACAGATACTACTTTTCGACAACCACTGAATGTTTTGTTTTGTTTCTGTCTCTCGGCAGTTTTGTGATTGTGTATGTTTGTGTATGTACAGTATGTGGGGTGGGGGTGGGACAACAGAGGGCCTCCATTTAGACCCTTACAATAGCTTTGCTGCCAACTAGTGGCAGCTAGTTTAATTTTATGAAAAATGTAAAAAAAACAAAAAAATTCCACCGAGACGCTCAGATTAAAAAGGCAGTCATGGTGTCACCTTATGTGTTGGCTAAATTAGAATAGATCAAAGAAATATGGTTAGAATGGTCGTCATTGGAGGCCCATTGGGGGCCCATTTAGGGCGAGGGTCCTGTGTATGCGTGTATATATGTGTTGTGGGGGACCCATGCTGTGGTATTCGTCTCAGACTGAAAGGCATGGAGATGCAGTAGTTTCCTCTGACGGAAGAGCATGGGGATCAAAGGGCTGGGAAACAAAAGGAATTGTCATGGGGGAGTGAATTGTAATGCAAGACCTCAGGTAGCAGGGACGTGTGAGTGTTGTGATATAAAAGAGAGTCCCTACTGCATGAGGTTAATGTTTCTGATTCTGGAAGATGTGAGAGTGAATAAAGTTCATCTGCTCGGAAAGCTCGGTCTGGTTATTCCTTTCTCTACAGTGTAACTTTTAAATTGTGAAGGTGTGATGAGAAGTGAGGTGCAATTTTTAACTTTGATCCAAACCACTGACTTTTGGAAAATATCATTCCATTAGCATTAACACAGGCAAAGATATTGACTACTGAAAATTAAAACGTGGCTAAAAGGACCCAGTTGGGTCCTAATGTCATGAGCTGAGCCCTGGTAGCTCTGCCAGACTCAGTCTTGTTGCTTTTTCTTTGTATTTATATATATTTGTTGTATTTTGTGCCTGTGAGTTTTTGTACTGCCTTCTATTTTTCTGTTTAGGCTTCAGTTTTGTTTCATTTCAATTTGTAATTATTTATTAGTATGCATTTGATTATGTTTATTCTTTATATTTATACTGTGGTGTCCTTCTCCGGGCTGACAGCTGTCAGGCGGTATTTCCCGTTTTGTGCTCTGCATGGGCATCACCGTGTCAGCTGTCAAGCCCAGCCACTCCCCCCTCATCTCTTTCAGCTGACCCCAATCACCATTCATTGTTCCCTTTTGGCTGCTCATGTTAACCCACATCTGTCATCATTTGTGTTATCCATTCCGTCCCTATTTAAGAACCCTATTTACCGGAGTGGTGGCTCAGTTGGTAGAGCATCTGCCCCACACCCGGGAGGCAGGGGTTCAAATCCCGGCCGGGTCATGCCGAAGACCATATAAAAGTGGAACTTCCTGCCGTCCAGCTTGGTGCTCAGCAATAAATGGAATGGAGGAGGGAACTCTGTGGCAGCGCCTTGCATGGCAGCGGCCCTCTGATTCTGCACTTGGGGTGTGTGTGATTTACACTGTAGATAGGTAAAGCACAATCTCGTTCTGCTGTACATGGTTGGTTGTACAGTTGAATGACAATAAGGGTGATTTAATTTAATTTAACTGCATTTCCTTTTCTTATTTGCTGCTGTCTTGATGGTCATCTCCATCTTGTCTCCACCAGAGCCCTGCCTCGCTCTGGAGCACAATCTCTGTAAGTTTTTCTCCTTCGTTTGTATTTTGAGTTTTGAACGTGCTGTTGAACTTTTTGTTTGTTGCCTTTTGCAATAAATTGCCCAAACTCACAGTTGGCGTGGGGGTCTCATATCTCTGCCCCAAAGGGCATTTATGACACCCAGAAGGTTAAAGAGACTGCACTGAAATGAGCTGTTCTAAGAACGGCTGCAAAAGAAGGGTCAAAGTAATTGTGCCATAATTAAAACTTGAAGCATTTTGACCAAAGTATGTCGGACGTTTCATTCAAGATCTGTGGGAACTGTGTCAACATGTGGGAAAAAAATAGCAGAAAATGTGTTCTTTATACTGTATGTAATAAAATTCACTGTTAAGAATACGAAAGGAAGCTTGAATTCCTTCTTCTCACAGAAGTCAAAAGAAAGCTCCCCTCTGATTCCATCCTTTTTAAGAACAAGATGTAGAGAAGTGTTTCTTCACTTTGGTGGTCTTTCTGAGCCACACACAGCCAAGAATAAAGGAAATGGACCGCTAAACTACAGCTGATGGGGGCCAGGATGGGCCTTGTCTCTCTGGTTCCTTCCAGACTCAGGTGTTTTGGGGTCTGAGCAGCTGTTCCAGGGCCATCTCTATGCTCCGCTGCGCTGCACGGCTGCGACTCTCCAGCTGAGATGAGGCCTGTTGTCTGTGCTATATTTGATACCACAGTGAGTAATTAATAGTATTCTATTAATAACAGAGGGATCTGTAAAAGATTGCCTTTCTTCACTGTTCCCTATTGCGGCTTTTGGCACGGCACGGCAGCCCTATTCGCAGTGGTTATTAGGAGAATAGATGTCACTGAGCCACTGGGAAGTGGGCTCACACTGTATTTCATGGACAGCTTTAATTCCCCTCCATTGTAAAAAGTGATGTAGCAGTAACTACATGAATGGTTGCTAGAGATTTAAGCCTATGGCCTGAGGATCAGGTCAGGTTAAACTAAAGGCTGATTAGACGACATTTACATTCATGGCACTTTTATTCATTGTAATTTGGCACTAAAATAAATTAGACATGGGTTTGATACAGCTCACACACACACCAGGTAAGAAACATATAATAAATGTATGGGGATACTTATATCATTGACGTGTGGTTGTTTAGAATTCTTAAAGGAATATTATACAACAGTTCCGACCGAGCAATTTGATTGGACAAGAGGGATTCCAGGAGTTACTATACTTCATGATAATTGCACTCCAATGTTTCACTGGATATGTATCACTCCACTTCAAAGGTGTTCTAGAAACCGTTAATTACTAAAAGTAATTTACTGTCAAGTGTACAGAGCTGAGAATTGCAGTACTGTGTTGGATACCTTAAATTAATTTCCACAGTGAGGCACTGTTTGAAAAGCAACTACAGTTTCAGCCATCTGTGATCCGGAAGTCCTGTCCTTATAAACATCCGGAAATATATTTTATGTCTGTTTAAACAAAACAGACAAGCTAGTGTTGACTTTATTGACCACAACAGCTTTGTGGTGATGGACTCTTTGTTTCATCTGAAAATGCCAAGAAAAAGTGAGCACAGTGTGCCGAAGCCAAATTGCTAGCATGCTAATGAGCCACCGGCATTGATCTGGGCCTTCCTGCGGTACAGACTCAACAGGTGACTGGTATGTATTTCGGTGCTTATCAACAGTTACTGGCAGCATTTAGAAGGTACTATTTTTTTTTTCTCATCTGTGCAAAATAACTGGTTAAACAAGCAAATCATATTTTTTTTCCAGTATTGCTGTCATTTAATAAATTGTGCTTGCAGAACTGCTGTGTTAAAGCAATATTACACTACACATTGGGCATTATGTTACAAAATATAAAAACTATTCTTATGAAAAGTAGTAAGTACACTGTTATTACAATTTTTTTTTTTTTTTTTTCAAAATATGGTAACCCTAATGCTGGTAATGCAGTATGGTGCAAAGTGTTTAATGTCTTCAAGAACCAGCCAAAGACCCAAGATGATTCTTTTAAAAAGTCCATAGTAACTGGAACACGATGCTGCATGTTAGCTGTAGTTCTTGATCATTATTTTTAACTGTAGAGTTGTGTTGATTCTTAGGTGTAATGACACAGATGTCTCTGTGTGCTTAATCTGGTAGACATAGCCTGCAAAATTTTTCTCCCAAAAAGCAGGAAGGAATAAACATTGATTGGCAGAGTGATCAAGTTAAAATAGTAGATGTGATTTCAGAAGATGTATTTTAGAAAAGCAAGTGATCGCACAATATTTTATCAACACTTGCTTGCAACATACCAATTGGTTATTCAATATTTTTCGCGAGAGAAATAAAAAAGCCATCATACCTAAAAAGGAAACTTTTCCTTCCTAGCTACCATCAAGTAATGCCGAAAAAAAAGTTATCAGCTTATTTTTTAAAACAAACATTTTTTTTTTTTTTTTTTTTTTTAGAATTTGGCATGGGAAATACACTTGTAAATGATAAATCTGTTTTGTGTGAGTACAAAAAAATGCAGTTTGTCTCTTTTTTAAACTACTAAATACTTGACAAAAGTATTGATTTAAATTTTGTGTGCTTAATGCATTTTAACTGAACTTACAGCAGATTGTGTGTGTGTGTGTGTGTGTGTGTGTGTGTGTGTGTGTGTGTGTGCGCGTGGGCGTGCGCGCGCGCGCGCTTGTGAACGTCAAACACATTTTGACTGGTGAGTGATGTGTCACATCTGGTAACTGTTTGGTGGAGGCTGTCAGCCAGAGGAATGTTAAATTTGCTATCGCAAAATAAACCACACTTTTAAATGATAACGTTTTTTGAAAAGAATAAGTCTTTGATTAACCTAAGTGGTGTGGGCCTCAGGTTATTTCACACCTTAGACAGAGACAATGAATACACATGGGAGAACAATGCCCAAGTGGGTGAGAGGGGGTTGAATGAAGTGTAGTGTAGATGTCATGCTGTGTATGAGGAAGTGCCTTGAACCTTGTGAAGTGTGATTTGATATAGAGAGAGGAATGCTTGATGTGACCAGTCAGTCTGTTCTTTGCTTGTGAGATGTGAGTGTGTAATAAATCGTCTGAAATGAATATGTCTCTTCATTTACACACTCCACACTGGTGACCCAAGACATATTATGGAACACGAGGCAAGATCCCTGGAGCCGGCCCGGTCGGGAAGCCCCAGAGATGCTGAAGCCAACCCACAGACAGCCAGGACTGGAACCCCCAGCAACGCGTGTGCAGTTTCAGTCAAGCTACCGGATTTCTGGCAGCACAACCCGCGCTCTTGGTTCCACCACACCGAGGCCCACTTCGCCCTCCGGGGAGTAACAGCAGACGACACCAAGTTCTACCATGTGGTAGCAGCGCTGGACTCCCGCACAGCCCAGCAGGTAGCGAGCCTGCTCGATCAGCCACCAGCCAGCAGCAAATATGAGGTGCTCAAGGCTGCGCTCATCCGGCGATACACGCTCTCGGAATGTGAGAGAGCGGAGAGGCTCCTGGCGCGGACCGAGTTAGGAGATGGGTCGGCCGTAGACCTGATGGAGAAGATGCTGGCATTGATGGGCACGGACGACGGGCACTTTCTGTTTGCCCACCTTTTCCTCCGGAACCTGCCAACAGAAGCAAGAGCGGTTCTGGCCAATTCGCCATTGCTGGCTGTGCGAGACTATCGTGCGCTAGCCCAGGAGGCAGACTGGATCATCCTCACCACCAGGGCGATCACAGTCAACACGGTGGCAGCGGAGCCCAGTGAGATGACCAGGGGAGGTGAGGAGCCACCAACGGTAGCGGCAACGAGGGCCAAGGAGCGCCAGAAAGACACGCTCTGCTTCTACCACCGCTGCTTCGGAGGGAACGCGCGCAGATGCGCACCACCATGCCACTTCAAGCGCTCGGGAAATGCCAAGGCCGGCAGTCGGTAGCAACTGCGACCGCCGGTGAAGAGAACAAGCTGCTCTACGTGACAGACTCACGCTCGGGGAGACGCTTCCTCGTCGACACTGGAGCCCAGAAGAGCGTCATCCTGCCGTCCTACGCTGACTGGCTGGCAGGACCTAGCGGCCCCGGAATGGTGGCAGTAAACGGCTCGGAGATTAAGACGTTCGGTGAGAGAACACTGACCTTATCTCTACATGGCCGCTCGTATGAGTGGACTTTTATCATAGCAGCACTGTGTTGCCTGCTCCTGGATGTTGCTAACAGGCGCCTGGTTAATGCACTGTCCTTTGAATCTCTCCCCTGTATAGCTCGAGGGACCCAGCCAACAGCACAAGCCAGTGTCACAACTCCAGGCGCTAAGGTCCACTCACTGCTCACTCAGTTCCCAGCACTCACGGTCCCGATGTTTTCCGCGGCCATCGCTAAACACGGGGTGGAACACTTTATCACCACCACCGGGCTGCCCGTTTTTGCAACACCTCAGCGCTTGGACGCAGCTAAACTGGCCATAGCGCGCGAGGAGTTCGACAACCTGGAATGGTTGGGCATCATCAGGCGATCAAACAGCCCATGGGCATCCCCGCTACACATGGTCCCTAAGGCTGAGGGATCGTGGCAACCGTGCGGTGATTTCCGCAGGTTGAACAACGTCACAGCACACGACCACTACCCAATTCCCCACATACAGGATTTTTCCGTTCACCTCGCCGGAGCGCGCGTTTTTTCCAAAATAGACCTATTCCACGGTTACCACCAGGTCCCAGTGCGCACGGAGGAAGTACCCAAAACAACGGTAATAACTCCGTTCAGTTTATTCGAGTTCCTGCGCATGCCATTCGAGTTAAAAGGCGCAGCACAGACGTTCCAGCGCATGATGGATGCAGTGCTGTGTGACCTCCCGTTCGTGTTCGTCTACCTGGACGATATCCTGGTAGCCAGTACGTCCGAAGACGAACACGAAACCCACCTCAGGATGGTTTTCCGGAGGTTGGAGGAGCACGAGTTGATAATCAACCCAGCGAAATGCCAGTTCGGCGTGACGGAGATTGATTTTTTGGGGCACTGCATCTCTCCAGAAGGAACGATCCCATTGCCCGACAAAGTGCACGCCGTGGCAGATTTTCCTCGGCCTCAGACTGTCAGGGCGCTGCAGAAATTTTGGGGGATGGTGAATTTTTATAACCGTTTCCTTCCCCACGTGGCACAGCTCATGTAACCATTGTACGCCGCGCTCAAGAGGCAGAAACCTGCGGATGGAGTCGAATGGACCCCGGAGCGAGAGTGGGCATTCTCGGAAATTAAAGCAGCCCTGGCAAACGCCCCACTGCTGGCACATCCGGACCAGACGGCCCGGATAGCGCTCACCACAGACGCTTCAGACGTGGCCATAGGGGCGGTCGTGGAGCTGCGCGTCGCCTAGGCTTGGCAGCCACTCGCATTTTTCAGCAGAACTTTGCGCGACAGCAAACGTAAATACAACACATTCGACAGAGAGTTGCTGGCTCTCCATCTGGCCATACGCCACTTCCAGTTCTGGCTGGAAGGGCACAGCTTCACCGCGTTCGTAGACCACAAGCCACTAACGTTCACGATGGCCAAGGTTTCAGAACCATGGACGGGCCGGCACAGAGACAGCTGGCCGCGATCTCAGAGTTTACTACCAATATTCAGCATGTATCGGGTAAACTGAATGTGGTGGCGGACCTACCTCTCGCGCGCCGTGGTGGCCCCAGTCTACATGGGGATAGATTACGCAGCCATGGCCGCGGAGCAGATTAGCGATGTAGACGTGCGCGCGCTCCAGTCTGGATCAACAGGGTTAAGGCTGGAGAGCAGGGGGCTGCAAGATGGCGCCCCCCCAATCTGCGACGTCTCCACGGGACACCCGCGTCCGGTAGTCCCGGTCGCGTGGCGCCGCCGCGTGTTTGAGTCGGTTCACACTCTGGCACACCCAGGAGTGCGCGCGTCTGTCAAAATGGTGGGAGAGAAGTTCGTGTGGCCGAGCCTACGCAAACAAGTAAAAGAGTGGGCTGCAGCCTGCGTGGCGTGCCAACGAGCCAAGGTACCCAGGCACATGAAGGTTCCCTTGGAGCCATTTCCGGTACTGGCTAAGAGGTTCGACCATGTGCACGTGGACCTCGTGGACCCCCTCCCGCCATCACAGGGGTCCACGCACCTCCTGACAGTGGTGGACCACCACGCGCTGGCCAGAAGCAGTCCCGCTGGCGGCAACCACGTCCGCGAACGTAGCACGTGCTTTTTTAACAACATGGGTGGCGCGTTTTGGAGTCCCGTCGGACATTACATCCGACAGGGGCCCGCAATTTGTTTCCAACCTCTGGTCCGCGATGGCCTGCAGCCTGGGTGCTGCAATTCATCGCACAACCGTGTACAACCCACAGGCCAATGGTTTATGCGAGCGTTTTCATAGATCACTGAAAGCAGCACTCAGGGCTTCATTGACGGATGCAAATTGGGTAGACAGGCTGCCGTGGGTTTTATTGGGGTTGCGCTCTGCGCCAAAAGAGCATTTGGAAGCTTCCCCCGCAGAGCTCGTTTTTGCGCAGCCCCTATGGCTGCCCGGGGAATTTGTACCGGACAATCCCGCACCGGGCAGCTCCCGGTCTCAGCTTTTGCAGCGTAGCGCAAACACAGGCACGTTGCCGGGCCCTGCCCACCACAGTTTTCCGCGTGCCTTCGTGCCTAAAACTTTGAAGAACGCAGAGTTCGTGTTCGTCAGACACGACGCCCACCGCCCTCCATTGCGCCCACCCTATGATGGACTGTTCAGAGTGTTGGAAACAGGGGATAAGCATTTTGTGCTAGACTTGGGGGGTAGACAGGAGAGAATTGGCATAGACAGACTCAAACCCGCTTTTGTAGTGGCGGATGAGCAAGTGCTGTTGGCTAGGGCCCCTCGGCGTGGAAGACCCCCACAGAGACCTCCCCAGGGGAACGATTCATCAGAGCAGCCACACGGACAGAGTGAGACCCCCCCCCCCCTCTCCATGGCTCACCCACAGTCGGACACACTCCCAGCAACCTCCCACCGGCACAGCAGTGCCACGGAGGCGGTAAACCCCAGTTACAGCAGATATGGGAGGAGACTGAAGCCGAAACAGCATGTGGACTGATGTTCTATTGTTCTATCTAAGATGCCTGGGGGGGGGGGGGGGCTCAGGTTATTTCACACCTTAGACAGAGACAATGAATACACATGGGAGAACAATGCCCAAGTGGGTGAGAGGGGGTTGAATGAAATGTAGTGTAGATGTCATGCTGTGTATGAGGAAGTGCCTTGAACCTTGTGAAGTGTGACTTGATATAGAGAGAGGAATGCTTGATGTGACCAGTCAGTCTGTTCTTTGCTTGTGAGATGTGAGTGTGTAATAAATCGTCTGAAATGAATATGCCTCTTCATTTACACACTCCACAGTGGAATAATTTTGCAAGTATGGTGGAAAGTTACATCTGTTTTGTTGAAAGTATAATGCTTCTGTGTCTTGTGTCAATAATGAAAATCATTTTTGTTAAACTGTAGCAAACTTCTCAACTTGTAAATGATAAATTTTTGAAAAGACTAAATCTTTGATTTTTAGTGCTGTTAAAAGTATTAGGGATAAACTTTACATACTGCCGTAGAAGTTTTAGGTGGTGATATCAAACACAGATATAAACACATGCTGGTAGTTTCAAGTATTAGTGTTTAACTAAAGTAAAGCTTTGCCTTAAGACTGTTTTAGATAACAGCGAACTAGCATAAAAAAAACCTGAGTCACAAGTCTCTCTTTATTGATGGAAGAAGTAAATACATTTAATGACAACTGGTTTCACAGTTTTTATACAATAATTCATAGTGTGAAAAATGTTTTTTGAATGATTAGAAAGTTGATAAATGTCTCTAAAAAAAAAACCCAAATGATTGTTCCTGTAGTGAAAATAGATTGGGATTTCTACAGTAGGGACATGAGACAGAGGAAAGGTTTTTCTAAAAGATAGCACCTATGTGTAAGGGGCTAAAAACAACTGAACTTTCACACGTGTGTGGTTGTGCATGTGTGTGTGTGTGTGTGTGTGTGTGTGTGTGTGTGTGTGTGTGTGTGTGTGTGTGTGTGTGTGTGAGCCAAATGGAGACGTCATTTAAGGCCCATTTCACGTAAAGCTGCAGACAATTTGACATAAGCTTTGACATAATGTGGACAGAACACTAGGGAAGGGAGTTTGAATGTTGAAAAAACTGTTGAATTAATAAGTTTTTTTTTTATTGTACTAACTGAGGGAGATATGAAAATATTTTGTAGTGATCAAGAAAAACATCCATGATTTAACTCTGTGAGTGTGAGAATTTTTGTGTCCCTAGTGGCAGAGCGCGGCACTGTGCCTGTCTTCTCACTCTGACATGATCGCCTGCCTTGGGGATTTGTACTGATTGTACTGATTTGCTAGTTTCAAAAAGCAAATCAGTTTTTTTCAAAAGTTTCAAAAAAAAGAAAAAAAAAAAACAACATCCATGATTTAACTCTGTGAGTGTGATAATTTTCGTGCCCCTAGTGGTAGAGCGTGGCACTGTGCCTGTCTTCTCACTCTGACATGATCGCCTGCCTTGGGGATTTGTACTGATTGTACTGATTTGCCAGTTTCAAAAGGTGGCAGTCATCCATTGGAGGACTCAGTGGATGACAAGTAATACACCAAAGAAGAAGAACTCCTCATTTCCTTTTCCTGTTTTAGCATTTAGCCCAGAAAGCTAATATGGCCACGATCGTCACCGTCACTTTTTCGGCTTTGTACGCCAAAAATAGCCGCAGGGTACAAGCAAAATTTATGTGGGATAATCATAAGATTTTGTAGATGTGATACAGACTTTAAATTACCGACAGAATGCAAAATATGGACCATGATGTGTGAAAACGCAGTGACCACGCCAGCCAGCCAGCCCCCCGGGCCAGCCAGTCCCCCTTTGTTAACAGTATGTGACATTTCATTTTTTTAAAATGTATTGATTTGTTGTTCATATACTTTGCAGATAAGATGATGAGGTACCTCTGTACAAAAAACAGTGTCAAACGACTGAACCATTCTTTGTGTAAATACATCCAAAGTCCAGTTTTGACTGAGTTATGGAATTTAAAGAGGTGCCGTGACATTTTGCAAATTAGATGCTTAAATTTATTCCTATCTGAAACTTTGGATCAGATTTTACATCTTTCTAATTGACAGTAAGCCATTATCTCTTACCATTTTCAAGTTATAGCCTTGGAAATCTGAACAATTTTCCTGACAAAAATATTTACCACTCTTGACCACTAACGGTTATGTCACAGTTCAGCAACATACACACTCAGAGGGTTATTTTTTTTTTTTAATTACCCACCTTGTACAAAAGCTCAAGTCATATAGGATGGCAAAAGAACACGCAGATGGACAGACAGCCGAAACCCTCTCCAAATTCTGGTTTAAAGTTGTCATGAGTGGTTGAAAAAAGTCTGCCTTAAAGTTATAAAACTTTTTTTCAGATCACAGCAGATGATAAAAGGTTTGATTGAAAAAAAAACAAAAAACAATTCAACTGTTGGTAAATATCCCATACAACTTGTGGGATCTTTTACAGAATTGTTTCACACAGACAATCCTTAGAACACTTTTGTATGGTCATTTAAAAATGTAAACACAAAATATAAAACTCTTATAGAAGAAATGTTAAATTTCCTAGTATCAGGACAAAAAAAAAAAAAAAAAAAAAAACTACAATCATCACAGGCACGTTTGAACGGCTTACTTTTTGCACAGTTCAATCTATCCCTGTTCACGCACAGATCTCTGGATTGCCAAAGCACTGTTTTTTCCTACGTTAAGTTGAGCCCTGACTGGGATTGGTGATAACCCCGCCTCTAGAACGTCATTGGCTAGGTTGTGGGGTCTGTTTCCATTTTGGTTTCGGCAAAATGACTGATTGGGTGGTCTTCTTTTTAAACCGGAGGGTGGGGTTAGTTGAGGGAGGTGCTGTCGGGGCAGAATGGGTGGTTGGGTGGTCTTCTTTTAAATCGTTGGATGAGGTTAGTTGTGGGAGGTTCTGTTGGCCACAGGGGTCTGGATGCAGCTCAAACAATCCTCTTTTTTCCCACTTAAACCAATGACTGCCTATGGCACTCCATTGCACCGTTTACTCCTCTCCCTCTGGTGGTCAAGATTTTTTTCAAGAAAATATTCAGTTCAGATGTCAGAGATTTCCAAAGCTGCAACTTGAAAGTGGTAATGGCTTACTGTCAATTAGAAAAATGTAGAATATGATCCAAAGTTTGATATAGGAGTAAATTTATGCATCAAATTTGCATAATGTCATGGCAGCCATATCGAATAACATAACTTGCAGTCAAAAGCAGACTTTGACATATTTACAAAAATGATGTTTTTTTTTTTGTTATGTTTTGTTTTGTTTTGTTTTTTCACCGTTTCTTGTTTTGGCCATTTTGTTATCTTATCTTTAAAGTATATGAACCAGAAAATCAGTTACAATGTAAACAAAGAAATTCGTCACTTATCGCCTGCCAGGTGGCACTTGCTTCGTCCATTGTCGTCCATCCTGGTCGTTTTTTTGCCTTCTCTCAGTCATTTTCGCTTTCTCTCCCACATCCGGAAACTCTTATGATTATCCCACCTCAATTTCACTTTTATTCCGCCACAATTTATCTTATATGATGACACAGAACCAGTGCGATTGTTCTGTCCAGTCACATGGTGCTGGGGGTCGAGGGCAGGTGAACATCAACCAGCTTCGCTCACTCTCTGTTATAACAAAATGTAGATATTTACCTTCATAAGCTAAATAATCTCTTTTTAGAATCATAGCAAAGTTGGGAGCAAATGCCTCCTCAGTCTTGCGATCGAACACAAAAACATTTGTTTACAAACTCTTCTTCTTTGGTTTCCACAAGTTATGTTTTTTTTTTTTTTTTTTTTTTTTTTTTTTTTGGGGGGGGGGAGGGCGTTAGTTGGGAGCCATTGTTCCTCCAAGGCAAGAGCAGTAAGTTATACATGTCATCCACCATCTGAGGTGGAATACATAGTACAACTGGGGGGTTTTATGACATCACATGACACATCACATGACAGGCACAGCACTGCGACATAGACAGTGAGGGTGCTTTTTATGTCCATAAATAGAAGGATGTCAAAGGGCTAATCCTTGACCAGTCTGAACCAAAAACTGAAGGCAGGTGTCTCACTAACCAGCACTCATGGTGAGTTTTTTCTCTTTTTCATTGTTTAATTTTCTGATTTTATTTAATGATCCAATTTTTGCACTCGATGTGGTGTAGTTTCATAGGTTAACCGCAGGGGTATGCCTCTAGCTCATCATTGGACAGCCCATCAAACCCTCCCTCACCGCTCATTGGCTGAGGCCAGATCAAAAAGTTTATAAACCTCAAATATTATCCATCAGTTTGAATTATTTATTTGAACATGTTGTATCAGTACAAGAATCAATTTAAATAGATAATAAATAAAATGAAATTCATAATGATAATACATAAAAACAATCATTATACGCGTGGGAACGGAGGGGTGGGGTGGGCAAGGGAGATTGGGGAGAATATGTGTGTGTATAGCAGGATCTGTAAAGCCCCTTCTTGTTCATGAGAAAAAGCGCTATCGCGGTTTACCATTTTATTTTCTTTAAATTTAAATCAACGTGTTTAATTCTGCCATTGTGCATTATCTTTTTTCTGTGCGGTGTTACATCAGCCGTATGTATAAGAGATCATTAATCAAAAGAAAACTTATAAAACTCTGCAACTACAACACACACCGTCTGAATCGTTTCCCGTATGTTAACATTTCATTTCCATGCTCAGCCCTCAGGACAGGGTCAAAAATCGTCATGGATCAAAGGATAATTACAGATCAAAGGTCATTGCTGATCAAAGGATAATTGCGGGTCATAAAGCTCCTCACTAATCAGAGGATAATTATGGGTCATAAAGGTTGTCGCTAATCAAAGGATAATTGAGGATCAAAGGGGAAATCAAGGGCAGGTCAGGTCAAAGGGGGCTGGGTGTGGGCGGGGAAACAGGCGGGGCTTAGGCAGGGTTTTGGTGGGGCTAGGGGGTCATAAACCTGTCAAAAGCAGTTTGATGGAAGGTGGTACATATTATCTTCTGTCATGTTTAAGTTTGCAACTTTATCTGTCAGAGCTTTCACCTGGATAATTGTCACAGCCTCCTCCAAAACTTTGCCTGAATGTTGGTTGTTCTTCTTTGGAAGCCACTAGCAGTTTAAACAGCTATTTGCTATGGATGTTGCTGGCTGCCAGCAGCTGACAGGGGCAGACACTCCGCCTTTTTCATCCTTATAGCTTTGAGTCCAACTGTCAGCAGATGAGTAGCAGCCTAAAATTCTTTAATTCTGAAGCTGTATTCATAATATCCACTCACTCCCATGCCCTGTTTTTGTGGCCTGGGTGGTGATGTCATCGTGGCGAGACAGTTGTTTGTTCATGTTTACTATTTTTTAACTAAAAGGGAAATTGTGTCTGTTGTGACACATGAGGTCGATTGTTTTGTGTTGAGCTGCTTAAAGGTGGTGGATGTTTGCTGTGGGAGTGGAGTGTGATGCTGAGTTGTGTCAGTATTGTCAGTAATGTTGCAGTGACATGGTTGAGCTCTGGCATTCTGTTGTTTGCACATGTAGTAGTACTTTTGAGGATTTTCTGTAAGAACAGTAAGAACTATTTGTGAGTTACCAGTCATTTCCCTGCCACATGCTCATGTCTTGTTTTCTCCTTCAAGGTTGACTGAATCGCTGAGGATTGACTTCACTTCACCAGATTCCCGCTCCAAAGACTGGAAGGAGGATTACACACCCTCCATACAGCAAACCAGGAGGCAACTGCTTGGCTTGAGGACTTTGCATTCGCTAAATAAATAAACCAGATTCTACAATATCCATCCATAGATGGATTGATAGATGGATAGATATTATGCACCTGGGAAGTTAAGATGACTGAAATTCACAAATGCAATGGCTTTAATTCAACAGCAGCCTTCAGACAAATTAAATGTGCCAACATTTGGATTTCAAAATAAGGGAAGTTTTTCCTGCTGTCTGGGTGGTGAGGAGAGTTCTAAAAAACTATAAATATATAGAAATATTTTTTACAGAAATAATGGCATCTTTGGTCATTTAAGTTAATTTATTTCATTAAATACAATTTTATTATTTTTTTTCTTTAAAATCAAAGTTAAAATGTTGTTCCGTTCTGGCTCTGCAAAATTTTTGTCAAAAGTGTAAATTGTATAAGGAAAAGAGTCAAAATTTTACCACAATTTGTTTCAAATTTATATAAAAAAAACAGTTATTTTATTTAAAGAATAAAAAAAAAATATCAATAAAAAACCCACAAATTTATAATAAAGTCTCAAATGTACAAGAGGAAATTACAAATTTAAGGAAAATGGTTTCAAATTTAGTGTGGAGAGCGTGAAAAGATGAGGCTGAGTTTATTTCTCAAATCAGATTTATTCACTCGTCTCCAACATCCTCCAAACAGAAAAAGAGACACATCCTCCCACATCTGTCCTTTTTATACCCGGGACATCAAAGTACAGAGTCACATTGTCTTTAAATCCCAAGACACAATACATCATCCTCCAGGTCTTCTCCCCTCCACCTAAAACCACTGGTGGTCAGGAAATCTCTCAAGGCCATCTCTAAAGATCACATTTCACACCCTCCTGTTATCCCCAGGAGACCCAGACCTATTGTTCATTCTGAGACGTGAAGCAAGAGTAATATACATATGCAGCCTAAGCAACTCACATATGTGTGCCACATGACCCCCCCCCCCCCCCCCCAAACGTCTAAGATGAAACAATACAACACAGTCTGAATATCATGATAAAATCACAAACATCAGTCCACGTGCTGTTTGGGCTTCAATCGTCTTCTGAACTTGCTTTAAGCGGGCTTTACGACTCCCACGGCGCCCTCCTGCTGTGAAGCTGCTATCTGAGGATGAGAACTGTTACTCAATCCCTGTGGGAGCTTTGGGGAATGCTCCCTAGGAAGTCTGCCGCGTCGAGGAGCCCTCGCCAACTGCACAGCTTCGTCAGCCATCACAAAAGCGGGTTTGAGTCTGTCTATGCCAATCCTTTCCCTTCTGCCCCCCAAATCTAGCAAAAAGTGCTTATCACCTGTTTCCAGCACTCTAAATAGGCCATCATAAGGCGGTCGCAAGGTTGGGCGATGAGCACCGTGTCTGACAAAAACAAACTCCGCATTTTTTAAAGCCTTAGGTACAAAAACGCGCGGAAAACTGTGATGAACAGGGCCAGGAAGCGTGCTCACTCCTGTGTCGCTCAGTAACCACTGAGCAGGGGGGCACTCTGGCGCAGGATTATCTGGGAGAAACTCCCCGGGCAGCCGGAGTGGCTGCACAAAAACCAATTCAGCTGAGGAGGCTTTTAAGTCCTCTTTAGGTGCAGAACGCAACCCCAATAAAACCCATGGTAGCCTGTCTACCCAATTTGCATCCGTAAGCGACGCTCTGAGGGCTGCTTTCAATGACCTATAGAAACGTTCGCATAAACCATTAGCCTGTGGGTTGTACGCGGTAGTGCGGTGGATCGTTACCCCCAGGCTGCGGGCCATTGCTGACCAAAGCTCGGAAACAAATTGAGGACCTCTGTCGGACGTAATATCCGACGGAACTCCAAAACGCGCTACCCAAGCCGTTAAAAACACACGCACCACCTCCTCGGCTGTGGTTGATGCCAGTGGGACCACTTCTGGCCAACGCGTGGTGCGGTCCACCATTGTCAAAAGATGTGTGCACCCTTGTGACGGCGGGAGGGGGCCTACGACGTTGACGTGCACATGATTGAACCTCTTAGCCGGGATGTGAAACGGCTCCAAGGGGGCTTTAGTGTGTTTGTGTATTTTGGCTCGCTGGCAAGCCATGCAGGCTCTTTCCCACTCCTTAACGTGCTTGCACAGGCTCGGCCATACAAATTTCTCTCCTACTATTTTGACCGACGCGCGCACCCCCGGGTGTGCCAGAGAATGAATCGAGTCAAAAACGCGGCGGAACCACGCGGCCGGCACCACGCGGCCGGCACCACGGGACGTGGTCGTCCCGTGGAGACATCGCATATTAAGGGGGGCATACCACCTTGCAGCACCCTGCTCTCCAGCCTTAACCCTGTTGGTCCAGACTGGAGCACGCACACGTCCGCGTCGCTAACCTGATCTGTGGCCATGGCTGCATAATCTATCCCCACGCGGACTGGGGCCATACGCACCTCCGCGCCGCTAGCCTGCTCCGCGGCCATGGCTGCACAATCTACCCCTACACGGACTGGAGTAGTTACGGCGTGTGAGAGACAATCTGCCACTACATTTAGTTTACCGGCTACGTGTTGAATATCGGTAGTAAACTCGGAGATTGCAGCCAGCTGCCGGCCTGACCAGGGCTCTGAAACCTTGGCCATCACGAAAGTCAGCGGCTTGTGGTTGACGAACGCAGTGAAACGGCGTCCTTCCAGCCAGAACTGGAAGTGGCGAATGGCCAAGTGGAGCACTAACAACTCCCTGTCGAACGCGCTGTATTTTCGCTCAGTATCGCGCAAAGTCCTGCTGAAAAAAGCGAGCGGCTGCCAAGCCCCGGCAACCCGCTGCTCCACAACTGCCCCTATGGCCACATCTGACGCGTCAGTAGTAAGCGCTATGCGGGCCGTTGGGTCTGGGTGTGCCAACAACGCAGCATTTGCCAAGGCCGTTTTAACCTCCGAGAAAGCGCACTCCCGCTCCGGAGACCATTCGATTTTATTTGTGGGTTTTTGTTTTTTTAGCACGGCATACAACGGTTGCATGAGCTGCGCTGCGCGGGGGAGGAAACGGTTATAAAAATTCACCCTTCCCAAAAACTCCTGCAACACTTTGACCGTTTGTGGCTGGGGAAAATTTGTTACTGAGCGCACTTTGTCCGGCAGTGGAACTGCTCCTTCTGGAGAGACGCGATGCCCCAAAAAATCAATCTGCATCACCCCGAACTGACACTTCGCTGGGTTGATTATTAACCCATGCTCTCCCAACCTCCGGAAAACTGCCGTGAGGTGTTTCCACCACATCCCAAAGATGCTCTATTGGATTGAGATCTGGTGACTGTGGAGGCCATTTGAGTACAGTGAACTCATTGTCATGTTCAAGAAACCAGTCTGAGATGATTCCAGCTTTATGACATGGCGCATTATCCTGCTGAAAGTAGCCATCAGAAGTTGGGTACATTGTGGTCATAAAGGGATGGACATGGTCAGCAACAATACTCAGGTAGGCTGTAGCGTTGCAACGATGCTCAATTGGTACCAAGGGGCCCAAAGAGTGCCAAGAAAATATTCCCCACACCATTACACCACCACCACCAGCCTGAACCATTGATACAAGGCAGGATGGATCCATGCTTTCATGTTGTTGACGCCAAATTCTGACCCTACCATCCGAATGTCGCAGCAGAAATCGAGACTCATCAGACCAGGCAACGTTTTTCCAATCTTCTATTGTCCAATTTCGATGAGCTTGTGCAAATTGTAGCCTCAGTTTCCTGTTCTTAGCTGAAAGGAGTGGCACCCGGCGTGGTCTTCTGCTGCTGTGGCCCATCTGCCTCAAAGTTCGACGTACTGTGCGTTCAGAGATGTTCTTCTGCCTACCTTGGTTGTAACGGGTGGTTATTTGAGTCACTGTTGCCTTTCTATCAGCTCGAACCAGTCTGGCCATTCTCCTCTGACCTCTGGCATCAACAAGGCATTTCCGCCCACAGAACTGCCGCTCACTGGATATTTTTTCTTTTTCGGACCATTCTCTGTAAACCCTAGAGATGGTTGTGCGTGAAAATCCCAGTAGATCAGCAGTTTCTGAAATACTCAGACCAGCCCTTCTGGCACCAACAACCATGCCACGTTCAAAGTCACTCAAATCACCTTTCTTCCCCATACTGATGCTCGGTTTGAACTGCAGGAGATTGTCTTGACCATGTCTACATGCCTAAATGCACTGAGTTGCCGCCATGTGATTGGCTGATTAGAAATTAAGTGTTAACGAGCAGTTGGACAGGTGTACCTAATAAAGTGGCCGGTGAGTGTATATTGTCTGCTAATTGTGCATAGAGGGTTTTTTTCTGTGTAGTCAAAATTTGGCTCCTTTGAGCTTTATATGAGCTTATACGAGCGTTATTCTGATTAACTATGTTTTTTCTCTCTCCTATTGTGTTTTCCTCCCCCTCCCTTCCCCTCTTTACCCCCACTGTATGACAGGCGCCTTGCATGGCTGCCACGTCATTGGATGCGCCTAACATGCACGTCCAATGTCAAGTCAAATTCCTCGTATGTTTACTTGTAAATATACTTGGCAATAAAGCTGATTCTGATTCTGATTCTGATTTAAAACAAAACAAACCACAATAGTGGATGTGCAATGTTTGTTAATGTTGTCAATCTTTCCTTGGGGGGTTTGTGCACTGAAGTGTTTGACAGTTCATTTTTTTATTCAGCTAAATGCACTTTGTGATGTGCCAAGGTCAGTTATGACCAGAATGTAGTATTTTTTTTCAAAAGGGAAAAATGGATGGATGGATGGAAAACACATTAATGCTACTAACAGTGCACACTGAGTTTTTATGCACTTTGACACATGCCTGAGCAAGATGTGACCAAAATGGTTATTTACAGAATTTTTTTCATTCTATTTATTTAATTGTCGTTTAAGAGGAAAATATTTCTACCCCAGCACTGTAATTTTGTTTTTCTGCACTTTTGATGCGCCTTTGTCATGTGCCAAGCACACATTTAAAACTAAGACAATGAATAAACAGTCCATATTTTTCTTTATATTGATCTGTGTTGCTTTGAAATTTGTCATTTAACAGATCGATGAACATGTGTGGCCCAGCTACATGTCTTGATTTCAAATTGTGGCACAACTAATTTTGTAATTGAATAGCACTAATTTAAACCCTCTCAGGACAATGTTCACTTCTTCCCTTGTGTCTTTATTTCATCTGAAAATGCAAAAAACAAAAGCAGGCAAAGTGTGTGAGAACTAATGTGGAAATAGTGCTAGCTTGACATTTAGCACTTATGCTTGTTGTTAAGCCACATTTGTTGACAGAAAATGGGCAAGCTGAAGTTGGTTTCATCTTCCGTAATAGCTTTATTTCATCTAAAGACACCAAGAATAGCTGATGATGAGCATGAAGACTAATGTGGAAATGGGATGATGTCAATCACACTATCCGCTAACCACACTAGCTCATCCAGAAACTGTAAGCAAGTTGAAGGTAAAATGGAAGAGCTGGTGTTGGATTTAACATCCCAGTAAGCCACTTGTAATACCTATGTGGTAGCGGAACTGTGGGGCACATATATGCACATATATATATATCACTGCATGATTCATACGTATACCACCTTAGGCTTCACATCTGAGACGGAACAAAGGACTGAGCCGCTCTGGAGATAACATGAAGGTGTGAAAGTCTAGTCTTTGGCAAGCAAAGAGACAGTTGTGAGGGATTTCGCCCAGCGACCAGAGACTGGAGGTAGGGGGTGTTAAGATCGGGAGGAAGTTACATTGTTACTGGGATTAAGTACCATGTGACTGTGTGTTTTGACGTCCTGGGTATAAAAGGGACAGATGTTGGGGGATTCATTCTCTTTCTGTTTTTGGATGATGTTGGAGAATGTGAATAAATCTGACTTGAGAAATAAACTCAGCCTCGTCCTTCCACATTCTCTACACTGGTGACCCTAAGACGTATCATGAGCAGAAGTAATTCCCCCGAGCCGGACTCGTCAGGAGCCAGCCAGGAGAACGCAGCCACAGTCAAGTTACCAGACTTCTGGCAAGACAGCCCGTGCTCCTGGTTCCACTTGGTCGAAGCACAGTTCGCCCTCCGGAGGATAACGGTAGATGACACAAAATTCTACCACGTTATTGCCAAGCTCAACAACCACACGGCTCGACATGTGCAGAGCCTTTTGGAGCGCCCACCGGCCGACGACAAATACGACGGGTTGAAGGCTGCGCTCATCCAGCGTTTCACTCCCTCAGTCCAGGAGAGAGCGGAGAGGCTCCTGGCTCTGAACGACTTGGGAGAGAGCACACCCGTCGACCTGATGGAGGACATGCTGAGGCTGAGGGGCTCAGACGGCGATGACTTCCTCTTCACCCACATTTTCCTGAGAACCCTCCCGTCGGCAACGAGAGCGACCCTGGCCGGTTCACCGTTGTTGGCCCAGCGGGACTTCCGCGCGCTGGCCCAGGAGGCACAGCGGATTCTCAATGCCAGCAGACAGCGCGCGACCACCGCAGCAGCGACGCAGCTCGGCGCGACGGCCCGAGACAGCAGGGGGCTAGAGGCGGCGGTAGCAGACCCACTGACAACGGCGGCGGCGAGGGCCAGGGATCGTGGAGGAGACAACCTCTGTTTCTACCATCGCCGTTTTGCAGAGAGGGCACGCAAATGTATACCACCGTGCCAGTTCAAGAGCTCAGGAAACACCAAGGCCGGGGGTCGGTAGCAGCCACGGCCCTCGGAGAAGAGAACAAGCTGCTCTACTTGACGGACGCGCGTTCGGGGAGGCAATTCCTCGTGGACACAGGCTCCCAAGTGAGTTTCAACATGCCCACATATGCTGACTGGCTGGCGGGTCCCGGAAGTCACGGAGCATCAGCAGCGAACGGCTCGAGGATTAAGACCTTCGGTGAGAAGACTCTGCTTCTGTCCCTACACGGCCGTACATTTGAGTGGACTTTTGTTATAGCTGCAGTGAGCTTCAATATGTTAGGGGCTGATTTTCTGTGCTTGCATGGTTTGTTGGTTGATCTTGCTAATAGGCGCCTGGTTAATGCACTTTCTTTTTATTCTATTCCCTGTGCAGCCTGAGTGACCCCGCCCACAGCACAAGCCAACGTCGCAACGGCAGGTGGTAAGTTTCACACACTACTCACTCAGTTCTCAGCACTCACGGTTCCCACATTTTCAGCAGCTGTCGCTAAACACGGAGTGGAACATTTTATTACTACCACCGGACTGCGCGTTTTTGCAAAAGCTCGGAGCTTGGATGCAGCTAAACTGTCCATAGCGTGCGAGGAGTTCGCCAACCTGGAAAAGTTGGGCATCATCAGGCGTTCGAAAAGCCCATGGGCTTCCCCGCTGCACGTGGTCCCTAAAGCTGACGGCTCGTGGCGTCCTTGCGGAGATTTCTGCAGGTTGAACAACGCTACAGCACACGACTGCTACCCAATCCCGCATATCAAAGATTTTTCCGTTCATTTGGCGGGGGCGCGCATTTTTTCTAAGATAGACTTGGTCCGCGGGTACCATCAAGTCCCAGTACACGCTGAGGACATACCCAAAAAAGCGGTAATAACTCCGTTTGGCCTTTTCGAGTTTTTGCGCATGCCGTTTGGGCTTAAAGGCGCTGCGCAGACATTCCAACGCATGATGGACGCGGTGTTACGCGATCTCCCCTTCGTGTTCGTCTACCTGGACGACATCTTGGTAGCCAGCGCGTCCGAAGACGAACACGAAAACCACCTCACGGCAGTTTTCCGGAGGTTGGGGGAGCACGGGTTACTAATCAACCCAGCGAAGTGTCAGTTCGGGGCGACGCAGATTGATTTTTTGGGGCATCGCGTCTCTCCAGAAGGAACGATTCCTCTGCCTGACAAAGTGCGCGCAGTAACAAATTTTCCCCAGCCACAAACGGTCAAAGCGTTACAGGAGTTTTTGGGAATGGTAAATTTTTATAACCGTTTCCTCCTCCGCGCAGCGCAGCTCATGCAACCATTGTATGCCGCGCTTAAAAAACAAAAACCCACAAGCAAAATCGAATGGTCTCCTGAGCGAGAGCGAGCATTCACGGCAGTCAAAATGGCCCTGGCAAACGCTGCGTTGTTAGCACATCCAGACCCAACGGCCCACATAGCGCTCACTACTGACGCGTCAGATGTGGCCATAGGGGCGGTCGTGGAGCAGCAGGTGGCCGGGGCTTGGCAGCCGCTTGCCTTTTTCAGCAGGACGTTGCGCGATAGTGAGCGAAAATACAGTGCATTCGACAGGGAATTGTTAGCTCTCCACTTGGCCATTCGCCACTTCCAGTTCTGGCTGGAAGGACGCCGTTTCACCGTGTTCGTTGACCACAAGCCGCTGACTTTCGCGATGGCCAAGGCTTCAGACCCGTGGTCGGGCCGGCAGCAGAGGCAGCTGGCTGCAATCTCAGAGTTTACTACCGATATTCAGCACGTAGCGGGTAAACTTAAAGTAGTGGCAGACTGTCTTGGGCGCGCCGTAGCGGCCCCAGTCCGCGTAGGGATAGATTATGCAACCATGGCCGCGGAGCAGGCTAGCGAAGCGGAAAGGCGCGCTGCCGCAGTTCGCGTAGGGATAGATTATGCAGCCATGGCCGCGGACCAGGTTAGCGACGCGGACGTGCGCACGCTCCAGTCTGAACCAACAGGGTTAAGGCTGGAGAACAGGGTGCTGCAAGATGGTATGCCCCCCCTAATCTGGGATGTCTCCACGGGACGACCGCACCCGGTGGTACCGACCGCGTGACGCAGCCGCGTTTTTGACTCGATTCATTCTCTGGTCGGTCAAAATGGTGGGAGAGAAATTTGTATGGCCGAGCCTGCGCAAGCAAGTTAGAGAGTGGGCAGCAGCCTGCATGGCTTGCCAACGAGCCAAGGTTCACAAGCACACGAGAGCTCCCTTGGAGCCGTTTCACATCCCGGCTAAGAGGTTCGACCACGTTCACGTGGACCTAATAGGCCCCCTTCCACCGTTGCAGGGGTGCACACACCTTCTGACAATGGTAGACCGCACCACGCGCTGGCCAGAAGTGGTCCCACTGTCATCAACCACAGCCGAGGAGGTGGCGCGGGTGTTTTTAATGGCATGGGTAGCGCGCTTTGGAGTTCCGTCGGACATTACATCCGACAGAGGTCCTCAATTTATTTCCGAGCTTTGGTCAGCGATGGCCCGCAGCCTGGGGGTAACAATCCACCGCACTACCGCGTACAACCCACAGGCTAATGGGTTATGCGAACGTTTCCATAGGTTATTGAAGGCGGCCCTCAGAGCGTCGCTTACGGATGCAAATTGGGTGGACAGACTACCATAGGTTTTATTGGGGTTGCGTTCTGCATCTAAAGAGGATTTAGAAGCCTCCCCGGCTGAGTTAGTTTTTGCACAGCCACTCCGGCTGCCCGGGGAATTTCTCCCGGATAGTCCTGGGGCAGAATGTTTCCTGGCTCAGCGGTTGCAGAATGACGCGGAAGCGAGCATGCTTCCCGGCCCCGTTCACCACAGTTTTCCGTGCGTTTTTGTGCCTAAGGCTCTAAAAAATGCGGAGTTTATTTTTGTCAGACACGATGTGCATCGCCCTCCGTTGCGACCACCTTATGATGGACCATTTAGAGTGCTGGAAACAGGGGATAAGCATTTTTTGCTAGATTTGGGGGGCAGGAAAGAAAAGATTGGCATAAACAGACTCAAACCCGCCTTTGTGTTGGCCGACGAAGATGTGCTGTTCGCTACGGCTCCTCGGCGCGGCAGACCCCCTAAGGAGCATTCATCAGAACACCCACAGGGATTGACTAACAGTTCTCATCCTCAGGAAGCAGCTCCCCAGCAGGAGGGCACCGCGAAAGTGGTTAAGCCCGCTTACAGCAGATATGGGTGGCGACTGAGGCCCAAGCGACATGTGGACTGATGTGTAATAATTTTACCATGACTTGCAGACTGTTTTTATGTTGTTCCATCTTAGACATTTGGGGGGGTCATGTGAGGCACATATATGCACATATATATATATCACTGCATGATTCATACGTATACCACCTTAGGCTTCACATCTGAGACGGAACAAAGGACTGAGCCGCTCTGGAGATAACACGAAGGTGTGAAAGTCTAGTCTTTGGCAGGGAAAGAGACAGCTGTGGGGGATTTCGCCCAGCGACCAGAGACTGGAGGTGGGGGGTGTTAAGATCGGGAGGAAGTTACATTGTTACTGGGATTAAGTACCATGTGACTGTGTGTTTTGATGTCCTGGGTATAAAAGGGACAGATGTTGGGGGATTCATTCTCTTTCTGTTTTTGGATGATGTTGGAGAATGTGAATAAATCTGACTTGAGAAATAACCTCAGCCTCGTCCTTCCACATTTTCTACAGTACGCTAAAATCAAGGTTCGGTTAGTACCTTGGTTTTAAGGTCACAGTCAGTTCATTTTCAGTACAGTAAAGGAAAAAGAATGCAAAACATAAAACTGCTTATTTTTTGTATAAGAGGGAACAGCTTTGACAAAAACAAACAAACAAAAAAAACGCTGCAAACTGCCAAATTCACCAATAAATAAAAGGTATACAATAAATAATTAAAAAAAAAAAATCTCTTTTTATCAAATGAACAATGCAGACAAGTGCAACAACAGAAGTTTGAATAGTCTAAATTATTCTTTTAATTTTAGGAAATTAAAGTTCCTTATTGCCTGAAGCAATGTTTTTAACCAGGGCGCTCTGATATGTTCAGGTTTCTGTGTGTCATGAGTCTGAGCCAAGTGCCCAGACTCCCTATGTATTTTTGAGTATCTTATGTCTGTTATTTTCTTGTCAGTTTTCTGTTATTTTGGTTGTGTGACACAAGCCTCCTTCCTCCTCTTCCAGATACACCCACCATTCACTCACCGTCTGTTTCCCAGTTCCCAGCTGTGAGTGATTGTGTATTAGGACAGCTTCTACCCTCCCTCTCACTGCGCTCAGTCTGCTCCCCTATCAGCTGGGAGCAGTTACGTAATCAGTTCACCTGCCAGCTCAGCTGTCACACCTGCTGCTCATTATGTTCTATGTATTTAAACACTGCCTGTTCACTCTGTCTTTGCAGCAGTCTCAATTGTGTTTAGACTGGACTACTTCTCTTTGGACAGTCTCCCCCTCCTCTCCTAGCGAGATTCCTCAGCTCTGGAGAGTTATATTTGTGTAAGTTATTCTTGTTTGCATTTTTTTTTGGACTTCTGTTCTTTTCTTTAATAAATGTCAGGTGTGTGGGTATTGTCCTTCTGCCCCGGAGGGGCGTTCATGACAGTAGACTGCCACCAGTGAAAAAAAAAAAAAAAAACAGCTTCTGCAGTAGGAAATTTTTTCATCTTTTTGTGTTTTTTACTCACCTGTCTTGGAGCTTATCATGTCCCCAGCATGCTGGTTCTTGGCCAACAAAGCAGGATGGGTGGCTGGGGACCCCAGTCTGGCGGAGCAGTGGGGGCTTTCTTCATCCAGGACTGTGTCTCCGATGTGCTCCCCTCTCGTAATCCTAGGAGAGTCCTGCAGAACGTGGAGGCAGTGGTCGAGAGACTGAGCGCACTTCCTGGGCTTAAGAAATACCATTTGCGGACGTGTTGGCTACCCTCGCCGTCCTGCAACGGTCTTTTCTCGTGCTGACGTGGGGGGCACCTCCAGCCAAACACCTCCAGTACGCCCGCTCCTGCTCCGTCCTCTTCAGCTTCAACGCAACAGCGTCATCCCGCACCATACCACTGGAGGAAGCCTTCCTCCTCATCGACAGCCACTTCCCAGATGTCAAGCCCAAAATCCCGTGGCAAAGCCCCTCCTTTCTTCTCCTTCACCAGCTGTTTCGTCAGCCTGCACTCGCTTTGCTGCTGCCGCAACCTCCGTCACCTCGACATGTCCTCTAGCTGCCAAGAGATCTTCATGGTTTCCCCCGGCTATGCCCATTTCTGCGTCTACAGGAGTGACTCCTATATGATCCACTGAGGGGCCTAGGTTCACCATAGATGTGGAGAGGGATGACTGCCCACTTGCTGCAGCAGAGAACATCGCACACTGGGATGAAAGGCAAGTGTCATTTATTTCTGCTTCAATTTATGATATTATGCCTTGCCTAATTCCCAGTGATGAGGATCAGGGTTTGCAGTCCCCTTAGCTCTCACCACCTGCTGCAGCAGATGATTTCTCACCAATCCTCTCCGTGTCTCCTCCTTTTTCCTCTGAGTGTCCGCCAGCCCCGGAACAAGACCGCCAGACAACGGAGGAGGCTGTGGCCCTGGAAGTCCTAGTACCGACGCCAATGGCGAGCCGACCCCCAGTTTCCACGCCGGAAGAGCCACCAGCGTGGATTATGCCACCTGGGGCCTCTCAGACTGCAACGATCATCATGCCTGCTGCGGAGGCCGCTGCAGCAGAGTAGGAACCTGAATTTGACCTCCAGAGCCAAGCCTAAGATGACATAGTTGCCTGGACCACCGGAGTCTTGGATGGTGGTGGAGCTTGAGCTCAGGCAAGTGCTCTCCTTTGTTTTCCTCCTGTCTGTGTTAGAGCAATCTTGCCTGGGTCTTGGTGAGGAGGACGGTGCAGCCGCCCGCTGCACCTGAGCTTGCCTCGCTGGGCTCCGCCGCTGCTGGTGACCCTGAATCCTCTTGTCTGTGTGTTTCTGAGCTTTCTCCTATGGTCACTAGAGATGTTGTAGTGTTTCCAGAGGTCTCCATGGGTCCAGGCTCACCCCTGGAGGTCATCGTGGGTGCAGCTCCGACCCAGGCCAGGTCTTCCATGGGTGGAGCTTCCCGTCTGCCTGAGGCCACCATCTGGGTTACACCACCTCGCTCCAAGTCCTCATAGGTGCTGCACCCCAGCATTAACCGGACATGAGTGCTGCGCTCCAGCATGGGCCCGCCATGGGTGTTACCCCCCAGCTCCGTGTCCACCGAAGGTGCAGCATTGGCCCAGCCGTGGCTCACAGAGGATACAGTGTTGGCCCAGCCAGGGTCCACCAAGGATGCTGCAGTGCTCCAGCCCGGAGCCAATGAGGGTGCTGCAGTGCTCCCGTCTGAAGCCACTGAGGGTGCAGCGTTTCTCCCATCTGGAGCCACCAAGGGTGCTGTGTTGTCCCCTTCCTCTGCCACCACACACCATTGCAGTCCCCCTCCTCCGGCCCTGCTTCCCACCATTGGGCATTCCGGTGGGGAAGCCACCTCTTGGATCACCCCTCTGGTCCTGGTGGCTCAAGAACACTGGCCAGCCTCCCAAAAGACTGGCTCGCTGGGTCAGGTGGCCCATTTTCTCCGTCAGGCCACCTGACTCTTTCCACTGGGTCATCCGGCTGGCCTGGGACTTTGGCTGGCCGCCCAAACCCTGGAGCTCTGGGACCTTGGGGGTCTAGGGATCTTACTGAACACAGGTGCAGGTTATGAGCTGGTTTGTTTCTTCCCTCCTAGCCGTTTTCCCCCACCTCCCTCCCAGGGTGTTTTTTTTTGCTGTACTCCTTCTTTGGGGGGGGGGGGGGTCTTTTTTGGCGTTGCCTCGGGGTGTCTGGGTCTACCCCTTGACGGGGGGGGGGGGTGGCTCTGTCATGAGTCTGAGCCCAGTGCTCAGACTCCCTATGCACTTTTGAGTATCTTATGTCTGTTATTATTTTCTTGTCAATTTTCTATTATTTTTGTTGTGTGACACAAGCTTCCTTCCTCCTCTCCCAGACACACCCACCATTCACTCAGTCTGTTTCCCAGTTCCCAGCTGTGAGTGATTGTGTATTAGGACACCTGCTACTCTCCCTCTCACTGCTCTCAGTCTGTGCTCCTATCAGCTGGGAGCAGTTATGTAATCAGTTCCCCTGCCAGCTCAGCTGTCACACCTGCTGCTCATTATGTTCTATGTATTTAAACACTGCCTGTTCACTCTGTCTTTGCGGCAGTCTCAATTGTGTTTAGACTGGACTACTTCTCTTCGGACAGTCTCCCCCTCCTGTCTTCCAGAGATTCCTCAGGTCTGGAGAGTTATATTTGTGAAAGTTATTCTTGTTTCCATTTTTGTATTTGTCAGCACAGCTATTTTTGGACTTCTGTTCTTTTCTTTAATAAATGTCACTAGTGCAGTCAAGTGAGTGGGTATTGTCCTTCTGCCCCGGAGGGGCATTTGTGACACTGTGGGAAATTAATTATCTAATTTCACTTGTTAATTGGTCAAAAAAAATTGCAAATAATTTGTCATTGTTTTTTATCGGTTCTGAAGGCACTCATGCACAACAACAGCAAATTATTTGCAGTATTTTGGACAATTAAGAAGTTAAATTAAATAATGTCCTACAAAAATTTGAACATACCCGGGCACCCTTGAAAAACACAGGCCTAAATTGCAGCATTAACAGATTTAGCTTTTTTCTTAAAATGATGGTATTATTTTCTTGCTGAAGTGGGCACAACAAGGAACTTCATATTGGGGCTCAATTACCTTCAGCATGTGTTTATACCCGGTGTTCTTAACAACTGAATATGGCCTTTGAGTCGCTGCTATAAAAACGCCAGTGGCATTTGTTATTGCTTTGGCTCAATCTGTAAAGCCCCAAGAGGGTGTCTAAATGCTGCTGGAAGCTGTGCTTCTACCGCGCTAGGTTTTTTTTGTTTGCTTTTTTTTTTCATGCTGCACTGATCGTGTGAGTTAACAAGTTCAACATACTGCCAAAAGCATACCCGATGCTGTTTTTGTCTTATTCACTTTCCTTTGTCTGTTCACATATTTCACTGGAAAGCAGAAGTGTTTGCAGACAGATTTGTTAAGAGGATCTTCATGCTCTGGCTTCTCTGTACAGTCAGCAATGGCGTTTGCTAGTCAGAGGCGTTTGTTTACAAGTACGGCACGAGGCAGTTACACTTCCTGTCCATTACTCAACATGGTCCATGTGAAACCTCGGTACACCTCTGCCCCAAACCGAAGGTGTCGTACCGAAAAATCCAAATCCAAATACATTTACTGTTACACCCCTACTATGTGGTGATAACATAATTGTGGCCTTACCAAGGACTCATTCAGTGTAGCCATTAAGCTAACTCACAGCTGGCAAGATGGCAAAAGTCACGTGACCCACGAGACTGACTGAAGAGGACAACATGTGCACCATGCAGAAACCACAGGAAGTTGGTTGATGATAATGTAAATGACTTCTATACAGTCAATTCCATCTTATCTCTCTTCATTTTATAAAAAGTTGCATATTTATGAGAAAAAAAAGTTGAAAATGATCTAGAAAAAGCTTGCAAATTTACAAGAAAAAAGCTTGCTAATGTATGATAAAAAGTCTGGTCTTGTCTTGGTCTTGAAAGACTCTGGTCTTGACGAGGTCTTGATAACAACACTAGTAATGATCTATGGTCCCGTTCTCTTGCTTGTCCCCTTGCCTGCAGCCTTCTGTGTTGTCTCCCACAAACGTTTGCCCATCTCTTATATGATGGTGCAAGGAGTTAAAACCGGATTGGCTCTGGGTCCAGGAAGTAGTCTAAGTCAAGACAAAACAAAAACAAGCTTTTCTGGGATGTTTTGTTAATGTTTCAGATAAGGAACATCAAGGCTGCAGCATTATAGTTGGAGAAGCCAGTTTTTTTTCGCTTAAATACTGAATTATCTACATGATGCTTGCTCCTTTAAATGGCTGCCGTCTTGTGTTGAAATGGCAGGCAGCAACCGATAAAATCCAGGAAAAAAATCTTGACGGGGACTACATTCTGAAACTGATTTGTTCATCCACTCTTTTATGTATGTGTGCCATCAATATTATCATGAAGGGTGATTAAAGTTGAACTCTTGGACGTTCAGATTCATCCCAATGGTCTGTTAAAAAATTCTTCCAATTAAACACTCAGTAGGTTAATTTTTAATAAAACACTTAAGGACATATTTGTAGCTCCGAAGCAGAAAAATCCCTCTTTACATTCCCAGAGGAAAGTCTTTTCAGGTCGGGTAAACATAGATGTATTTAATATTAAATGAAAGCTTTCAGATTTCCCACGGGAGGTTTTACTCCATGTTGTTGCCGTATATGATCTAGTCCATGCGTCGCTTCAGATCTCCCCGATGTCCCCAGAGTGCCATACAAGTGGTAAATGTCAACACTTAGGTTCAGGCGAATTGCAGCGCTTGGCCTTTAGTGACCCATTAAGGAGCCCTTGAGACCAGGCTGTGGTTGGTTTTCAACTGAGTGAGGTTGACTGAGTTTTGAGATTCCCCGGTTTCAGTTTGACAGGCCTGTGTGTGCTGTGACTCAGTATGTGAGTCAGGGACAGGGAAATGTCCCCCTAATTTCATAATAAATATTTCTATATCATGGTACATAACATAATAAAATGACTTTGAATGAATTCTAAGCAGAAATGCAAAAAAAATTCTTTTAAATTAATTTTCAGCTTTTTTTTCCTCTTATACCACATTCCAAATAACTATGCAAATGATATTTGTCTCTGATTTTCACCGGAGTGGTGACCTAGAGGTAGAGCATCCACCCCACAACCAGGCGGCTGGGGTTTAAGTCCTGGACGGGTCATGCCAAAGACCATATAAAAATGGAACTTCCTGCCATCCAGCTTGGTGCTCAGCAATAATGGAAGGAGGAGGGAAATGTTGGTTACCCAACCACAGGGGGTGCACAAGCCAGTGGACTCCCTGTGCCGGTCCCAAGCCCAGATAAAATGGGCAGGGTTGTGTCAGGAAAGGCATCCAGCATAAAAAGCCTTGCCAAATCAACATCTGGATCATTGCAATATGAGGTGATGATATGCTGTGGCGACTATGAAAGGGAGCAGCTGAAAGGCAAAAAAAAAAAAAAAAAAATCCTCTGATTTTCCTAAATAGTTGATCTAAATGACAGTCAGTATAATTTTTGAGTCATCAACTGTTAGAGAATAGTTCAAATTTTATTGAACAAACCTCCCAATGATAACTATATTTTTGTAAAAAAATCAAAATGCACTGTTCCAAATTATTATGCACAACAGAGTTTCAAAACATTTTATTGGTTGTAAAGAACTGAAAATGGTCATTTGTTGAATTTGCAGCATTAGGAGATCATATGTACTGAAATCAAAAGCTACAGTATTTCAGTCAAAAACATCTTAACAGGCCAAGTTACATAGGACCCCTTCTTTGATATAACCTTCACAATTCTTGCATCCATTGAACTTGTGAGTTTTTGGAGAGCTTCTGCTTGAATTGCTTTGCAAGATGTCAGAATAGCCTCCCACAGCTGCTGTTTTGACGTGAGCTGCCTGCCACCCTCATAGATCTTTTGCTTGAGGATGCTGCAAAGGTTCTCAATAGGGTTGAGGTCAGGGGAGGATGGGGGGCACACCATGAGTTTCTCTCCTTTTGTGACCATAGCAGCCAATGACACAAAGGTATTCTTTGCAGCATGAGATTCAAGATTCAAAGGCTTTATTATCATGTACACATTTAAGAAATGCAACATTTCCTGAGCAATGAAATTCTTACTCTGCTCTCCGAACAAATGCCAAGGTAATAGGTACACAACAATACAAATGAGGTAATAACACAAAACCAAACCACAGAATAACTAGAGGAAACAAGAACAATGAAATCTGAAATTCCCTGGGTGACTATAGTGGACAGTGTTATATTGATATCAGAGATGATCTGAACCTGAAATGGCATAAGCCTATGTACAGTGTGCAAACGAGCAGTATGCAAATTACAAATTAGCACCCAGTGTGTGAATTTCACTATAATGATAATACCAGTAGACTATACATGATAATTAGCTGGAAAGTTGATATGGACATCAGACGGGGTGAGACTATGTACACTGTACAAATGAGCAATGTGCAAATTTAGCAACCGGTGTGTGAGTTCCTATTTGCAAAGCTGTGTTGTGGAGTTTTGGGGAGTTTGTTGTTTGTTCAGGAGTCTGATGGCAGTGGGAAAGAAGGAGTTTTTCAGGAAGATGGTGCATTGTCATGTATGAAGATAATTTTGCTACGGAAGGCATGGTTCTTCTTTTTGTACCATGGAAGAAAGTGGTCAGTCAGAAACTCTAAATACTTCGCTGAGGTCATTTTCACAATTTCAGGGATCCTAAAGGGGCCTATCAGCTCTCTCCCCATGATCCCGGTCCAAAACATGACTCCACCACTTCCTTGCTGACGTCACAGCCTTGATGGGACATGGTGGCGATACATTACTCATCCATCTGGACCATCCAGGGTTGCACAGCACTCATCAGTAAACAAGACTGTTTGAAAATTAAGTCTTCATGTATTTTTGGGCCCACTGCAACCTTTTTTTCTTGTGAGCATTGATTAGGGGTGGCACACCAGTACATTTATGCACAACTGCAAGCCTCTGGAGGATCCTACACCTTGAGGTTTGTGGGACTCCAGAGGCACCAGCAGCTTCAAATACCTGTTTGCTGCTTTGTAATGGCATTTTGGCAGCTGCTGTCTTAATCCGATGAATTTGTCTGGCAGAAACCTTCCTCATTATGCCTTTATCTGCACAAACCCCTCTGTGCTCTGAATCAGCCAGAAATTTCTTCACAGTATGATGATCATGCTTAAGTTTTCAGGAAATATCTAATGTTTTTATACCTTGTCCAAGGCATTACACTATTTGATGTTTTTTGGCAGCAGAGAGATCCTTTTTCTTTCCCTTATTGCTTGAAACTGTGACATGCTTAATAATGTGGAACATCTTTCTTAAGTTATTTCCTTTCATTGGGCTCAACTGGATAAGTAATTATGACAGGTGTCTGAGACTGAAATCAGTGAGCCAAAGAGCCCTCAGACACAATACCATCCATGAGTTTAATTGAAAAAAAAAAAAAAGAATGTTTATGACACTAAAATCCCATTTGCATAATAATTTGGAATGTGGTGTAGAGTTGCAACTGTTTTCCTCATAAATCTGTTACAATTGCCCTTCAGGGCAGGATTAAAAGCACCAAATGCCGACTGTAAGTTTGCAAATTTAATAGTGAAAAAAACACAATTACACATACAAAACATAACTAGTAGGAGCAGGTGGATACAGGAGAAGCTCAAAATAGCAACAGCTAAGGTGGGAGGAGTCGCCGGCTAACCCTGGAGAACTAGATGTGGAACACACGCTACGAATAATACACAGACAAAAAGAGGCACTTACTGTACGTCCGTACATTGAGAGTTGAGAGTAGGGTGCTGCGCCGGACAATACAGTACAGCCCCTTAAAATAAGGCTAGAAACAAAATGAAGCAAGTGGTAACAGGTGTGGTAAACCTGAGTGGGTAGGAGTAAAAAAAAGCAATATAGACCAGCTGAGAATAATGAGAGAGAGGAGGGAGCGATTGGAGCTGACAGCTGACAGGCCACACCCACACAAAGCAAAACCCCAGAAAGCAACTCACAGCTGTCAACCCCGAGAGAGAGAACACAACAGAATACAAATATAATGAGATGGCAGAAGATAAAGACCAGTAACCTCAAAAATGTAATTAACAAACTGTAATGAACATAAACGGGAAAATAAATCCTACTGAGATACAATACAGGATATGTGGCAAAGCAACCAAGGATAGAATGACAGGACAGCAGCTCAAAATGACAACACAGTACAAAAATGAAAAAAGGCAGAAAGACTGAGTCCGGTGGAATCCCCCCGCGCTCAGATCGTGACAAAATCTGCAACTTTTTCTTGAAAATTTGTGACTTTTGCGTCATAAATTGGCACATTTATTCTTGTAAATTTGCAACTTTATTCCTGCTAATTTGCAACTTTTTTCTCATACATTTGCAACTTTTTTCCTCATTTATCTGAAACTTCTCATAAATTTGTGACTTTTCCTGAAAATTCTGCTTCTCTTTCCTCATAAATTTGGGACTTTTTTCTCAAAATTAAGACTCTTCTCATACAGTGAGGAAAAAAAGTATTTAGTCAGCCACCAATTGTGCAAGTTCTCCCACTTAAAACATGAGAGAGGTCTCCAATTTTCATCATAGGTATACCTCAACTATGAGAGACAAAATGAGAAAAAAAAAATCCAGAAAATCACATTGAAGGAGTTTTAATGAATTAATTGGTAAATTAAGTATTTGGTAAATAACAAAAGTTCATCTCAATACTTTGTTATATACCCTTTGTAGGCAATGACAGAGGTCAAATGTTTTCTGTAAGTTTTCACAAGGTTTTCACACACTGTTGCTGGTATTTTGGCCCATTCCTCCATGCAGATCTCCTCTAGAGCAGTGATGTTTTGGGGCTGTCGCTGGGCAACATGGACTTTCAACTCCCTCCAAAGATTTTCTATGGGGTTGAGATCTGGAGACTGGTTAGGCCACTCCAGGACCTTGAAATGCTTCTTACGAAGCCAGTCCTTCGTTGCCCAGGCAGTGTGTTTGGGATCATTGTCATGCTGAAAGACCCAGCCACGTTTCATCTTCAATGCCCTTGCTGATGGAAGGAGGTTTTCACTCAAAATCTCACGATACATGGCCCCATTCATTCTTTCCTTTACACGGATCATTCGTCCTGGTCCCTTTGCAGAAAAACAGCCCCAAAGTATAATGTTTTCACCCCCATGCTTCACAGTAGGTATGGTGTTCTTTCTCCTCCAAACACGACAAGTTGAGTTTTTACCAAAAAGTTCTATTTTGGTTTCATCTGACCATATGACATTCTCCCAATCCTCTTCTGGATCATCCAAATGCTCTCTAGCAAACTTCAGACGGGCCTGGACATGTACTGGCTTAAGCAGGGGGACACGTCTGGCACTGCAGGATTTGAGTCCCTGGCGGCGTAGTGTGTTACTGATGTAGCCTTTGTTACTTTGGTCCCAGGTTTGTTACTTTGGTCCCTGCAGGTCATTCACTAGGTCCCCCCGTGTGGTTCTGGGATTTTTGCTCACCGTTCTCGTGATCATTTTGACCTCACGGGGTGAGATCTTGTGTGGAGCCCCAGATCGAGAGAGATTATCAGTGGTCTTGTATGTCTTCCATTTTCTAATAATTGCTCCCACAGCTGATTTCTTCACACCAAGCTGTTTACCTATTGCAGATTCAGTCTTCCCAGTCTGGTGCAGGTCTATAATTTTGTTTCTAGTGTCCTTTGACAGCTATTTGGTCTTGGCCATAGTGGAGTTTGGAGTCTGACTGTTTGAGGTTGTGGACAGGTGTCTTTTATACTGATAATGAGTTCAAACAGGTGCCATTAATACAGGTAACAAGTGGAGGACAGAGGAGCCTCTTAAAGAAGAAGTTACAGGTCTGTGAGAGCCAGAAATCTTGCTTGTTTGTATGTGACCAAATATTTATTTTACTGAGGAATTTACCAATTAATTCATTAAAAATCCTTCAATGTGATTTTCTGGATTTTTTTTTTCCTCATTTTGTCTCTCATAGTTGAAATATACCTATGATGAAAATTGGAGACCTCTCTCATCTTTTAAGTGGGAGAACTTGCACAATTGGTGGCTGACTAAATACTTTTTTGCCCCACTGTATTTTCTTGTAAATTTGCAATTTTTTTCCTGTAAATTTTCATCGTTCTCATAAATCTACTATTTTTTTCTCATAAATTTGTAACTCTTTTTCTTTTACATTTGGAATTTTTTCCTCAAAAATTAGCCTTTTCCCCCAATAATAAAATTTTCAACACTCAGCTGGATACTGGTTAAATTTTTTATTCTATTTAACTGAATTGTAATTTGTGACTTTTAAAATTTAACTAATTGGCATTTTTTATCATATTTGCACGTTTTTTCTTGAAAACTTGCAACTTTTTTCCTGTAAATTTTGAACTTTTTTCTCATACATTTGCAACCTTTTCCTTATAAACCTGAAGCTTTATTCTCATAAATCTGTGGCTTTTTTTTTTCTGAAAAAAATGGGACTCCTTTCTCATAATTTTGCTTCTTTTTTTCCTGTAATGTTCAACTTTTTTTCTCATGAAGTTTCATCTTTCTCTCATAAACTTGCAACTTTTTTATTGTAAATTACCATCCTTTCTCATAAATTTTCATCTTTTTTCTTGTAAATTTGCAACCTTTTTCCCTGTTAACTTGCTAGCTTTTTCTGGTGAATTTTCAACTTTTTTTCTTATAAATTTGAAATTTTCTATCAAAGGAATTTTCAACTTTTTTCTAATGTATTTGCAACTTTTTCAAATTGACTGTGAGAGTGAATGGTTGTCTGTCTCTCTGTGTTGGCCCTGCGATGGACTGGCAATCTGTCCAGGGTGTACCCTGCCTCTGGCCCAAAGATGCTGGGATAGGCTCCAGCCCCCACGCGACCCGAAAAGGATTAAGCGGAAGAAGATGAATGAATGAATGAATGAGTTTGTCACTTTTTTCTCTGGAATTTTCTTGTAAATTCTCATTTTTCCCCAGTAAATTTTCAAATTTCTTCTCATAGGTTTGCAACTTTTTTCTTTTACATATGCAATTTTTTTAGCTTATTTTTCCATTAAATTTTCAACATTTTTCTTGTATGCTTTTTAAATTTTTATTCTATGTAACTGAATTGTAATTTGTGACTTTTTAGATTTCTTTTAAATGGAATCTTTTATCATATCTTTGCACCTTTATTCTTGCAAATTTGTACTTAATTTATTTGTATGTTTGTACCTGATGTTTAATTGGTGAATACCCTCACCCCCTTGTTAAAAAATAGGAAATTATATTTTGACTCATAACCAGACTTGAAAAGACAGTGACTGCAAACTAGAGCACTGGATTTTGATGTATAAATGCAATATTAACTGACAGATGATAGCTTTTAAAATAGATCCTAATATCTGAGAAATATATGACAGTAAAACATTCTTATATTGTTAATTTATTCAGAGTGGGCAGCTAGCATTGGAATTTAAATACCATTGACAGCAGCCAAGTTTGGTTGCAACATTTGTTCTTTTTCTTTTTTTTTTTTTTTTTCTAAAAGTGAATAGCAGGAAATGAATGTGGGCTGCAGATTGCTATTGAGTGGTGATGCTGCAATGACAGTTATTTCTGCCCAAGCGACGACTGGCGGCCCACTGTTTTGGCACGGTAAAAACAAACCAGTAAGCTGGCCTTGGGCTGCACGGCGCTGTTGTTGCCATGGCAAACAGATTATCACTGTACAAAAGAACATAATTTCTCCTGACTCCAATGGACAGTTGTTTTAGCAGGTAACCTTTAAGTGCATCACTTCTCCCTTTCCTGTGGAACTTGTGAAGTTATCGGGTTTCTTAAGTCTGCAGCCAAACAGTAAAATCACACTGGAACACCAAAGCTGAATAAAGCAGATAAAGTCAGATGTGCTATTGTAGAGTTGGTGTGAAAGTTCTCACACAAGACAGCTATTAACAAGATTTGTCTGTTAGTTGGCAGGTACAAACAGGTCTAGAAACTTCAATTTTTTATAATCTCCACATTATTCCCCAGCCAGAATGTCCATGTGGGCCCCATGATAAGTTTAACTGGGCTGTCTAATGGGTCCCATGTGGGTTTGTCCACGGATTCCATGTTGGTCCCATCTGTGTTTGCCCACATGGACTTTACCTGTGGTACAGGTAAGCAGGTAATATGTTCCCCCCTTTAAACCCATCAAGGCTCCACATACGGTTTAGTGGGTGAGCAGGTTTCAGTTACACTGGTGCCATTGGCAAAATTACGAGAAAAAAAAAATAAATCACAAATTTAAGATAAAAATGTGACAGTTTATAAGAAAAAAAAGTGACAAGTTTACAAAAAAAAAAAAGCAGTGGACAGTTACAAGAAAAGTTTTGCAAATTTACAAGAAAAGTCACAAATTGTGGTGGTGCCTTGCATGGCAGCACTGTACATAACTGGCTGCATGGACTGAATGACGGTAGAGATGGCTTCTTCTTCTTCTAAAAGTCACAAATTTATGAGGAAAAATTAGAAAAAAGTTGCAAATTAACAAAAACAGTAAATAGATAGAAAATTTATGAGAAAAAAAGTCCCAAATTTATGAGAAAAAAAATTGTAAGTTTACAGTAAAAAAAGATGAACATTTTTGAGAGTTCCAAATTTATGTGAAAAATTTCAAATTTGGGGGGAAAACTCAAAAATTTACAAGAAAATAGCAAATTTAAAAGGAAAAAAAGTAACAAATTTATAAGAAAAAGTTTTAAGACCACGGTGAAAAGTGTCAAATTTATTAGAAAATTCCAAAATTATAGGAAAAACTTAATATGCAAGAAAAAAGTCACAATTTCCTAAGAAACACTATCAAATTTATGAGAAAGTTGCAAATTTATGAAAAAGTTTCAAATTTAAGAAAAATGTATCAAATTAGTAGGAAAAGTCAAAAATTTACAAGAAAATAGCAAATTTGTGAAAAGAATAGTGCATACAGAAAGTATTCACAGCGCTTCACTTTTTCCACATTTTATGTTACAGCCTTATTCCAAAATGGATTAAAATCCTTTTTTCCTCAAAATTCTACACACAATACTCCATAATGACAGTGTGAAAAAGTTGTGGTTTTTTTTTAGATTTTTGCCAGTTTATTAAAAATAAAAAACTAAGAACTCACATGCGCATAAGTATTTATAGCCTTTAGCAATGAAGCTAAAAATTGAGCTCAGGTACATCATGTTTCCACTGATCATCCTTGAGATGTTTGTACAGCTTAACTGGAGTCCACCTGTGGTAAATTCAGTTGATTGGACATGATTTAGAAAGACACACACCTGTCTATATAAGATCCCACAATTGACAATGCATTTCAGAGCACAAACCAAGCATGAAGTCAAAAGAATTGTCTGTAGACCTCTGAGAAAGGATTGTGTCGAGGCACAAACCTGACGAAGGGTACAAAAAAATTTCTGCTGCTTTGAAGGTCCCAATGACCACAGTGGCCTCCATCATCCATAAATGGAAGAAGTTCGGAACCACCCAGACTTTTCCTAGGGCCGGCCAGCCATCTACAGAGTGATCAAGGGAGAAGGGCCATGAACACGATGGTCACTCTGTCAGAGCTCCAGCAATCCTCTGTGGAACGCTGGAGGAGGGAACCTTCAAGAAGGCCACCATCTCTGCAGCAATCCGCCAATCAGGCCTGTTTGGTAGAGTGGCCAGACAGAAGCCATTCCTTAGTAAAAGGCACGTGGCAGCCCACTTGAAGTTTGCCAAAAGGCACCCGAAGGACTCTCAGACCATGAGAAATAAAAATTCTCTGGTCTGATGAGACAAAGATTGAACTCTATGGCGTGAATGCCAGGCATCATGTTTGGAGGAAACCAGGCACCGCTCATCACCAGGCCAATCCCATCTCTACAGTGAAGCATGGTGGTGGCAGCATCATGCTGTGGGGGTGTTTTTCAGCAGCAGGAACTGGGAGATTAGTCAGGATAGAGGGAAAGATAAATGAAGCAATGTACAGAGACATCCTGGATGAAAACCTGCTCCAGAGCACTCTTGACCTCAGACTGGAGCGACTGTACATCTTTCAACAGGACAATGACCCTAAGTACACAGCCAAGATATCAAAGGCGTGGCTTCAGGACCACTTTGTGAATGTCCTTGAGTGGCCCAGCCAGAGCCCAGACTTGAATCCAATTGAACATCTCTGGAGAGATCTGAAAATGGCTGTGCACTGACGCCTTCCATCCAACCTGTTGGAGCTTGACTGGTGCTGCAAAGAGGTGTGCCAAGCTTGTGGCATCATATTCAAAAAGACTTGAGGCTGTAATTGCTGCCAAAGGTGCATCAACAATGTATTGATGAAAGGTTATGAATATTTATGTACATGTGATTTCTGTCGTGAATGCCCCTTTGGGGCAAAGAGAACTAGACCCACACGCTGAACTGCCGTAAGTGGAATTTATTGCAAAAGTAACAAACATAGTAACACAAGACAAAATACAAGGAGGCAGAAAAACTTACGATTATTATGGGCCAGAGTGAGACAGGGCTCTGGTGAAGACAAGGAGAATGCTCAAATAATTCAGCGGCAAGGATAACTGAGAATAACTTCTCTTAAATAGGGATCAAAGCCATTACATAACAAGTTACAGGTGTGGGTTCACATGAGCATGCAAAAGGGAACACTGAATGGTGAGTGAGATCAGCTGGTTAGATGAGGGAGGAGCGGCTGGACTGAGGGCTTGACAGACGACGCTCACGCAGAGTGCAAACCTGGAAATGTCAGACAGCTGTCAGCCAACAGAATAAAATATAAGAAATAAACATAATCAAGTGCAGACTTAAACTCAGAGGCACAAAATACTATATATATATATATATATACAGTATATATATATATATATATATATATATATACAAAGAAAGAGCCACAAGACTGAGTCTGGCAAAAAAATCCAGAACTCAGCTCGTGACAGAGCCCCCCCACCCCCACCCCTCAAGGGATGGAATCCAGACACCCCAAGGTAACATCAAAAGAACCCCCCCCCCCCCCAGCAGGAGCACAACAATAACCCACCAGGGTGGGTGGTGGGAAACATGCTAGGAGGGAACAAGACAAACCCTGCTCAGGACCCACACCCACCAAAATCAGAAGTATTTGGCCCCCTGGGCCAAAGTACTGGAAAGCTCAGGTGGGCGACCAAAGTCCCAGGCCTGGCGGACGGCAAGGTGGAACGAGTCAGGTGGCCTGCCGGGGAATATTGGCCACCTGACCCAACAGTCCAGTCCGTCAGGCAGTCAACCAGGGTTTTTGAGCCACCTGAACAGCAAGGGTGGCCGCCCAACAGGGGGAGCCGGAGGAACCAGGATGGTGTCTGGTACTGGAGGGGGAAGCATGACTGCGTCTGGCAGCGGAGGAGGGGAAACCAAAACGGCATCTGGAAGAGGAGGAAGGGGGACCACGACGGCGTCCGGCAGAAGAGGAAGGGGGACCACGGCATCCTTAGTCTGGCCAGAAGCCCCCTCGGTGGTCCCGGATTGGGATGAAGTAACACCCGCGGGGGTCCCAGACTGGGACGTAGCTGCACCTGCGGTGGCTCCTGGCTGGAGTGTTGCAGCACCCGCGGTGGCTCCGGGCTGGAGTGTAGCAGCAACTGCGGTGGCTCCAGGCTGGAGCATTGCAGCACCCGCAGTGGCTCTGGGCTGGAGCATTGCAGCAGCACCCATGGTGGCTTCAGGCTGGAACAGAGCTGCACCCTCAGTGGCTCCAGGCAGGAGCGGTGCTGCACCCTCAGTGGCCCCGGGCTGGGCCAACGCTGAACCCTCGGTGGATTGGGGCTGGGCCAATGCTGAGCCCTCGGTGGGCCCCGGGCCAGGGTGCAACGCCCATGGCGGACTCCTACTGGAACACAGAACCCACGTTGGCTTCAGACTGGGGTGCAGCACCTATGGAGACCCAGACAGAGGAGGAGGGACCAAAATGACAGCCTTGGGAAGAGGAGGAGCTGCACCCACGGTGGCCCTGGACTGGGCCATGGCTGCACCCTCGATGGATCCGACCTGGGCCGAAGCTGCACCCACGGAGGTCCCGGGCTGGGACACGGCACCTGCAATGACTTCCACTGTGGGGGAAGCTGGACCCAAAGCAACCTCGGGCTGCGAATCTGGACCCACAAAGACATCTGGTGGTACTGGAACATTCCCGGTGACCCTGGGCGGAAGCTCAGACAAAACACACAGAGAGACAGGGTCGGGGTCACCGACAACGGTGGAACCCAGCGAGGCGAGCTCAGGCGCTGCGGGCGGCTGAGCCCGGCTCTCCTCACCAAGAACCAGACAAGATCTCTCCAAAACTGAGACAAGAAAAACAAGGGAGAGCACTTGCTTGAGCTCCAGCTCCACCACCGTCCAGGACTCCGATCCAGATGATGACAATGTCTCGGGCCTGGTCTTTCGGAGGTCCAGCTCAGCCTTTAACTCTGCTGCAGCAGCCTCCACAGCTGGCATGATGGTGGTTGCAGTCTTGGGGCCCCCAGGCGAAGTGACCCATGCTGGTGGCTCACCCGACGTGGCAGCTGGAGGTTGGCTCACCGCTGGTGCTGGAACTGGGTCCTCCAGTGTAACGGGCTCCTCTATCGTCCAGCGGTTCTGTACCTGGGGTTGGAGAGCTCCCAAAACTCCACAACACAGCTTTGCAAATAGGAACTCACACACCGGTTGCTAAATTTGCACATTGCTCAGTTGTACAGTGTACATAGTCTCACCCTGTCTGATGTCCAGATCAACTCTCCTGCTAATTATCATGTACAGTCTATTGGTATTATCATTACAGAGAAATTTGCACACTGGGTGCTAATTTGTAATTTTCATACTGCTCATTTGCACATTGTACATAGGCTTATGCCATCTCGGGTTCAGATCATCTCTGATATCAATATACCACTGTCCACTATAGTCACCCAGGGAATTTCAGATTTCATTGTTCTTGTTTCCTCTAGTTATTCTGTGGTTTGGTTCTGTGTTATTACCTCATTTGTATTGTTGTGTACCTATTACCTTGGCATTCGTTCGGAGAGTAGAGTAAGGATTTCATTGCTCAGGAAATGTTGCATTTCTCTTCTGTGCACATGATAATGAAGCTTTTGAATCTACTGGGTTCTGCTCCCCCACTCATTTTTAATATCCCTTCTTTAGTAGATGGAAATTGGAAGTGCTAACATGGTCACAGCTTGCTGGAGTTTAGCAGTAGCTAGCTAGCGTGTTTGACTGCATATGCAGGGTGACCTATGATCCATAAAGGACCGGAGATCATCTGATTGGCTGCCCTGTACATCAATCAAGTGGAAAATGCCAATAAGAGGACAGATGGGAGGATAGGCGATAGAATTAAAAACTTATTTTTTACAATTTACCTGCAGTGCCTTTGCGATCAGTTGATCATGATCGACGTATTGAGCACCCGTGCTTTAGAGCATAGCTGAATCTATACATGTTTACGTAATAATGGACCCAGAATGAAGACATGGAGCAAACAGCAGTTAAGTGTAAAGGTAAGAATTTTTGCAGGAGGGAAGAAAGAGTGGTGCTGGCAACCCTGCAGAGACAAAAAGGGAGCATGATGAAATTCTATGAGGAGAAGCATTCGGAGTTAACTTGAACTATTCTTTCTGCTACCGGTGCCGACGCCCTCAGGGAAAGGACGTGCATCTTTGGGAGGAGATGAGGGTGAGAGTTTACTGCGGGGAAGAGGAGATCTTCCCTGGGCCTAGGGATTTAAGGTGAGGACATTCGATAATATTGCTCGAGACTTCCAGAATTTTAAGGAGTGGACTCAGGTAGGAATGGAGATCTGCTATGGTAAGTGTGGTCCACAAACAGATTTGCTAGGTCCGCCTTGAGAAGGAGTCCTGGTAGGTGTTAAAGAGAGAATGAGGAGGTGAGGAGTAATATTGCCAGGAGTTTTAAGTTTAGCTTACTTGCTTCCCACAGAGGGAGAATCTGTTTTACTTCAAGTAATAACATGATCATTTTTGTCAGGGACTTATTGCCTCCACCAAGGAGGTAATGTAATCGGGGTGGTTTGTCTGTTTGTTTGTTAGGAGGATTACGCAAAAACTACTGTACAGATTTTGATGAAATTTTAACCAGAGGTAGCCCTTGGACCAAGGATGAACCCATTATATTTTTGGTGATGATCTGACAGTGCATACAGTGCCCCCACCAAGGACCTTGTTTGTATTTGTGCAGCAGGATTACACAAAAACTGTTTGATGGATTTGTATGAAATTTTCACCAGAGGTGGTCCTTGGGCTAGAGAGTCACAGCTGTTTTGTCTGTTCTGGGGTAAAAGGATCCCATTACATTTGACATTGATGATCTGAGAACACATACCTCCACCAAGGCTCTTATCTTCTCGCAGTGTTTTAGCAAGAATCCTACAAAACTACTTCATACACTTTGATGCAATTTTCACCAGAACTGGCTCATGGCCTACACATAAACCCATTACATTTTGGAGGTAATCCATGTGGGATGGAAGGAGCCTTGGTGGAGGTATGTGCTCTGAGTGCTTTTCTAGTTTAATAAATGGGCATATCACTGTTGTAGCCCAGGGATGAAGATGGTTTTGTTTTCTTAGTTGTAAATTACTTCCCATCTTCTGACATCGCTCCATCAGTGCTTTACTCACCAGTCAAGGAATAGTCACTAAACAGTTCTCCAAGTGTGTGGGCCATAGATCTCTTCATGTTGTATTTCATTGTGATACTGGTATGATGCATTGTCCTGTACTAACCTGACATCCCTGGCTGATACACGATGTCGGGCCATCCTTAACCACTCATTTTAAATTTAAGACCGTGTTTTAGTCCTTTACCTTACTCTGGGTGACTCTAAGACCTTGAGGTTGATATGAGTAACGCTCATGCAGCTGGTGTCCACCATATTTCATTTAAGGGCAGGAAAAATTCCTCCACCCTCCTTAATCTGGCCCTGGGTGTTGCCTAACACCTAGAGTGAGGATCGTCACTTCCTTGTGGTAACGTAACGTATCGTCACTTCCTGTTTTGCTGTCTGCCTGTGTGGTTGCTCTCCAGCTATTAGCTATGGCTACTAGCTCTCTTTCCTCTCCTCTGGTGTGCTCTCTCTGTCAGATGTTTAGCTACACCTCTGCCTCTTTTAGCGATAACGGTAAATGTAATAAATGTTGTCTTTTTGAGGCGCTCGAGGCGAGGTTGTCTGATTTGGAATCCCGGCTCCGCTGCATTGAAACACCGTCTGCGCCAGTTAATCTCGACGGACGCCCATTAGCTGCAGCGGAGCTAGCTAGCTTAGGCCCCCCTGTCAGCGGTTCCCCGGCTCTCCTCAGCAGCGAGGAGACTGGGTGGGTGACGGTGAGAAGGAAGCCTAGTCGCAAAGCCCCGGTTCACCACCAACCTGTTCACGTTTCTAATCGTTTTTCCCCACTCAGCGACACACCCGCTGAGGAAAAAACTCTGATCATTGGCGACTCTGTAGTCAGAAACGTGAACCTAGAGACTCCAGCGGTCATAGTCAAATGCATTCCTGGGGCCAGAGCAGGCGACATCGAGTCAAATCTGAAAATGCTGGCTAAAAGTAACTGTAAATACTCCACAATTGTTATTCACGCCGGCATTAATGACATCCGTCTCCGGCAGTCGGAAGTCACCAAACTTGATGTAGAATCGGTGTGTGACTTTGCAAAAACGAAGTCTGCCACTGTAGTATTCTCTGGACCCCTCCTCAATCTGACCAGTGATGACATGTTTAGTCGCTCGTCATCCTTGAACCGCTGGCTGTCTGTGTGGTGTTCTAAAAATGACGTGGGCTACATTGACAATTGGAGCTCTTTTTGGGAAAAACCTGGTCTTATGAGACGAGACAGCATTCATCCCACTTTGGATGGTGCTTCTCATTTATCTAACAATCTGGCATCTTTTTTATCCAAATTTCCAAAACCATGACTACTCAGAGTTGGGACCAGGAAGCAGAGTCGCAGTCTTACATGCCTCTCTGCAGCTCCTCTTCATCCGCCACCCCTCAACTTAGCCCCTGTCTTCCCCATCAGAGAATCGTTGTCTGCTCCCTCCAAAGTAAATAAAAATATCATGTATAAGCATCCCAAAGTGATAAAGCAAAACATTGGTAAAACTCAAATTAAACATAAAGCCTCTAAATTGAATGATTTGGCCTCTGTTCCTCTTCATAATTTAAAAATTAAATGTGGTTTACTAAATATTAGGTCTCTAACTCCCAAGTCTCTGTTAGTCCATGATCTGTTAATTGATCATCAGATTGATTTAATTTCCCTTACAGAGACTTGGTTAGGGCAAGAGGATTATGTTGGTTTAAATGAATCAACTCCCTCTGGTTATTTAAACTGTCAAAATCCCAGAAGTTCTGGTCGTGGAGGAGGAGTAGCAACAATTTACCATTCCAAATTACTAGTTAATGTAAAGCAAAAAACATGTTATAATTCCTTTGAGGGCCTGGTCTTCAGTATTGGGCACTTTAGCAATTTTAGGTTAAACCCAATTTTATTTGCCATAGTTTATCATCCCCCATCAACCTACTCAGAATTTTTATCCGAATTTGCTGATTTCTTAGCTGATTTAGTGCTGAAATCTGATAGAATAATTATAGTAGGGGACTTTAATATACATGTGGATGTAGATAGTGACTGCCTTAATGTGGCATTTAATTCAATATTAGACTCGATTGGGTTTTCTCAGAAAGTAGGAAATTCTACTCATTACCTCCACCGTATATTGGACCTTGTTCTGACATATGGCATAGAAATAGAAAATCTTGTAGTGTCTCCTCATAACCCTGTACTGTCAGACCATTGTCTGTTAACCTTTGATTTTACCATTTCTGACTGTTTGGCTCCTAAAGAAAAATATTATTACAGTAGATGCCTCTCAGATGATGCTGTTTCCAAATTTATGCAGATTGTTTCCTCTATGCCATGTGTCAACACAACGGAAATAAGCTATAGACAGCTTGCTCCTTCTGTAATTGATAACATGGTGGATAGTGTTTCAGCTTCTCTGCATCAGGCTCTAGACTTGGTGGCCCCCTTAAAAAAGAAAAAGTCTAATCAGAGATTTCTAACTCCTTGGTTCAACACAGAAACTCGTAGCTTAAAACAGAAGACTCGTCAATTAGAAAGAAAATGGCGCTCTACTAATTTAGATGAAATCTATTTAGCTTGGATAAATCATCTTTTAATTTATAAAAAATATCTTAGAAAAGCTAGAACAAGTTATTACTCTGCATTAATAGAAGAGAACAAGAATAATCCCAGGTTTCTTTTCAGTACTGTAGCCAGGTTGACAAAGAGTCAGGACTCTGTCAATCCTAGCATTCCCTTAGAGCTTACTAGTCAGGACTTTATGAACTTTTTCAATAATAAAATTTCATCCATCAGAGATAAAATCAATCAGATTCTTCCCACAGTTAACTTAAATACTGTAACTACTACAACTCCTTCTTTTGTTGTCTGTCTTGATGAGTTTACCCCAATCGACCTTTGTGAGTTAGACAAAATAGTTTCCTCATCCAAACCTTCAACTTGTCTTTTAGACCCTATTCCTACTAGGTTATTTAAAGAAGTCTTCCCACTTATTGGTAGCTTTATTCTTCATATAATCAATTCTTCATTAACTTTAGGCCATGTACCGCAGGCTTTTAAAACAGCTGTAATTAAACCCTTACTCAAAAAGCCAACGCTAGATCCAGGAGCTTTAGCTAACTATAGACCAATCTCTAATCTCCCTTTCATTTCAAAAATCTTAGAAAGAGTTGTTGCTACGCAATTATTCGACCACCTGCAGGGAAATGGTTTACTTGAAGAGTTTCAATCTGGGTTTAGAATCCATCATAGTACTGAAACAGCCTTAGCGAAGGTCACTAACGACCTCCTCATTGCATCTGATAATGGACTAGTTTCTGTACTTGTCCTTTTAGACCTTAGTGCAGCTTTTGATACTATCGATCATAATATTCTACTTGATAGATTAGAACACTATGTTGGACTTAATGGAACTTCGTTGCAGTGGTTTAGATCTTATTTATCTGATAGGTTCCAGTTTGTTCATGTAAATAATGAGTTTTCTTTCAACTCAAAGCTTAGTCATGGAGTTCCACAGGGATCTGTGCTAGGCCCTACTCTTTTTAGTTTATATATGCTTCCGTTAGGCAACATTATTAGAAAGCACTGTATACGTTTTCATTGTTATGCAGATGACACACAATTATACCTGTCAATGAAGCCAGATGATAGTAATCAATTAGCCAAGTTAGAAGCCTGTCTTAAGGAAATCAAAGCTTGGATGACTTGTAATTTCCTGCTATTAAATTCAGATAAGACTGAAGTCATTCTTGTTGGTCCAAAAAACCTTAGAAATTCCTTTCCAAATCAAACTTTCAGTTTGGATGCAGTTACTCTTTCTCTTAATAGCTCTGTGAGGAACCTTGGAGTTATTTTTGATCAGGATTTGTCCTTCAATTCACATATTAAATTTGTTTCTAAGACTGCCTTCTATCATTTGCGTAATATTGCCAAGATTAGGAGCACCTTGTCTCAGAGTGATGCTGAGAAACTGATCCACGCTTTTGTTAGCTCGAGATTAGATTATTGTAATTCTTTATTATCAGGTTGTCCTAAAACATCTTTAAAAAGTCTTCAGCTGATCCAAAATGCTGCAGCAAGAGTTTTAACAGGTACTAGAAAGAGAGATCATATCTCTCCGGTTCTGGCCTCCCTTCATTGGCTTCCCATAGAGTTTAGAATTAAGTTTAAAATCCTTCTTCTTACTTACAAAGCTCTAAACAATCAGGCTCCTTTTTATTTAAAAGATCTGATACTACCGTATTATCCTAACAGAGCACTACGCTCCCAAAATGCAGGACTACTTGTAATACCTAGAATCTCCAAAAGTACAATGGGAGGCAGAGCCTTCAGTTATCAAGCTCCTCTCCTGTGGAATCAGCTGCCAATCTGGATTCGGGAGTCAGACTCGATCTCTGTTTTTAAGATTAGGGTTAAAACCTACCTTTTTGATATAGCCTACAATTAGGGAGGGATCATGTGTTTCTGAACCCTCCCTTAGTTATGCTGCTAATAGGTTTAGTCAGCCGGGGGACCTCCAGTAATGCACTGGGCCTCACTCCTTTCCTCACTCTCTATGAAATATTTTTTTTTTTGCTGGTCATTAACATTTGTTTGTTCTCTCCCATAGATTGAGTCCCCATCGTGCTGTTTGCTCTCTACATGTCTGTTCTTTTCATCTTCTCTGTCCCCTCAACCCCCAGCCAGTCGCAGCAGATGACTGCCCCTCCCTGAGCCTGGTTCTGCTGGAGGTTTCTTCCTGTTAAAAGGGAGTTTTTCCTCTCCACCGTCGCCAAGTGCTTGCTCACAGGGGATCACCTGATCGCTGGGGTCTTTCTGCAACTGTGGGGGTTCCCCCCTACAGTTGATAGTGCTATGAGATGACTGTTATTGTGAAATGGCGCTATATAAATAAAGTTGAATTGAATTGAATTTAACTGAGTAACAGCTTTAGCAAAACTAAAAGCTAACTGTTACAGTTCAGGAACTATATCCCCAATGTGACATCAATGGCCATATCACTAGAAAAGTCACATGGGAGACATCCAGTGGAGATTGAACCCATGACATCCAATGCCAGACTCCTAACACTCCACCTACGTCACCAAGAGTCCGCTCACTTGATAAGGCGAGGAGGAATGGTCCGGTCACATGGGGAATGTTCTCCATGTCAACAAGTATTTCCAGCACAGTTATGAAGCCGTACACAACGTACCGAATCTTCAAAAGTATAAAATAGAGCTTCTTGGCATCTGACAGACACTTATCATCACGACACAAAATAATGCAAATACATTCAGAGTGTAAAGGCCATCAGAGTGGCTGACCTTAAGACTGGCAGGAGGATATAATAACTTCAGCTATAAAAGTCTACAGCTGTGTGCCAAGAAGTCTGACTATGGCAGATACATTTCTTTACCTCCTCTGAATATTTTAAAAATAAGAAATTACTTATATGAAAAGGTAAGTATCTTACTTCATTTGCAGTGTATACCAAACACAGCACAGAGGTATACAAGTCAGCAATGGGGAAAGCAAGAATAAAGGAAACATTAAGGACTGAAAGAACTGCAAACACAACTAACCAAACTAAACAGTGCATTGAAAATTTCTACCATTCATTCAGTAGATAATGGCCCTTGCTATGATAACACTGGTCAACACCAAATTTATTGTCTAAGTTTTTTTTAGCTGATTTAGGACAATTTTGATGTGCTGAATCCAAAAATCACATTGGTTTTGCTTAATCAGGTCAACTTTTGAACTATGGCCATATGTTTTTTTTTACGTTTTTGTTTACATGTACGGGTATTTTTGCTTTGTGTGATGCAAAATTCTTTATTTCTTGAAATTCTCTGAATTTTGAACAATGATGACGTAACATTCAATTTACGTGTATTTATCTTTATCAGTGTCTACTATTTAGTTTACAGTACAACTGTACAACTGCTGTACAACTGCTTACAATTTAGCATAAAAACCTGACCTGATTGAGAGAAACAGATGTCATTTTTGGATTCAGCGGTGCAAAAACGTCTTAAATCAGTTGAAAAAACACAGACAGCTTACAAAAAAATTATTTTTGTTATGTTGTGTAATTGAGCATTTTCTTAGTGACTTGCAGCAGCAGTTTTGATAGTTTCTGCCAGTGTAGTGTCTATTTTTTACACTTTGCATCATTGTCTTCCAATTATTGAATAACTATGCATGGGCTTTATGCTCACAGGAATAGATTCATTTAAAGGGGTATTTCTGAGCACAAAGTCAGCGCATTGCTGTTTTCTTGCATTCCTTATTGACCAGCAGAACTGTCTAAAGTATATTTATGACAAAACTGTAAAAATTGTATTTTAATCATATTCTATTGTTACCTGTAATTTTTATTTTTATATTTAGACACTGAATAGCTTTTGTGTTCAATCAAATTTTCATTGTGGTAAGCTCCATTTGTCTGGATTATAACTTGAGGAAGAATGAAGCTAGGGTGACCAAACTTGGAAAAATGGGTGAACCTCAGACTTAGCATGTGTTGCTGTGTTTTGGGGGTCACAAGGTCAAAGGTCAAGGTCACAGGGTCACAAAAGGTCAAAATCAATTTTGGTGAGTGAGATACTTAGAATTTACCATTGACTTCCACCGGGATAGGGCACCAGGGGGTGGGTCTGTATCTCTGTTGAGTGCAATTCTAGTTTCCACTGCTGTAACAGCAAAATTGACTTGGACACTCCAATGAAAGAGCTTTGAGTTTTTGACGATGCACTATTGACTAGATCATCGTAACATGGCTCAACAAGCACAAGTTTAAACAGTTCGGTATGTGCCAAGAATAACAAACATCTCAATTCAAGTTTGTATCTTTATGCAATGCATTTTGGACTTTAATACATTTCTGAGCTAAAATAACTATGTATTTACTGTATTTATTTATTTATTACAGACAAAAATGTCAGTTATTAAATAAGGAAACAAAAAAGAATATTTAACAAGTATTTCAAAAAATATAAAATAATGTCAGGTGATAAAATTACTTTTTTAGGTGTCTAAAAAAAAACAGTAGGAAGAAGCAAAAGCTTTTCAAGTTCTACCCATCAATCTTGTTCTTAATATTTGACTGAAAAAAAAGTTGGAAATATTTGAGGAAAAAAAGCCCCAAAAAATTACAAGAAAAGAGTTGAAAATTTTTAAGAAAAAGCTGGAATTTTACAAAAATAAAGTTGCAAATTGAGGAGAAAAAAGTTGTAGGTTAAAGGGAAAAAGGTGCTAAGTTTTGAGAAAAAGATTGCAAATTTATAACAAAAGTTGCACATATTTGAGAAAAAAAGTAAAACATTTCCAAGAAAAGTTGTAAATTTTGAGAAAAAAGTTATCAAATCAAATCAAACTTTATTGTCATATTGCTGTACATACAACTGTAGTGCAGGCAAGATGATTGTGATGTGTGATGATTGTGCAGGCAAGATGATGATGAAGATTTAAATTATAAATTTAACCTTGTAAAATTCTGCTGTTCTGCTGGGTCGACATTAAATTTTCTACTGTCCTTCAGTGAAGAAAGAATTAGATTTTCTTTGCATATGCTAAATTTACAGAAATTTGCTGGAATGCTAAGGGGTTAAACATATTTAGAGAACAAAATGTTTTTTTAAATGGGATTTTTATACATATGTGTAGCAAGACAGATAACCCAGGACGTTTCTATGAAGCCAGGTGAGGTGAGGTCTCCAGAGTTACTATAACAAGTCCAAGTATCTAGCATAACCACAGTGTTTCAACAGCGATACTTCTGTTGGGGGAAAGGAGAAAGTGTTCTAAGTGAAAAATACTGTCTGACTGGATGGGACTCCATAGCAGCACTTAATTGGTTTGCTGCAGCCTTGGCTGACTCTGGGACACCAGGGGACCCATATGCCCAGGGAGGAGGAAAAAGGGGCTTTTTTTTTTTTTTTTTTTTTTTTTTTGGTATGGCGCTACAACTCACAGGGGGACTGAGGACACACCAGCAACAATGAATGGCTGCAAATCTCAAAAAGAAATCTACAATCTGTCAGACAGAATCCCCTGGAGGCAGGGGGGATTTGTCAGAATAGGTACCAATTTCTGTTTGTTTTTACTTTTTTCTTTGGGGTTTATGATGCAATAGATCAGCTTTGTCTTTATTGTCAGGAATGCTAGTGATTTTCTGATGGTTTGGGTTTAGACTTTGTAGAATTTTTTTAATAATAGTATACTTTTCCAGTATTCACTCTGTCTTGGTATTAAGTTGAAGGTGGGCTTTTTCAATTTTTGCATCTGTCAATCAATTTTAGTCAATATTATGAGCTAAATTTTGATTTGATTTTGATTTTTTTTTTATTTTGTGTACTTTATTGAATTGAAATGGGTGAAATAGCTAAACTTGACACACAAAAAACCCTGTCAGCCTACACTGACTATAAATCTGATGAATGCACACCCCGAACAGTGTAAACCAGTAGGTGGTTTGAGGGAGGATGAGGAGGGATACTGTCCCCCTTGCTAACCTGCCAGTCCTTCATCCCCATTTGTGGGTGTAAATCAAACAGGGGGACAAGGAGGCCATTACCCCTCCTTACCTGGAAAATAGAAAGAATTGTCCACCCAGTATCATCATAAATATTTCATGGTACATAATGGAAAAACATGACTTTGACCAATTCTATGCAGAAATGTAAAAAATAATCATTTTAAATAAAATCTTATAAATTGTCAGTTTCTTATAGATTTGCAACTTTTCCTCATAAACCTGAAACTTTTTCTTGTGGATTTGTGACTTTTTTCTCATAAGTTTGCAATGTTCTTCCTTGTAAATTTGCATTTTTTTCCTATAAATTTTAAACTTTTTTCTCAAATTTCCAAAATTTTTCACAGAAATATGCAAGTTTTTCTGATAAAATTGTAAGTTTTTTAAAATAATTCACAATTTTTTCCTCATTCTTTTAGTTTAAATTTTCTTGTAAATTTGTAACTTTTTTCTTGTAAATTTGCTGTTTTTTTCCTTGTAAATTTTCAGCTTTTTTCTTGTAGATTTGTAACTTTTATCTGAAAAAAATTTCACTCTCATAAATTTGCAACTTTTCTTTTAAATTTGCAACTTTCTCAAAAATGAGCATTTTTTCCACTGTAAATTTTGAACATTTTTTCTTGTAAATTTGCAGCCGTCACTGGATGCTGCTGAAAAATTTATTCTATGTAATTAAATTGGAATTTATGACTTAACTTTTTAAACTGGCATCTTTTATTATATCTTTGCACCTTTATTTTTGCAAATTTGGAGCTAATTTATATTTATATAATACATTTGTACCTCAAGCTTAATTGGTGAATACCCCCAGCCCCACTATTAAAAAAAGAACAAATCGCCAACTGGTGTAAACATAAGAAACTAGAAAAGCACTCGGAGAGCGCAGACCTCCGCCAAGCGCCACAGTTCCCCCCATACAGTGTTTGTGTGTACATTTTCAGATTCCTTGACCATGAAAACATATGACAAGCAATTGGATTGACAATGATAGGATTAGTGGTTCAGTAGTTATTCACAAAAATGGCATTTTGCGTAATAGCGGTTTTCTTGTGGACGGTGATCCAGATCACCACCAAAATCTAATCATCTGTAGGATACCCCATTTCTGATAATCTGTGAAAAATTCATGAAAATCCGTCCTTAACTTTTTGAGTTATCTTGCTAACAAACAGACAGACAGACAGACAAACAAACAGACAGACAGACAAACAGACAGACAGACAAACCAACGCCGATGAAAACATAACCTCCTTGGCGGAGGTAAACATTGGAACCCTGTCTCCTGCCAACTGATTTATGCCTATAGTGGTAAACATTTCCTTTATATCCACGACAAGGTTGATGTTTTGTGCTTAGAATTTCTCAAAACCAGTATCAAAGAAAAATCACTCCTTACCATAGCTATACTAAGAGGTCGTTCTAAATACAACCTCTTGGAGAAACAGACCAGGCTGTCACAGTGTATGATTGTCTTCTTTAGTATACAGCTCTGTCTTAAAAAAAAAAAAAAGAAAGAAAAAAAGAAAGAGTAACTCAGCTTTAAGAAGTCGTTGCCCAAGTTCAGCATGGAAGATGTTTTTCTTGCATCTCACATTTCTGGGTGTTGGGGCGATTCCTTCTGTTCTCTTCTTTTCATCATGTTATATCCCATAGAATCAGTGCAAATCACACAAAATGCTGAAACCAGTTAATCCAGAAAGTGTAAAAACAGTGAAACTGCAACAGAAGACCACTGGCAAGCTCAACGAAGTACAGCTAACTAAGAAGCCTGCAAAAATATCATTGTTCTTAGTCATCTAAATGACCAACAATAACAAGCTGTACAGCAGGTTGTCAAAATGCTAAATATCTAAAAAGTGTTGTAATAATGTACATCAGGATCCCACAGTTTTCCTCTCATTCCTTCTACAGTGCATCCGGAAAGTATTCACAGTGCTTCACTTTTTCCACATTTTGTTATGTTACAGCCTTATTCCAAAATGGATGAAATTCATTTTTTCCTCAAAATTCTACACACAATACCCCATAATGAAGACATGAAAAAAGTTTCCACAGCCTTTGCCATGAAGCTCAAAATTGAGCTCAGGTGCATCTTGTTTCCAGTGATCATCCTTGATGTTTCTGTAGCTTAATTGGAGTTCACCTGTAGTAAATTCAGTTGACTTGACATGATTTGGAAAGGCACACATCTGTCTATATAAGGTCCCACAGTTGACAGTGCATGTCAGAGCGCAAACCAAGCATGAAGTCAAAGGAATTGTCTGTAGACCTCTGAGATAGGATTATCTCGAGGCACAAATCTGGGGAAAGGTACATAAAAGTTTCTGCTGCTTTGAAGGTCCCAGTGAGCACAGTGGCCTCCATCATCCATAAATGGAAGAAGTTCGGAACAAACAGGACTCTTCCTAGAGCTGGCAAGCCACCTAAATTGAGTAATCGGGGGAGAAGGGTCTTAGTCAGGGAGGTGACCAAGAACCCTGTGGTCACTCGGTCAGAGCTCCAGCATTCTGTGGAGAGAGGACAACTTTCAAGAAGGACAACCATCTCTGCAGCAATCCACCAATCAGGTCTGTTTTGTAGAGTGGCCAGATGGAAGCCACTCCTTAGTAAAAGGCACATCAAAGCCTGCCTGGAGTTTCCCAAAAGGCACCTGAAGGACTGTTAGACCATGAAAAAAAAAAAAAAAAAATTCTCTGGTCTGATGAGACAAAGATTGAACTCTCTGGCGTGAATGCCAGGCATCATGTTTGGAGGAAACCAGGCACCGCTCATCACCAGGCCAATACCGTCCCTACAGTGAAGCATGGTGGTGGCAACATCATGCTGTGGGGATGTTTTTCCAGAAGGAGGACCTGGAAGACTAGTCAGGATAGAGGGAAAGATGAATGCAGCAATGTACAGAGACATCCTGGATGAAAACCTGCTCCAGAGCACTCTTGACCTCAGACTGGGGCAACGGTTCATCTTTCAGGGGGACAACGACCCTAAGCACACAGCCAAGATATCAAAGGAGTGGCTTCAGGACAACTTTGAATGTCCTTGGGTGGTCAAGCCAGAGCCCAGACTTGAATCCAATTGAACATCTCTGGAGAGATCTTAAAATGGTTGTGCACCGACGCTTCCCATTCAACCTGATGGAGCTTGACAGGTGCTGCAAAGAGGAACTGGCAAAACTGCCAAAAGATAGGTGTGCCAAGCTTGTGGCGTCATATTCAAAAAGACTTGAGGCTGTAAATGCTGCCAAAGGTACATCAACAAAGTACTGAGCAAAGGCTCTGAATAGAAAAAAAAAATCTAAAAAACAAAACCCTTTTTTTACATTGTCATTACAGGGTACTGTGTGTAGAATTTTGAGGGAAAAATGAATTTAATCCATTATGAAATAAGGCTGTATCATAAGAAAATGTGGAAAAAGTGAAGTGCTGCGAATACTTTCCGGATGCACTGTATATTATAATGATGCTTTTGAGTAACATTGCACACGCAATGCCCTGTTTATGAATGGTTGGCAAAGGATTGGTCAGACTCCATTGTTTTAGGAAACTATCATAATGATAGTCCATTAAAGCAATTATTATGGTCTTGAACGCTGCACAGATAGACCGCACGTCTTCAAATTGTTGCCCCCGGGGCTGCAAATGACAATTTAGCAAAGACTTCACCACCAGCTCCGAAATTAAAGTAACAAATGCAATGCAGAGATCCTAGCCTGCCATGACGTGACAACACGATCTCACCAAAAGTAGTACAAAGGACACACTTTCACCCCCTAACAAAAACAAACAAAAAACATGCTATTTATTTTACAGTAAACAAAAAGGAAAATGTATCTGAGATACCATTAAAGCCTTTGCTTGCTGCGTGTGAGCAAAACAGCAGCCATTTTTTTTAACAAGGCTAAGCACTCATCCAGTTGGTGGGCGGAGGGTGGTGGACAGTTAATATACCAGTGCCTTCAGACAACAGTCACCAACACTCATGAATTCATGTCCCACACTGAGCCATTTATCATTTTGACTTTATTTATTTACAGTGGGGAAAATAAGTATTGAACATTTCAAAAGTTTTCTCATTAAAAATATTTCTGATGGAGCCATTGACTCAAGATTTTCACCAGATATCAGTATCAACCCAAGTAATCCAGACATACAAAGAAATCAAGGCAACTGTGTTCACAAAACAAGTTATAATTAATAAAGTGGAATGACACATGGAAGTATTGAACATGCTTTGTGAAATTCATGTAATATTTATTTTAAAAAAAAGACTGTTGGTAATAACAGCCTCCAGACTCCTCCTATATTCAATTCAATTCAATTCAATTCAACTTTATTTATATAGCGCCATTTCACAACAACAGTCATCTCATAGCACTATCAACTGAAGGGGGGACCCCCACAGTTGCAGAAAGACCCCAGCAATCAGGCGATCCCCTGTGAGCAAGCACTTGGCGACGGTGGAGAGGAAAAACTCCCTTTTAACAGGAAGAAACCTCCAGCAGAACCAGGCTCAGGGAGGGGCAGTCATCTGCTGCGACTGGCTGGGGGGTGAGGGGATAGAGAAGAAGAAAAGAACAGACATGTAGAGAGCAAACAGCACGATGGGGACTCAATCTATGGGAGAGAACAAACAAATGTTAATGACCAGCAAAAAAAAATATTTCATAGAGAGTGAGGAAAGGAGTGAGGCCCAGTGCATTACTGGAGGTCCCCCGGCTGACTAAACCTATTAGCAGCATAACTAAGGGAGGGTTCAGAAACACATGATCCCTCCCTAATTGTAGGCTATATCAAAAAGGTAGGTTTTAGCCCTATTCTTAAAAACAGAGATCGAGTCTGACTCCCGAATCCAGATTGGCAGCTGATTCCACAGGAGAGGAGCTTGATAACTGAAGGCTCTGCCTCCCATTGTACTTTTGGAGATTCTAGGTATTACAAGTAATCCTGCATTTTGGGAGCGTAGTGCTCTGTTAGGATGATACGGTAGTATCAGATCTTTTAAATAAAAAGGAGCCTGATTGTTTAAAGCTTTGTAAGTAAGAAGAAGGATTTTAAACTTAATTCTAAACTCTATGGGAAGCCAATGAAGGGAGGCCAGAACCGGAGAGATATGATCTCTCTTTCTAGTACCTGTTAAAACTCTTGCTGCAGCATTTTGGATCAGCTGAAGACTTTTTTAAAGATGTTTTAGGACAGCCTGATAATAAAGAATTACAATAATCTAATCTTGAGCTAACAAAAGCGTGGATCAGCTTCTCAGCATCACTCTGAGACAAGATGCTCCTAATCTTGGCAATATTACGCAAATGATAGAAGGCAGTCTTAGAAACAAATTTAATATGTGAATTGAAGGACAAATCCTGATCAAAAATAACTCCAAGGTTCCTCACAGAGCTATTAAGAGAAAGAGTAACTGCATCCAAACTGAAAGTTTGATTTGGAAAGGAATTTCTAAGGTTTTTTGGACCAACAAGAATGACTTCAGTCTTATCTGAATTTAATAGCAGGAAATTACAAGTCATCCAAGCTTTGATTTCCTTAAGACAGGCTTCTAACTTGGCTAATTGATTAGTATCATCTGGCTTCATTGACAGGTATAATTGTGTGTCATCTGCATAACAATGAAAACGTATACAGTGCTTTCTAATAATGTTGCCTAACGGAAGCATATATAAACTAAAAAGAGTAGGGCCTAGCACAGATCCCTGTGGAACTCCATGACTAAGCTTTGAGCTGAAAGAAAACTCATCATTTACATGAACAAACTGGAACCTATCAGATAAATAAGATCTAAACCACTGCAATAAAGTTCCATTAAGTCCAACATAGTGTTCTAATCTATCAAGTAGAATATTATGATCAATAGTATCAAAAGCTGCACTAAGATCTAAAAGGACAAGTACAGAAACTAGTCCATTATCAGATGCAATGAGGAGGTCGTTAGTGACCTTCGCTAAGGCTGTTTCAGTACTATGATGGATTCTAAACCCAGATTGAAACTCTTCAAGTAAACCATTTCCCTGCAGGTGGTCAAATAATTGCGTAGCAACAACTCTTTCTAAGATTTTTGAAATGAAAGGGAGATTAGAGATTGGTCTATAGTTAGCTAAAGCTCCTGGATCTAGCGTTGGCTTTTTGAGTAAGGGTTTAATTACAGCTGTTTTAAAAGCCTGCGGTACATGGCCTAAAGTTAATGAAGAATTGATTATATGAAGAATAAAGCTACCAATAAGTGGGAAGACTTCTTTAAATAACCTGGTAGGAATAGGGTCTAAAAGACAAGTTGAAGGTTTGGATGAGGAAATTATTTTGTCTAACTCACAAAGGTCGATTGGAGTAAACTCATCAAGACAGACATCAATAGAAGGAGTTGTAATAGTTACAGAATTTAAGTTAACTGTGGGAAGAATCTGATTAATTTTATCTCTGATGGATGAAATTTTATTATTGAAAAAGTTCATAAAGTCCTGACTAGTAAGCTCTAAGGGGATGCTAGGATTGACAGAGTCCTGACTCTTTGTCAACCTGGCTACAGTACTGAAAAGAAACCTGGGATTATTCTTGTTCTCTTCTATTAATGCAGAGTAATAACTCGTTCTAGCTTTTCTAAGAGATTTTTTATAAATTAAAAGATGATTTCTCCAAGCTAAATAGATTCATCTAAATTAGTAGAGCACCATTTTCTTTCTAATTGACGAGTCTTCTGTTTTAAGCTACGAGTTTCTGTGTTGAACCAAGGAGTTAAAAATCTCTGATTAGACTTTTTCTTTTTTAAGGGGGCCACCAAGTCTAGAGCCTGATGCAAAGAAGCTGAAACACTATCCACCATGCTATCAATTACAGAAGGCGCAAGCTGTCTATAGCTTATTTCCGTTGTGTTGACACATGGCATAGAGGAAACAATCTGCATAAATTTGGAAACAGCATCATCTGAGAGGCATCTACTGTGATAATATTTTTCTTTAGGAGCCAAATAGTCAGAAATAGTAAAATCAAAGGTTAACAGACAATGGTCTGACAGTACAGGGTTATGAGGAGACACTACAAGATTTTCTATTTCTATGCCATATGTCAAAACAAGGTCCAATGTATGGTGGAGGTAATGAGTAGAATTTCCTACTTTCTGAGAAAACCCAATCGAGTCTAATATTGAATTAAAAGCCACATTAAGGCAGTCACTATCTACATCCACATGTATATTAAAGTCCCCTACTATAATTATTCTATCAGATTTCAGCACTAAATCAGCTAAGAAATCAGCAAATTCGGATAAAAATTCTGAATAGGTTGATGGGGGGACGATAAACTATGGCAAATAAAATTGGGTTTAACCTGAAATTGCTAAAGTGCCCAACACTGAGGACCAGGCCCTCAAAGGAATTATGACATGTTTTTTGCTTTACATTAACTAGTAATTTGGAATGGTAAATTGTTGCTACTCCTCCTCCACGACCAGAACTTCTGGGATTTTGACAGTTTAAATAACCAGAGGGAGTTGACTCATTTAAACCAACATAATCCTCTTGCCCTAACCAAGTCTCTGTAAGGGAAATTAAATCAATCTGATGATCAATTAACAGATCATGGACTAACAGAGACTTGGGAGTTAGAGACCTAATATTTAATAAACCACATTTAATTTTTAAATTATGAGGAGGAACAGAGGCCAAATCATTCAATTTAGAGGCTTTATGTTTAATTTGAGTTTTACCAATATTTTGCTTTATCACTTTGGGATGCTTATACATTATATTTTTATTTACTTTGGAGGGAGCAGACAACGATTCTCTGATGGGGAAGACAGGGGCTAAGCTGAGGGGTGGCGGATGAAGAGGAGCTGCAGAGAGGCGTGTAAGACTGCGACTCTGCTTCCTGGTCCCAACTCTGAGTAGTCATGGTTTTGGAAATTTGGATAAAAAAGATGCCAGATTGTTAGATAAATGAGAAGCACCATCCAAAGTGGGATGAATGCTGTCTCGTCTCATAAGTGTGGTTGGTGGATGTGCAGCAGAAAGTCTAAGCTCTCTCTCCGCGGATGCGGCGGGCCAGCTGGATGTCTTTGGGCATGATGGTGACCCTCTTGGCGTGGATGGCGCACAGGTTGGTGTCCTCGAAGAGACCCACCAGGTAGGCCTCGCTGGCCTCCTGCAGAGCCATGACGGCGGAGCTCTGGAAGCGCAGGTCCGTCTTGAAGTCCTGAGCGATCTCCCTGACCAGGCGCTGGAAGGGCAGCTTACGGATGAGCAGCTCCGTGGATTTCTGGTAGCGACGGATCTCTCTCAGAGCCACGGTACCGGGCCTGTAACGGTGAGGCTTCTTCACTCCGCCGGTGGCCGGAGCGCTTTTCCGAGCAGCCTTGGTGGCCAGCTGCTTCCTGGGGGCTTTTCCTCCAGTAGATTTACGGGCGGTCTGCTTGGTTCTCGCCATCGCTCTTTATTCTTCTGTCTGTGAGCAACACAAAAGTCCATCCAGGGACAAGAGTTGCAAATTAGCTAATAGCTATACACTCTATGTGCAACACATCAGATTGATTGTCTTTGATTAATTGTCTATGTTTATTGCACTGTCCCTGTCAAATAAACTAATCTACTACTACTACTACTAAGACCAGGTTTTCCCCAAAAAGAGCTCCAATTGTCAATGTAGCCCACGTTATTTTTAGGACACCACACAGACAGCCAGCGGTTCAAGGATGACGAGCGACTAAACATGTCATCACTGGTCAGATTGGGGAGGGGTCCAGAGAATACTACAGCGGCACACATCGTTTTTGCAAAGTCACACACCGATTCTATATTAAGTTTCGTGACTTCCGACTGCCGGAGACGGATGTCATTAATGCCGGCGTGAATAACAATTGTGGAGTATTTACAGTTACTTTTAGCCAGCATTTTCAAATTTGACTCGATGTCGCCTGCTCTGGCCCCAGGAATACATTGGACTATGGCCGCTGGAGTCTCTAGGTTCACGTTTCTGACTACAGAGTCGCCAATGATCAGAGTTTTTTCCTCAGCGGGTGTGTCGCTGAGCGGGGAAAAACGATTAGAAACGTGAACAGGTTGGTGGTGAACCGGGGCTTTGCGACTAGGCTTCCTTCTCACCATCACCCACCCAGTCTCCTCGCTGCTGAGGAGAGCCGGGGAACCGCTGACAGGGGGACCTAAGCTAGCTAGCTCCGCTGCAGCTAATGGGCGTCCGTCGAGATTAACTGGCGCAGACGGTGTTTCAATGCAGCGGAGCCGGGATTCCAAATCAGACAACCTCGCCTCGAGCGCCTCAAAAAGACAACATTTATTACATTTACCGTTATCACTAAAAGAGGCAGAGGTGTAGCTAAACATCTGACAGAGAGAGCACACCAGAGGAGGAGAGGAAAGAGAGGTAGTAGCCATAGCTAGTGGCTAGCTAGTGGCTGGAGAGCTGGAGAGCAAACCACACAGGCAGACAGCAAAACAGGAAGTGACGATACGTTACCACAAGGAAGTGACGATCAGTGCTCTGGTATGGTAATGTGGATATATGGAGAAACTAGGCACAGGCATTGCTCAGGAGTGATTTTAGCCCATTCTTCCACACAAATTGTCTTCAAATCTTGAAGGTTCCGTGGGTGTCTTCAATGAACTCTTATCTTCAGTTCATTCCATAGATATTCAACTGAATTCATGTCAGGTGACTGACTGGGCCTTTCTAAAAGCTTTATTTTCCTTCTCTGGAGCCAGTTGAGTTTCCTTGGCTGTGTGTTTGGGATCATTGTCTTGCTGAAATATCCACCCTCGTTTCATCTTCGGCATCTTGGCAGATGGCAACAGGTTCTTATCAAGGATGTCTCTGTACATTTGTCCATTCATCTTGTCTTCAATTATATGAAGTCTGCCTCTACCATGAGCTGGAAACACCCCACACCATGATGAGATGTGCAGTGCCATTTATCCTCCAAACATGCTGTGTGTTGTGGCATCCATAAAGTTCAATTTCAGTCTCATCTGACCAGACTATATTCTCCCAGTATTTTACTGGCTTGCCCAAATGTTTTGCAGCAAACTTTAAACAAGCTTTAACATGCTTTCTCTTCAGCAATGGAGTCTTGCTTACCAGAGTAGTGGCCTAATTGATAAAGCATCTGCCCCACAACTGGACAGTTGTGGGTTCAAGTACTGGCCGGGTCATAGCAAAGACTATATAACAATGGTAATTCCCACCTTCTAGCTTGGTGCTCAGCATAATAGAATGGGGGAAGGAGAAATTGTTTGTGGCTGTGCCTTGCATGGCAGTGACCCCTCTGAATGGAGAAATATAATTTTGTTTTACTGTATATGATGGACTGAGTGACAATAGAGTTGCTGTTGCTTCTTCTTGCAAGGTGAGTGGGCATATAGCCCATGTTGGTTGAATGCATTACTTATTGTTTTCTTTGGAACAGCAGTACCTGCTAACTCTGGGTCTTTATGGTGCTCTCCACGAGTGGTCTTTGGCTCTGAATAACTCTTCTGATAATTCTTTTGACTCCTGTCAGAAATCTTGTGATGAGCTTCTGGTCATGGCCAGTTTATGGTAAAATAATGTTCTTTCCACTTTGGAATGATGGCTCCAACAGTGCTGACTGGAACATTCAGCAGTTTAGAAATGTGCCTGTAACCAATGCTATCATTATGTTTTGCAACAATAAGGTTCACACGGTCTCGAGAGAGAGCTCTTTGTTTCTACCGATCACAAGTTCTTTATGATGTGACAATCTGATGATATTCACAGACCTTTTTAAAGGCTATCAGTCATTACTTAACCAGCTGAAATTAATTTCCACTGATGGTGGATGGAATGGCTTCCTAAATTTTGATGGATTTCAGCTGGTTTCTTGGCTTTCTATGCCTTTTTGCACATCTTTTTCTCCGTGTGTTCAAAACTCATTTCCTGTGTCATTCCACTTTATTAAATTTAACTTGATTTGTGAACAGTTATCTTGACTTCTTTGCATGTATGGATTACTTGGGCTGTTACTGATATCTGGTGAAAATCTCAGGTCATCGGCTCCATCAGAAATAATGAGAAAAATGTTGACGTGGCCAATACTTGTTTTCCCCACTGTATTGTACGTTTAGGTGCTTACTCTAATGGTTAAGGTTAGGAAAAAGGTTAGAGTGAGGCGACACCTCCTCTAATGTTTAAACTCAGAAAGTGGAAGACAAAAATGTTTTTCAACAGTGCACGTGAAAAATGTTTTTCGTATATCACGCATGTTTGCCCAGAGTTAGAAAATGTTCTATTTCTATGTTTTAGGTGAGAAAGTGAAGTGTGTGTTGACTTAAGATAAGATAAGATAATCCTTTATTAGTCCCACAATGGGGAAATTCCAGGATTGCAACAGCACAGGGATAGCAACACTCAAAGCAATAATTAAGATAAGAAAATAAGAGCAGTGAATATACATATCAGAATCAGAATCAGAATATGTGATATCTGTGTACATATTCTGTACAGAATGAGAATATGTACAGAAATATATATATATATATATATATGTATATATATATATATATATATATATATATATATATATATATATATATATATATATATATATATATATATATATATATATATATATATATATATATATATATATGTTTCGTTACCTTGTATTCATACATGTGTAATGACAATAAAGTTGAATCTCATCTCATCTCATATATATACACAGTGCGGAGCATTGTAGCTAGATGGAATAAACAGCATTACCGTCTATTTAGTTACCCTACATGGTATGAATATGTACCCATACATATTGAAACCCTCCGTAGTGACTGATATTGTCCTAGTTGTATGCTTGAGGGGACCATTTGTGTAAGTCTGTTGTGTCTTTTGCATTCAATACTATTAGGTCATCACGTTTTTTTGCTATCTCTGTGAGCAGCCCTGCTTAGGTTATACAGTCTGACAGCCATAGGTAGGAAGGACCTGCAAAACCTCTCGGTCGCGCACCTAGGATGATGTAGTCTACTGCTAAATGAGCTCCTCAGTGCATTCAGTATGTCCTGCATAGGGTGGGACTCAGACTCCAGCAGAGATGACAGTTTAGCCACAATCCTTCTCTTTCCTATCTCATCCACTGGGTCAAGGCGTTTCCCCAGGACAGAGCTAGCTTTCTTGATTAGTTTGTTCAGTCTCTTCCTATCGGCTGCTGTAATGCCACTGCCCCAGAAGACCACTCCAAAAGTGATGGCTGATGCCACCACCGTGTCGTAGAATGTCTTCAACAGCGCCCCTTGTGCACCAAAAGACCTGAGCCTCCTCAGTAGGAACAACCTGCGCTGTCCCTTCTTGTAGGGTGCGTCGGTATTGTGTGACCAGTCTAGTTTATTGTTCAGATGAACACCCAGGTACTTGTAGGATGTCACCATCTCAATGTCTGTTCCCTGTATGTTTACTGGTGCTGTGAGGGGTTGTCCTTGTCTGTGGCAGTCCACCACCAGCTCCTTAGTTTTCCTCGCGTTGATCTGGAGGTAGTTCCGATGGCACCAGTCCACGAAGTCCTGGATAAGTCCTCTGTACTCAGCTTCATCTCCGTTGGAGATGAGGCTGACAATCGCAGAATCATCAGAGAACTTCTGTAGATGGCAGTGTGTTGTGTGAGAAGTCCGCAGTATAAAGGGTGAACAGGAAGGGAGCCAAAACCGTTCTCTGGGGGAGCTCCGTGCTATCGATGAGCGTGTCGGACACACAATCCCTGGTTCTCACAAACTGTGGCCGGTTAAGGCCCTTTTCCACTCGCACGCTTTAGCGCGACACGGGACGGCTCAGCACGCTTTGTACGCTTTTCAACTAGCCCCAACACGGTTTAACAGCCGCGATTCTCAGCCCCGCTCAAGGGCAGGGTACAGCAGTGCTGAGCTGGGCCATGTTGTGACGTTAACAGACTGGTCGCCGCTGATTGGTCAGGTCATAACCGGCGCTGATTGGTCAGGTTGTAACCGCCCCTCTCCTCCTCCTCTTCTGCCAAATCTTCACAACCTTCTCAATAAAGTTTTTGAAAAAAAAAAAAAAGAATCTTCACGACCGCCATTACTCAGTGCGCAACCACTGTTGGCGGTTTATTTTCAGTGTATTGCTGTGCTATTTTCATTTATTCTCTATCAAAAATGGCTTCGCGTAATAAGGGTGTTCCATGGACCAATAAGGAGCTGCAGTGTCTGCTCACTGCATTGTCAGACGAACGTATCCAGCGCGAGTTAGATGGAGCCACCCGGAATGAAAAAATATACTGGGAGGTCTCGACATCGGAGTCCTTTAATGGTGAGTTTTAATTTTTTTTTATTGTGGGTTTTTTCGCAAATATATTCGGTAAGACGCTCAGTTTATTTATGCAATAAAAAAGCTGTTCATTTGTGGATGATGATCACTCTGCTTTATTGCAGCACACTGCGGAGTCACGCTTTTCTTTTAATTATTCATGTGAACAATACGCTGAAATAAGCTTATGTAATCTTGTTAAAAACTATTGTCTTTTCTGTATATCTTGCACTTTTGCGCTGTATTTTATTGTGTGCATTTTCCTTGTAGAATCATTCCACGCGTCCGCCGGGCCAGCACGCCCGGATTAATGTGAATCTGTCCCGCCACCAGGCGCAAAATCTATTCAATGATAAATATTTGCAACATTTAAATGAGGTTGCAGAAAACGCGAGGGTATCCCTGGAGCAGGATGTTGCCTTGAGAAGTCAGGAGCTGGCAGAGACGGCTTCATTCAACCGAGCCTTCCTGACCCAGGAGCTGGCAGAGACGGCTTCATTCAACCGAGCCTTCCTGACCCAGTTTGGGAAGCTGGTAGAGGCACTCAGTGGTCGGCGTGTATAAAATGTCGATTAACCTTCATGTTGCGTTGCAATTTTTTTTTTTTAATTTTAATATTTTGTATATAATAAAATGGAATTGTTTTGGAAAGTGTGGTTTGTCTGTTATAACAATGAATTATAAAACAGTATAATTACATAGAAATTCCATTGCCTAGTCTGATCAAAATGATGCTGATCATCCTGTCAGGGGTCAACCATTGTAAAGGTAATGTAATTTTTAACTAGACCAAAAAACAAATGTTTTTGTAAGCTTTCTGTTCTTTTTATTGAAATATCATAAAAAAAAATTAGCCCCACATGATCCAGTTCTAAACTTTGGGTACATTTTTTATGTTAACTTATAAGAAGTTGCACAGTTGGACTTTAAAATGCAGCAGGAGAGACTGATCAAGCTTACAAGTCAAAGTAGGTAAAAAAGTAAGTATATGTAAATTGAATGTTCTATCGGCATTCCAAATTCAGAGAATTACAATACTTTAGAAGGAGTGTAGCATCATCAAAACGGAAAATACTAATACTGTTGTTCCAAACGTTGACCTGAAGGTGAAAAACATGAATTTTTTTTATTCAGTACATCCAAAATGCCCTAGGATGTAAAAAATAATACAATTTGGTGTTGGCCAGTGTGCCACTGTCTCATTATTTAATACGAATAAAAACAATTTTCAGCTCATTATTTCTAGGTCATTTGACAGTTAATTCAAACCAAAAGTGACTTTTGTTGTTGCAGCTTTTTTATCAGAGAGTTTCTCAGGTTTTGGAGCATATAATCATCCGTCCCTTAACTGTTAAACATTAAATAACAGCAGACAGATTGGCAAAGGATACACAATTGTGTTGCTGTTGCCCAAAACCGTTATGAACCACTGCTTGTGGTGCTACCTTTTTCATGTGTGTGCTTTTTATGAATATTCACACTTTTTTGTAAGTACAAGTGGGATAGTATTAAATTGAAATATAACATATTTCTAATAATGCGTGCTTTTTGAAAGTAAAAGTTGGATAGGATTAAATTGACATATAACATGTTTCTCAATAGTGACAGTAACAGTATATGGAGGAATTCTGGGTCATATTAGCATCTGCTCTTCATCATAATGGGTTTGGGCGGGGGGGGGGGGGTGTCTAATCATGTGCCATGGAGGGCCAAGACCCTGCAGGCTTTACCTCCAACCAGTGTCTTCAACAGCAGATTCCACTGAACTTCTTCCACTGACTGATCAGTGACAACACCTGCTGAAGAGACTGGGTAGAAGAGAGAACCTGCAGGGTCTTGGCCCCCCATGACACATGATTGGAAGCCCCCGGATTAGGTTTAATTGGATTTAACATTTTAACACAAACTGCTTTATGGTTCATAATTCTGTTGACAGACTTACACCAAACCAAAAGTGATTTCTCAAACTGCTGGATTATTCTTAGCTTTTCCAATATTTCAGTATTTAATTTATGCCACATGGTGGTAACCTTCACATATAAAAAAAGAGACATCTGCAAAAACTTCATAGGTTTATTGTCAGTGCAAATCCCAGTGCAATACAACATGAATGCATATCTAGTACATTGTTGATGCAGAGAATATATATTTCTACAGTACATGTTTCCATGTAAACTTGTGACTGCATTATTTTAATTGCTTTTAATCCTAGATCAAGTTTGTTTTGGCCTAAAATGCTTGATAACTGTCAAATATATCTTATTATACATAACTCAGTAAAGTTTACTTTTTGAATATATATTTTGTGGCTAATATTAACCTGGCGATCAAGTTGTGTCAGCTGATCGTTTTTTCTATGATACCATCTCAGAATCTGCTGCAGAAGCAGGTAAGTCCATGATGTCTCAACAGTCTCTCCATGATTTTCAAGCAGATCAGAGCAATTTGTTGTACAAGAAATAAAACGTTTCTACAGACATTCTTAAGCTCTATGACCACTGATCGTTTGTGAAGCTGTGTTGACATCAGTGACAGGCACGCCCAGAGCGAATGAAGCAGTAATTTCCCCACAACAGAGCCATCTGAAACACACACAGCGTACATATTTTAGTACCTAACAGCGATAACTTGCAGACATTAAAGTGTAGCACGACGTACTTATAGCAAACTAGCATTAGCAACCATTAGCTTACCGTCATATATGACCTAGTTTGTATCCTCACGCCTTTGGCTCTCCCAGAAGCTGCAGAAATATTCCAGAGTGTTTTCATCTCGCTGCCTGTACCCTTGTCTGGCGGTCCTTTTTGGCGTTTACGGTGAAAAAAGCCACAGACCGAGGAGTGGCCTTGTACAGCTATGTGTTTATGTTTTGCTTGGGTCTTCTCAATAAAGTTTTGGAAAAAAAAATGTTTTGCTTGGGTCGCATGCGTTACGTCACGGGAGTGTGGAGCCGCCTCGCTGTTATAAACCCACCCACCCTAGCACAACACCCATGCCCAACACCGTGCTAATGGAGACAGAAGCATTCTGAGCCGTACTGAAGTGAATCGAGCCATACCGAGGTGTGCTGGGCTAGTGGAAAAGAGGCTTTAGTGAGGTAGTCCAGTTCCATGATGACAGGTGCTGGTCCACCCCTGCGCACAGCAGCTTGTCCTCAGGATCATCGGTTGGATGGTGTTGAAAGCACTGGAAAAGTCAAAGAACATGATCCTCACTGCGTTCCCGATCTTCTCCAGGTGGGACAGAAAACGGTGAAGGAGGAAGATCACTGCATCCTCCACCCCAATGCCATGCTGGTAGGCGAACTGGAGTGGATCCATCGCTGGTCCCACCAGGGGGCGGAGGTGAGCAAGGAACAGTCTCTCCAGGGTCTTCATCATGTGAGACGTCAGGGCCACTGGTCTGTAGCTGTTCAGGTCTTTGGGGTGGGAAGTCTTTGGTACAGGTACCACACAAGATGTTTTCCACAACTGTGGTACCCTCCCCAGCTTCAAGCTCAGGTTGAAGATGTGCTCCACAATCCCACACAGCTGGTCTGCACAGGACTTGAGGAGCTTCGCGCTGATGCCGTCCGGTCCCGAGGCCTTCCTCGCCTTGATCTTCCTCAGCTCCGTCCTCACTTGGGTCTTAGTGAGGGTCAGGTTGGGGGGCTGTGTGCTGGGAGAGGGGGGGGGTGTTGGTGGAGTGGGGTGTGGACAGCAGGTCTCGATGACTTTAGAGGCAGCAGTGGTTGTTGTGCAGTCATGGGGGAGGGGGGTTGGTCAAACCTATTTGACTTTTTGTGCTGTTGGTTTATCTATTGTGATGCTAACACCAGAGCACAGGCTAAATAATTTGCATCTTCCTGCTCGCAAGTGGTGGCTCATCAGAGGAAGTAAGAGAGGTGGAGCCTGTGAGATATGTATTTGGGCACCTTTACTGTGAAGTGCAATGTGATGACGTGCACTTCCCGTCACGTCATCACAATGCCCATGTATAAGGCAGGGACACCATCTTACTGCCTCTTTGCTGGATGCCTCTCGCTGGTGCATACTATATGACTGCTTATGTACATAGTTTGATAAAGCTGTGTTCGCCAACCTTCATCCTTCCTCATCCTTCACCCAGGTATTTTCATACATAACATTTGGTCATCGAGGATTAACTCATGGAGGTGTGCATTACACCGCTTCATCCCTTTCTCAAGCTCCCGGGCAAACCACCAGTTTTATGGCCGCATTGGCTGGAGGCCTATCAGATGTATATTAGGGCCACTGGGCCATGGGAAGCTCGATGGGGCGAGAACGCGGGCGCTCTTGTTCACAACCTGGGTATGGAGGGCCGGAGGTCCTGCGGACGCTCAGCACAGGAGAGTCATACGAGGAAGTTGTGGAGCTGCTGGCTAAACATTTCTCCACCCCAGACAACGTGACTGTTCAGAGAATTTGTTTTCGCCGGAGATGCCAGTGGGTAGGTAAGAGGGGAGAAGGGAGAAATCACCCCTTGCGCCCCCGATGGACACTGGGAGTGAATGGTACAATGAGCTAACGGACGCCCTCGCTGTCAGTCAACCAGTTCTTGCTCAGGGTCAGTACCCATGCCAATGAGCAACACCATGCAAGCCCCAGATGCCTCAGGTTATTGGCCACAGTTGGGTGGGGGGGTCTGCGGCTACAACGGTGTACACTAAAATGTTTATAGAAGAGGACAAGGCCAGACCGATGAGCATGGAGTTACGGGATGCTCAGCAGCAGCACATCGGGCCTAGTAAAATTCCACTCCTGGTTGTGGACTTGGTTCGGGGTGAAGAACATCCACGGCAAAGATGGGCCAAATGACAGCCAGCAAAACATTGAGGGTGTCTGTACATAGTGGCTAAGCTGGGCGCAGTGTGCTTCGGATTTTCTGACGGCTCGGTGAGGCACGCCAATCAGCTTCGGCGTGTCCGGGAAGACGATCCAGGTGGCGAGGCTGGACGGGAATTGGTGATGGCGGTGTGGGATCCAGTCTCCATCATCCAGAGGACCGACCATCGCTCTGAGGGTCTGCGGTCTCCAGGGGCGCGCCTACTGAGGGGCTGCCCTGGACCCCCCCATGCAAGCTGAAGTTTTTTTACCCAAATGACTGTGCGGTAGCACTTTAATTATAGTTCTGGTGTTTTTGCAGGCATGTTATGTTATGGGGTTGTATATACGTATATACTGTATATACACTACCGTTCAAAAGTTTGGGGTCACCTCAGACAATTTTGTGTTTTCCATGAAAAGTCACACTTTTATTTACCACCATGAGTTGTAAAATGAATAGAAAATATAGTCAAGACATTGACAAGGTTAGAAATAATGATTTGTATTTGAAATAATAATTTTTTTTCCTTCAAACTTTGCTTTCGTCAAAGAATCCTCCATTTTCAGCAATTACAGCATTTCAGACCTAACATGATTGCACAAGGGTTTTCTAATCATCCATTAGCCTTCTGACGCAATGAGCAAACACATTGTACCATGAGAACACTGGAGTGAGAGTTGCTGGAAATGGGCCTCTATACACCTATGTAGATATTGCACCAAAAACCAGACATTTGCAGCTAGAATAGTCATTTACCACATTAGCAATGTATAGAGTGTATTTCTGATTAGTTTAAAGTTATCTTCATTGAAAAAAAGTGCTTTTATTTCAAAAATAAGGACATTTCTAAGTGACCCCTGTGGCAACCTGGGGAGTGCATAATGGTTTACCACCTTAGACAGGAACAAAGGACGTGAAGTTAACCTTTTGTGTGTGAGAAGTTTCTAGATGCCCTAGTAAGATAACAGGGAGGTGTCAAGGATGAATGGACTGACTGCAGTCGGGGGAGATTATCTTTTGTGTGTGATAAATGGACTGACTGCAGTCGGGGGAGATTATCTTTTGTGTGTGAGAAGAGACTAGAAGGATGTCTTGTTATTTAAGGGGAAGAGTTCCTACTTGTATGCCATTCTGTCTATGCTCCTCGTGTGAGTCGTGTAATAAACCGCTTGAACCAGATCAGCCTCATTATTTACACGCTCCACACTGGTGACCCAAGACGAATCATGGAATACGACGGAAGATCCCCGGAGCCAACCTCGACTGGAACCCCCAGCTTCACGTGCGCTGCAGCGATCAAACTACCTGATTTTTGGCAGCACAACCCGTGCTCCTGGTTCCACCTAACCGAGGCGCAGTTTGCCCTCCGAGGGATATCGGCGGATGATACAAAATTCTACTATGTGGTCGCAGCGCTCGATGCCAGCACGGCTCAGCACATCGAGAGCCTGCTCGATCAGCCACCAGCCAACGGCAAATATGACGCGCTGAAGGCTGCCCTCATCCAGCACTACACGCTCTCGGATGGTGAGAGAGCAGAGAGGCTTCTGACGCGGACCGAGTTGGGAGACGGTTCGGCCGTAGACATGATGGAGAAGATGCTGAGGTTAAAGGGCACGGACGACGACCACTTCATCTTCACCCACATTTTCCTCAGGAACCTTCCGACAGTGGCGAGAGCGGCCCTGGCCAATTCGTCGTTGCTGGCCAAACGGGACTATTGTGCGCTAGCCCGAGAGGCAGACCGGATCATCGTCGCCACCAAGGCTTTCGTGACCATTGCGGCAGCGACGGAGCCCGGCACGTCGACACGAGGAGGAGAGGAGCCACCGACAGCAGCAGCAGAACCACCGACAGCAGCGGCAGCGGGGGCCAAGGAACGTGGAGGTGACACGCTTTGCTTCTACCATCGCCGCTTTGCAGAGAGGGCACGCAAATGTATACCACCGTGCCAGTTCAAGCGCTCGGGAAATGCCAAAACCGGGGTCGGTAGCAGCCGCGACCCTCGGGGAGGAGAACAAGCTGCTCTATTTGACGGCCGCACGCTCGGGGAGGCATTTCTTCGTGGACACCGGCGCACAGAGGAGTTTCATCCGGCCGACCTACGCAGACCACTGGCAGGAGCCAGCGGCCCCCGAGACGCAGCAGCAAACGGCTCAGACATTAAGACCTTTGGTGAGAGGACTCTGCTCTTGTTTCTACACGGTCGTACATTTGAATGGACTTTTGTTGTAGCAGCATTGGATTACCATATACTGGGGGCTGATTTTCTATGTGCACATGGGTTGTTGGTAGATATGGCTAACAGGCGCCTGGTTAATGCACTTTCTTTTGACTCTCTCCCCTGTATAGCTCGAGTGACCCAGCCAACAGCACAAGCCAATGTCACAGCAGCATGCGGTAAGTTCCACACACTGCTCACTCAGTTCCCAGCACTCACAGTCCCGACGTTTTCAGCAGCTATCGCTAAACATGGGGTGGAGCATTTTATCACCACCACCGGGGCGCCCGTTTTTGCAAGACCTCGGCGCTTGGACGCAGCTAAACTGGCCATAGCGTGCGAGGAGTTCGCTAACCTAGAGAGGTTAGGCATCATCAGGCGCTCAAACAGCCCATGGGCTTCCCTGCTACACATGGTCCCTAAAGCTGAAGGTTCGTGGCGACCTTGCAGCGATTTCCGCAAGTTAAACAACGCTACAGCGCACGACCGCTACCCAATTTCCCACATTCAGGATTTTTCCGCTCACCTCGCAGGAGCGCGCATTTTTCTAAGATAGATTTGGTCCGTGGTTACCACCAAGTCCCAGTGCGCCGCTAAGGACATACCCATAAACAGCAGTAATAACTCCGTTTGGTTATTTGAGTTCTTGCGCATGCCATTTGGGCTTAAAGGGGGGCAGCACAGACGTTTCCAACGCATGATGGATGCAGTGCTGCGTGATCTCCCTTTCATGTTCGTCTACCCTGGACGATATCTTGGTTGCCAGCGCGTCCGAAGACGAACAGCAAAACCCACCTCACGACGGTTTTTCCGTAGGTTGAAGAGCACGTTTAATAATCAACCCAGGCGAAATGTCAGTTTCGGGTGACGGGGATTGATTTTTAGGGCACCGCATCTCTCCCGAAGGAGCGGTTTCCGCTGCCTGACAAAGTGCGCGCATGTGACAGAGTTTCCCCGACCACAAACGTCAGGGCGCTACAAGAAATTTTTGAATGGTGAACTTTATAACCGTTTCCTTCCCGCACAGCTCATGCAGCCATTGTATGCTGCGCTCGAAAAAACAGAAACCCCGCAATAAGGTCGAATGGACCCCAGAACGAGAGCAGGCTTTCTCGGAAGTTTAAAGCAGCCCTGGCAAACGCTGCATTGTTGGCACATCCAGACCCAACGGCCCGCATAAGCCCTCACCACTGATGCCTCAGATGTGGCCATAGAGGCTGTTGTGGAGCAGCGCGTCGCCGGGGGCTTGGCAGCCCGCTTGCCTTTTTCAGCAGAACCTTGCGCACAATGAACGTAAATACAGCGCATTCGACAGAGAGTTGCTGGCTCTCCAACTGGCCATTCGCCATTTCCAGTTCTGCTGGAAGGGCACAAATTTTACTGCGTTCGTTGACCATAAGCCACTAACATTCGCGATGGCCAAAGGTTTCAGAACCTTGTCGGGGGCCGGCCAGCAGAGGCAGCTGCCGTGATCTCAGAGTTTACTACCGATATTCAGCATGTGTTAGGCAAACTGAATGTAGTGGCAGACTGCCTCTCGCACGCCGTTGTGGCCCCGGTCTGTGTAGGGTTGGATTACGCAGCCATGGCCGCGGAGCAGGCTAGTGATGCGGACATGCGCGCGCTCCAGTCTGGACCAACAGGGTTAAGGCTGGAGAAGAGGATGCTGCTTAATGGCATTCCCCCCTTATCGCGACGCCTCCACGGGTCGCCCACGGCCTGTGGTTCTGGCCGCGTGGCGGCGCCGCGTGTTTGAGTCGGTTCACTCTTTGGCACACCCAGGGGTGCGCGCGTCGGTCAAAATGGTAGGAGAGAAATATGTGTGGCCGGGCCTTCGCAAACAAGTGAAAGAGTGGGCGGCAGCCAGCGTGGCGTGCCAACGAGCCAAGGTTCACAGACACACGAAGGCTCCTTTGGAGCCATTTCGCATCCCGGATAAGAGGTTTGACCATGTCCACGTGGACCTCGTAGGCCCCCTTCCGCTATCACAGGGGTACACGCATCTCCTGACAATGGTGGACTGCACCACGCGCTGGCCAGAAGCGATTCCGCTGGCGGCAACCACGGCCGAGGAGGTGACGCGCACGTTTTTTAACAGCATGGTGGCGCGTTTTTGGAGTTCCGTTTTGGAGTTCCGTCGGACATTACGTCCGACAGAGGCTCTCAATTTGTTTCTGAACTCTGGTCAACCATGGCCCGCAGCCTAGGTGTCTCAATTCACCGCACAACCGCGTACAACCCGCAGGCAAATGGGTTATGGGAACATTTTCATAGGTCGTTAAAAGCGGCTCTGAGGGCTTCACAGACGGATGCAAATTGGGTCGACAGGCTACCATGGGTTTTATTGGGGTTACGTTCTGCGCCTAAAGAGGATCTGGAAGCTTCCCCAGCAGAACTCGTTTTTGCACAACCACTCCGGCTGCCTGGGAAGTTTCTGCCAGATAATCCTGCGCCGGGCAGCTCCTCGCCTCAGCTGCTGCAGCGTTGCATAGACTCAAGCACGCTGCCGGGCCCTGCCCACCACAGTTTTCCGCTCGTTTTTGTGCCTAAAGCTTTGAAAAACGCAGAGTTCGTGTTTGTCAGACACGACGCCCACCGCCCCCCACTGCGCCCACCTTATGATGGACCGTTAGAGTGCTGGAAACAGGGGATAAGCATTTTTTGCTAGATTTGGGGGGTAGGAGGGAAAAAATTGGCATAGACAGACTCAAACCTGCTTTCGTTGTGGCTGACGAGCAAGTGCTGTTGGCGAGGGCCCCTCGGCGTGGAAGACCCCCCACGGGGCGCTTCCCAGAGAAAAGATTCTCCAGAGCACCCACACGGACAGTCAAAAAGTTTTCACCCCCAGACATCAGCCCCCCAGCATGGCAGCGCCACAGAGGCAGCGAATCCTGGCTACAGCAGATACGGCAGAAGACTGAAGCCCAAGCAGCGTGCGGACTGATGTTGATTGTTCTCCAGCATATGGACTGATGTTAATGGTTCTATCACAGCATGTGGACTGTTATGCTTTTGTCCTATCTAAGTTGCTGGGGGGGGGGGGTGGCAACCTGGGAGCAAAGGACGTGAAGTTAACCTTTTGTGTGTGAGAAGTTTCTAGATGCCCTAGTAAGATAACAGGGAGGTGTCAAGGATGAATGGACTGACTGCAGTCGTGGGAGATTATCTTTTGTGTGTGATGAATGGACTGACTGCAGTCGGGGGAGATTATCTTTTGTGTGTGAGAAGAGTCTAGAAGGATGTCATGTTATTTAAGGGGAAGAGTTCCTACATGTATGCCATTCTGTCTATGCTCCTCGTGTGAGTCGTGTAATAAACCGCTTGAACCAAATCAGCCTCATTATTTACACGCTCCACACCCCAAACTTTTGAACGGTAGTGTATGTGTGTTTAAGTTAGGAGCACAGCTGTAATTTTTAGTTTCAGTTAAGGACTTTTAGGTTATTGGGTGGCAGAATAATCCACCCTGCCGTGAGGGCTGTACGGTAGTCCACCCATCAGCCCTATTCTAGGCTGTTTTGAGTGAGTGTATTAGGCCAGTTTAGCACCTCAGTTTAGGTTATTTTAGAGCATGATTCGGGTTCCCAATTTTTTTTTATTTTTTTTTGGAGGGGGAGTTCAATTGTGTGTGGATTTTGACTTTTCTAAAGGGGGTGGGGAGGATGTAAGATGGTCCAATCGTTTGCTTGGTGAGTCACAGCTGAGCCTGACATCCTTGTACACCAGACAGGTACAGAGGATTGCTACCTCCATTTTAAATGATGACTCCCACCCTTTGCACTGCCACGTTCAGCTTCTTCCCTCCAGACGGAGGTTTGCTGTCCCAAAAAGTAAAACCCAGCGCTACAAAAACAGCTTTGTTCCTACTGCTGTCAAAGAGCTGAACAAGTTGTAACAATATATTGCACATAATTTAGTTACCTATTTATTAAATCCATTTTATATTTACTTATTTTTGTAGGATTTTTATCTGGGTTCTAAATCTTTTATTGGGTTTTAGACCTTTGAGTTTTTAATCTCTTTGACTAGTCTTTAACTTTTTAATATGACCCTTCTCTCTTATCTCTGGTTTTTCTCTCATCTCTTTGTCTTTATATCCTGATTGATGGAGCTTTGAGTATTTTTATCATTTTTATAGTCAGCTTCATGTGTGCCTGTGTTTGTGTTTATGTTGAATGTAATTGTGGTTTGTAAATATGGATCCTGTTTGTGGACTTCAGCTCTGCATTCAATACCATCCGCCCCACTCTGCTCCAGGACAAGCTGTCCCTGCTCAACGTTCCTGACTCCCTCTGCAGGTGGATCACCGACTTCCTGACGGACCGGAGGCAGCATGTGCGGCTGGGAAAGACTGTCTCACACTCTGTTAGCATCAGCACCGGATCACCCCAGGGCTGTGTACTTTCCCCCCTGCTCTTCTGCCTGTACACCAACTCCTGCACCTCCAGCCACCAGTCTGTCAAGCTGATCAAGTTTGCAGACGACACCACCCTCATTGGGCTCATCTCCAACGGCGACGAGTCCGTCTACAGGAGAGAGGTGGCCCAGCTGGCATCCTGGTGCAGCCACAACAACCTGCAGCTGAACGCTTTGAAGACAGTGGAGATGATCGTGGACTTCAGAAAAGTTACAGCCCCTCTGCCCCCCCTTACCCTCACAGACTCTCCCATCACCACTGCGGATTCCTTCTGCTTCCTGGGCACCACCATCACCCGGGACCTCAAGTGGGAGCCGACCATCAGCTCTCTCATCAAAAAGGCCCAGCAGAGGATGTTCTTCCTGCGGCAGCTGAGGAAGCTCAAGCTACCCACCAAGATGGTGGTGCAGTTCTACACGGCCATCATCGAGTCCATCCTCACCACCTCCATCACCGTGTGGTACGCAGGAGCCACCGCCAGGGACAGACTAAGACTGCAGCGCGTTGTGCGCGCTGCTGAGAAGGTGATCGGCTGCAAGCTCCCATCCCTCCAGGACCTGTACATCTCCAGGACCCGGAGGCGTGCAGGTCGGATCATAGCCGACCCTTCACACCCTGGACACGCACTGTTTGCCCCCCTCCCCTCAGGCAGAAGACTTTGGTCCATTCAGACTAAAACCTCCCACTACATGAACAGCTTCTTCCCCTCTGCCATCAGACTGCTGAACACTAAGTGACTTATTAGACTCTCTTGCACTTCGTACAGCAGCTCAACCAGACTCATGACAATTATCACCGTTTTCTTTTTGCACTACCGACTGCACTATGTGGAATTCCACAATATCTGCTACTTGTTAATATATTTAAAAATTGCATAGATTAGTATTACTTATTCATCTTCTACCTTTTATTGCATGCATAGTTTTTTATTTTTATTTTTAGTGCTACTCCATGTTTAATGTTGCAGCATTGCACCGAGACAAATTCCTAGTTTGTGTACTACATGAACAATGGCAATAAATCTCATTCTGATTCTGATTCTGAAATATGGATGTCACCAGACTGCAAAACAAATCTACCTACGGGTACAAATATAGTAACCTGAACCTGAACCTGATGTATTTGGGCACATTCATTGTGAAGTGCAGTGTGATGATGTACACTTCCTGTCACGTCATCACATTGCCCATGTATAAGGAGGGGTGCCATCTTATGGCCTCTTTGCCAGATGCCTCCAGCTGGTGCATACCATATGACTGCTTATGTACATAGTTCAATAAAGCTGTGTTTGCCAACTGTCATCCTGCCTCATCCTTCACCCAGGTATTTCCATACATAACAGAGCCTCCTCAGAAGTTTGAGAAGTGTCATGGAAATTATTTGTCAGTCTTAGAGTATTAAAGAATCAACACATTATTGTCTTTTGTCTGGTTTATTCTTTTACAAGAGAGACAACTGGTCACACAGAGCCCACAGCAATGAGTGAGGAAGCTTACCTAAGTAGAATCAACACTTCACTTATACACCCACACCCACAGGAGGCCATAAAACAATAAAACACGTACATGTCTGGCTCTTCCAATTAATCAGTGACAGACAAGCACCACACAGGAAACCAGTTAACCCCCTCCAGCTCTCACAATACTGTGTAATAAACCTGACAAACCCTTCACTAGAACTCTGGTTTACAACGGGCAATATCCTCCTAACTGGAGAACACTTAGCAGAAGAGAGAATAATTTCTTCAGACAAAGAAAAGGAAAAATATACAAATCATTACTATTAAAAGATACAAATTACATAAGAGTACAAATATAAAATTTCTCTTATAATAGAAAGAGAAGAAATGATCGTGATCGGGAAATACATATAAAACAAACATATATCCAGTCTTTATGCTTCAAAAGAGAGCTATTAGAATAATAAACAAAGCTGCTTACAGGGAACCAACAAACCCACTTTTTCTTAAATTAAAAGCTCTCAAGTTGAAAGATCTGGTTGACTTTAAAACTGCAGTAATAATGTTTAAAGTGAAGAATCTATCACTGCCCGCAAATATCCAGAAGTTGTTCCAAATAAGGGAGAAACAATATCATTTCAGAGGAACATGTATATTTCAAAAACCTTCAGTGAGAACTACCACCAAGCAACACTGTGTTTCAGTGCAAGGAGTCAGATTATGGAACGATTTTGGACCTGAATTAAAATCATGTACAACGCTTGGACAATTTAAACAAAAACTAAAGGAAGAAATACTCCAAACATATATACAAGATGACATATAAAATCACATAAGGATTGTCATATCCAGTCTGTGTTGTGTTGTTGCCTAGTATTTTTTGTCACATTTTGTCTTAGCTTTGTTCTGAATTGTAATCGCTCTTGTTTTGTTTTTCTCTTTTGAATTCTTGGATGGAATATGGGTGGGCAATATAAGCTGCGGCTTCAGCCATCACCCATTTCGGATAACTTATGTTGAACTGTATAATCAGGAGTTATTGTCTAATTTGACCTTGTTGGATTTTCTTCCCCTTTGTTATATTATTCTGTTTCTTTTAATCTGTACTTTTAATCTATCTGAAATAAAGATTGATAAGAAAGATTGATTGATTGATAAATGTATTATTTTTTAAAATAAAAATATAAATAAATAAATCCAACTTATTTCTAGGCCCCATGATGCCTTGCGTGAATTATTGTAACAACTTCCAGTATTAGTTTAGAATGTATTGTTGTCACTCAAATGGGACACTTTTCCTTGTTAAAAAATAATGACTTTGGCATCAAAAATGCAGGAACACAGCCTTTTGCACCTCAAAAACAGTAATATAATCATACCGCACCCCATGACTATGGAGGGATGAGAAGATGAGCTTAAAAAGTAGCCAGTAGCTCCATTAGTTACAGTAGCTCCGCTGCTAACATACTAACACTGTAAACAAATAAAAGCTCTGAGATATCTGTTTCTACCGCAATAAAGTCGGCTTGTGGTGCTGTGAAAATGACGAGACAGAGTTCTCTCTCAAAGTCAGCTTTTATTCACAACACCATCATCTCAAAGCAGAGAGAAAAAAGAGGATGAAAGAGTAAACTCTCGTCCTTAAATATCAGGGACTTCACACTTCATAGATCACATGTCACACAGACCACTTTGCATTATAAAGACAGTCACAACGCATTTTTCTCCATGATATCACTTCCACTGTCTCCAATGCATCCTTTCCTTAATCCTTTAATGACTCAGGTCTTGCATACCAAAGCTAATATTCCTGCAGCTTCCTGCCTTTGTTCTGACCTAAAATGTGAGTCACAAAATCTCCATGAGTGTGTCCACCACACAAAGCCCCCCCAACATTTTAGACAAACAGAACAACAAGAGAATACACATCAGTCCACATGTTGTATAGGCTTCAGCCTCCTGCCGTATCTGCTGAAGTTGGGGTTCAATGTCTCTGCCGCGCTGTCACACTGGGGGGTTGCCGTCTGGGGGCGAAAACCCTTTGTCAGTCTCTGCGGGTGTTCTGGGGAAACATTCTTGTGGGAAACATTAATGTGTGAAGCCCCCCATGGTGGTCGACCTCTCCTCGGGGCCCTTGCCAACAGCACTTGCTCATCTGCCACCACAAAAGCGGGTTTAAGTCTGTTTATGCCAATTTTCTCTTTCCTACCCCCCAAATCTAGCAAAAACTGCTTGTCCCCTGTTTCTAGCCCTCTGAATGGTCCGTCATAAGGCGGTCGCAACGGGGTTCGATGCGCATCATGTCTAACAAAAACAAACTCTGCGTTCTTCAAAGTTTTAGGCACAAAAATGCGCGGAAAACTGTGGTGCGTGGGGCCGGGCAGCATGCTTGATTCTATGTTACTCCACAACAGCTGAGACGGGGAGGCGTCTGGTGGAGACATCGCAGATTAGGGGGGGCATTCCGTCTTGCAGCACCCTGCTCTCCAGCCTTAACTCTGTTGGTCCAGACTGGAGCGCGCGCACGTCCGCGTTATTAACCTGCTCCGCGGCCATGGCTGCATAATCTACCCCTACGCTGACTGGGGCCGCCACGGCGCGCAAGAGACAATCTGCCACTACATTGAGTTTGCCCGACACATGCTGAATATCAGTAGTAAACTCTGATATGGCGGCCAGCTGCCTCTGCTGCCGGCCTGACCATGGTTCAGAGACCTTGGCCATCGCGAATGTTAGCGGTTTGTGGTCAATGAACGCAGTGAAAGCGCATCCTTCCAGCCAGAACTGGAAGTGGCGGATGGCCAAATGGAGAGCAAGCAGCTCCCTGTCGAACGCACTGTATTTACATTCGCTATCGCGCAAGGCCCTGCTGAAAAAGGCGAGGGGCTGCCAAACCCCGGCTACATGTTGCTCCACGACCGCCCCTATGGCCACCTCTGATGCGTCAGTTGTGAGCGCTATGCGGGCCGTTGGGTCTGGGTGTGCCAACAACGCAGCCTTTGCCAAGGCTGCTTTCACCTCCGAGAACGCTTGGTCCTGCTCCGGGGGCCACTCGATCTTATCCGCGGGTTTCTTTTTTTTGAGCGTGGCATACAACGGCTGCAAGAGTTGCGCCGCGCGGGGGAGAAAACGGTTATAAAAATTCACCATTCCCAAAAACTCCTGCAACGCCCTGACCGTCTGCGGCTGGGGAAAATCTGCCACAGCGCACATTTTGTCAGGCAGTGGAACTGCTCCTTCGGGGGAGACGCGGTGTCCTAAAAAAATCGATCTGCGCCACCCCGAACTGACACTTCGCTGGGTTGATTATTAACCCGTGATCTCCCAACCTTCGGAAAACTGTGGCCAGGTGTTTTTCGTGTTCGTCTTCGGACACGCTGGCTACTAAAATATCGTCCAGGTAGACGAACACGAAAGGGAGATCGCGAAGCACCACGTCCATCATGCGTTGGAATGTCTGAGCAGCCCCTTTAAGTCCGAATGGCATGCGTAAAAACTCAAATAGGTCAAACAGAGTTATTACCACTGTTTTGGGTATGTCCTCAGCGCGCACTGGGACTTGGTGGTAACCGCGGACCAAGTCTATTTTAGAAAAAATGCGCGCCCCTGCCAAATGAACGGAAAAATCTTGGATATGTGGGATTGGGTAGCGGTCGTGTGCTGTAGCGTTGTTTAACCTGCGGAAATCCCCGCAAGGGCGTCATGATCCGTCAGCTTTCGGGACCATATGTAGGGGGGAAGCCCACGGACTGTTTGAACGTCAGATAATGCCCAACCTCTCCAGGTTGGCGAACTCCTCGCGCGCTATGGCTAGTTTAACTGCGTCCAAGCGCCGGGCTTTTGCAAAAACAGGCGGTCCGGTAGTGGTAATAAAATGCTCCACCCCGTGCTTAGCGACTGTTGTCGAAAATGTGGGGACCGTGAGTGCTGGGAACTGAGTGAGCAGTGTGTGGAACTTACCGCTTGCTGCTGTGACGTTGGCTTGTGCTGTTGGCGGGGCCACTCGCGCTGTACAGGGGATAGAATCAAAAGAAAGTGCATTAACCAGGCGCCTGTTAGTGAGATCAACCAACAAACCATGTGAGCACAAAAAATCAGCCCCCATCATATTGAAAATTACTGCTGCTACAACAAAAGGCCACTCAAATGTACGGCCGTGTAGAGACAGAAGCAGAATCTTCTCACCAAAGGTCTTAATCTCCGAGCCGTTCGCTGCCGTCACCCGGGGACCTCCGGAACCAGCTAGTCTGTCCGCATAGGAAGGTGTGATGAAGCTCAACTGGGAGCCTGTGTCGACGAGGAACTGCCTCCCCGAGCGTGCGTCCGACAAGTAGAGCAGCTTGTTCTCTTCCCCGAGGGCCGCGGCTGCTACCGACCCCCGGTCTTGGCGTTTCCCGAACACCCAAACTGGCACGGTGGTACACACTTGCGTGCCCTCTCTGTGAAGCGGCGATGGTAGAAACAAAGGACGTCCGGTCCACGTTCCCTGGCCCCTGCCGCCGCCGTCGTCGGTGAGTCTGGCACCGCTGCCTCTGGCCCCCTGTCGTCTCCAGTCGTCTCGCCGAGTTCCGCTGCCGCGGCCGTGGCTGCGCGCCACTTGGTGGCGTTGACAATCCGCTGCGCCTCCTGGCCCAGTGCGCGGTAGTCCCGTTGGGCCAACAGTGGCGAACTGGCCAGGGTCGCTCTCGCTGCTGACGGTAGAGTCCTGAGGAAGAGGTGGGTGAAAATGAAGTGATCATCGTCAGAGTCTTTCAACCTCAACAACTTCTCCATCAGGCTCGCGGGCATGTCGTTTTCTCCCTCCGTCAGCGCCAGGAGCCTCTCTGCTCGATCCTCCGCGAGGGGGTGAATTGCTGGATGAGTGCAGCCTTCAACGTGCCGTATTTGTCGCTATCCGGCGGCTGGTCGATCAGGCTCTCCACATGCTGGGCCATGTTGTTGTCCAGCTTTGCGACTACGTGGTAGAATTTCATGGCATCTACCGATATCCCCCGGAGGTTGAACTGCGCCTCAACCGCGTTGAGCCAGGAGCGCGGATGTTCTGCCAGAAGTCTGGTAGCTGGACTGTAGCGGCATTCGCTTGGCTGGGGGCTCCTGACGCGGCTGGCCCGGGGGAATTTTCTTCTTCCATGATACGTCTCGGGTCACCAGTGTGGTGATGTGAAAATGACGAGACAGAGTTCTCTCTCAAAGTCAGCTTTTATTCATAACACCATCATCTCAAAGCAGAGAGAAAAAAGAGGATGAAACAGTAAACTTTCATCCTTAAATATGAGGGACTTCACACTTCATAGATCACATGTCACACAGACCACTTTGCATTATAAAGACAGTCACAATGCATTTATCTCCATGATATCACTTCCACTGTCTCCAATGCATCCTTTCCTTAATCCTTTAATGACTCAGGTCTTGCATACCAAAGCTAATATTCCTGCAGCTTCCTGCCTTTGTTCTGACCTAAAATGTGAGTCACAAAATCTCCATGAGTGTGTCCACCACAGGCTGCATTTTGTTAAAATATGTTGGACATATTCAAATTTACCTCAGAGCAGATGTAGAGTCTAGTCAGAGCCACAAAGAACCACAACACCGTGCTTGGGCGTTTTAAATTCAGGTAAAATGTCAGATCTGTGACATTCATACAAGTGAAAATATACCTGGCTCTTGTCTTGGTATCTGTCCTGTGTCTGTACCACCGATCACACAGACAATCCTTTAGTTTTCAGTGCATGATCTACCCATTGCTGTTGAAGCCACAGATTTAGCTGTGCTTATCTGTGAGGAGCGTCACACCATGAACTGCAGCAAGTACCAGAACTATGCAAAAACATTCAAAAATACAAAAACTACAAGTGCTGAAATTAGCCGCCACTTAAGTGTAAAACATATAAGATAAGATAAGATAAGATAAGCCTTTATTAGTCCCACAATGGGGAAATTCCAGGATTGCAACAGCACAGGGATAGCAACACTCAGAGCAATAATTAAGAAGATATGAAAAATATAAATAAGAGCAGTGGCTATACATACGTACACACAAATATAAAAATATATATACAAAGTGCGGAGCATTGTAGCAAGATGGAATAAACAGCATAACCGTCTACTTAGTTATCCTACATAGTATGAATATGTACCCATACATATTGTCACCCTCCGTAGCGACTGATATTGTCCTAGTTGTATACTGGAGGGAACCATTTGTGTAAGTCTGTTGCGTCTTTTGCATTCAATACTACTAGGTCGTCTATGTGGACTATACTTTAAAATGAATTTGAAAAACTTGCCTCTGCTACTCCACTCTTGCTGACTGATTTAACACTAGGTCAGCCGAAACCAGAAGCTCCGCCCATAATTGTTCCTACAGCGGCACTCCCAGGAATAAGGTGGATAAATAAATGCATTATTTAGTGTGATTATGTGATTGGCCTTGCATTTTGTTTCATGAGGCAAACGTGAGTAACAACCATCGGATTACAACTGGATTTCCTGACATGAAGAATTTATCTAGTGCAATGGCAAGGCACTGTAACCTGTAAAATATATTTCCCTCCTGTATGAATCTATGGCTGTATGCTGTTTTATTTTCATACTTTTCATTGATGCTGGGGTTACGATGTGTTGTCAACTTTTCTTGGTCATATTTCATCATGCTAAGTAAGACTTTAGTAGACTGGTGTAGTGTTGTCTTGCATAGTGTGTTGGTTAGCATTGCTGGTTTCTTGATGCTTTGCTAGAGCTGCAAACTGTGTGTAGTTGTATCTGCGGCGCTACAAAGTCAGGATATTATATGTTTGTAGGTGTGCTTGTGCACGTGTAATTTGTGTCCTTGTCCTCCATAACATTGGAGAGCATGAAAGGGTAATGAAAAGTTAGATAGATAGATAGATGTACTTTATTGATCCCAAACTGAGAAATTAATTCTGTAGGTAATCTCCCATTATGCCCTACACATATTCTATACATATTCTGTTTACATTCTTATGAAAAAATATGTTGTGTTAAACTCTGATAAACAGGAATTAGGCAGAGCCCTCTCTCTCTCTCTCTCTCTCTCTCTCTCTCTCTCTCTCTCGTGCACATGCGTGGGCGTTTGTGGGAGCAGGGGTGTGGAGTGGTGTCGAGTGAGTACTTTAAACTTTGTATTTTCTAACTTTTTCTCTATCTTGTGTGTTTGAGGTGTGTGTGTTTAATATAGTGGGTTGAGTGTGTGTGTGCTGGGGTGTGAGTGTTGGAGTGAGTGTGTTGGGGAACGGTAGCTTCTGCTGCCGGTTTTTCCCGGCCGGCATCATGCCGGTGATTGATGGTGGTGTGGAGTTTGAGCGCTTAACCCGGCGTCATGGTGTGAGAATCCTCCCGACAGTTCCCTGTTCTGTGGAGGAGGCCAGCCTCGCTGTAGGACAGGTGGTTGGGCATGGCAGCATAAAATCAGCATCGAGGATGAACAACGCAATTGTGATCTTTCTGGATTCGACTGAAAAAGCTGATCAGGTGGTGGCACAGGGAGTGGTCCTAGGTGACACTTTTACTCCCGTTTTACCGCTGGCGAATCCGTCTAGGAGGATCACCATCTCAAACGCTCCTCCTTTCGTTAAAAATGATCAGCTGATTAGAGAGTTGTCCCGTTTTGGCCAGGTTGTGTCCCCTATCAGAATGGTCTCTCTGGGTAGTAAATCACCCCTGCTGAAGCATGTTGTATGTCATAGGAGGCAGTGTTTCATGGTGTTGAAAGACAGCTCTGCTGAACTGAATGCGTCTTTTAATTTCAGGATTGACGGCTTTAGCTACTTGGTGTTTGCAACATCTGAAACCATGAAGTGTTTTGCGTGTGGCGCAGAAGGCCATCTTATTAGGTCATGTCCTGAAAAGGCGAACACAAAGAGCACTGGCGGTAAGAAAGGTGACGCCGCTGTTTCTGGTGGTCCGGAGGGTAGCGCTAAATGTGGTGCGGCGGATGCCGCTGCGGCGCCCGCTTCTGCTGGGGCGGTCGCGTCCGCGACTGCGGCCGCATCCGCGTCCGCGTCCGCATCCGCTTCTACTTCTGCGGGGGCGTCCGCGTCCGCGCTTGTGCTGGGGCGGCCGCGGCCACCTCTGCTGGGGTGGCCGCGGCGGGCGCGGTAGTTGCCCCCCCAAAGAGTGATGGTGGGGAATTTCTGTCTGGCGGCAGCTCTGATCATTGTGACGAGCCTGTCGCCCGGGGTAAACAGGTGGAGGGTGTAAGTAAAAGTGCAGTTAAACGAAGGAACGTGAATGAACAGACTTTGCAGGCGGGGGAGGAGCGGTTTGAGGCTGTAGCGGACACACAGAGCAAACACTGCTTGACAAACGTTGCGTTTCATGAAGAAATGCAGGAATGTAGTTTTGTTGAAGAGGATCCTTTTAAAGCTGCACAAAAAAGGAAAAGTGCGGAAAACTTGCAGAGCTCTGCTAAATCTAGTAGGGTTGGGAATTTAGATTTACTGAATGAGAGCGCTTCTGACGAAAGTGGAGATGAGTCTGAACTGATGCAGACGCAGACGCAGGAGGAGCAAAGCTCCTATTGTTTTACTAAAATTAGGCAATTTCTCCAGGTGACTAAGGGGAGCAGAGCTGTGAAAGTGGAAAATTACTTTCCAGATCTGGAGTTATTCGTGGCATCAGCTCGCAAATTTATGAAACTGAATGATGGGAATGAGACTTTCACTGATCAGGAAATTTATCGTTTAAAGAAACTGGTTGCTAAACTGAAATTGCAAATTACTAACAGTCATGTTGACTCTTAGTTTGTTTCTTCCCTTTTATGCTATGTGTGTGTTTTTTTACTGTACCCTATTTTTATCCTTTTTAATGCCCCACCTTAGAATTGGCACTCTCAATATTAATGGGGCCAGGGATGATGTAAAAAGGGCCTCTTTATACAAGCTTTTTAATTTAAAGAAACTTGACGTGCTGATGGTCCAGGAGACTCACAGCACTGTGGACATTGAGAGCCACTGGAGAAAAGAGTGGGATGGCTGCATTTTTTTTTAGCCACAAATCCAGTAGCAGTGGGGGGGTGGCTGTACTTTTCTCTCGGGGTTGTGTGCCTGTCTCTTATGAGGTAGAAGAGGTGGTGAGAGGTCATTTCCTCTTATTAAAGGTACAGTTTGAAAACGTGAACTTCGTTTTTATAAACGTGTATGTGCCAACACAGAGAGCAGAGAGGATCAGGGTCTTTGACGTGCTTTCGGATACGGTTAAGTCCTGTGATCCAAATAGTTTTTTATTTCTGGGGGGTGATTTTAACTGTACATTAAACCACAGACTAGACAGGAACCATCAGGAGCCTCACCCTGCTTCTGCCAATAGGCTGAGAGAACTGATGAAAACACATGAAATGGCCGATGTGTGGAGATCACATCATGGGGACCAGAGGCAGTACACCTGGAGCCATGTCAAAGATAACCTTTTATCTATGGCTAGGTTAGACCGTTTTTATGGTTTTAAACATCAAATGAGTGTTTTTAAAAATAGTTGTATCTGTCCTGTTGGTTTCACTGATCACTGCCTGCTGTTTTGTTCTGTGTTTATTGAAAATGTAAAGTGTAAGAGTGCTTTTTGGCATTTTAACAATACACTTTTAAATGATGTGTTTTTTAAAGAGGTTTTTCATGATGTTTGGAAGTCACACAGGGAACAAAAACCCTCTTTTAGTTCTCTCCAATTGTGGTGGGATTTTGGTAAGGCCCAGATAAAACAACTCTGCCAACAGTACACTCAAAATGTCACTCGTAGCTTGACCCAATCCTTGAAAGTTCTGGAGACTGAAGTGGTAGAACTAGAGGAGTTGCTCAGTTCTACAGGAAAACAGGAGCACTTAGAGGCTCTCAAGTCAAAAAGGTCAGCCTTGGCTAGCTTGCTAGGGGTCACCGCACAGGGTGCTCTGGTCCGCTCACGCTACATGGATGTAGCTCTGATGGACTCGCCCTCCCAGTACTTTTTTGGACTGGAGGGGAAAAATGGACAGAGAAAGCTCATTCACTCCTTGTTGGGCGATGACGGGAGAACAATCTCCACAGCAGCAGAGATCAGGAAACACGCTGCTAGCTTTTACAGTGAATTGTTTAGAGCAGAGTGGAGGGAGGACACGTCACTGGGCCAGGTTTTCCTTGATGGTCTTCCAGTGCTCTCAGAGGACCTTGTTGCCGGCTTGGATGCTCCACTGTCTCTGTCTGAGCTGCATACGGCGCTAATGAGCCTCCAGAATGGAAAATCACCAGGCATAGATGGTCTCTCTGTGGACTTTTTTAAGGAATTCTGGCCCCTGCTTGGTCCAGACCTGCTGGAGGTTCTCCAAGATAGCTTGGAAAGGGGGACCCTACCCACGACCTGCAGGAGGGCCATCATCACACTGTTGCCGAAAAAGGGGGACCTCCAGAGCCTAAAGAACTGGAGGCCAGTCTCTCTGCTCTGCACAGACTACAAGATTCTCTCAAAAGCTCTGGCCCGAAGACTGAGAAAGGTGATGAGCGAGCTCATTCATGTAGACCAGACTTACTGTGTGCCTGGCAGGCTGATTAGTGACAACGTCACTTTAATTTGGGATATTTTGGAGGTCTCTGGTTCATTGGCGGTAGAAACTGGTTTGATTTCAATTGACCAGGAAAAGGCGTTTGATCGGGTTGAACACCAATATTTATGGACAGTTTTAACAGCTTTTGGGTTCAGCCCAGGCTTCATAGCCAGGATACGGGTCTTGTACAGTGACATTGAGAGTGTGCTGAAGATAAATGGGGGCCTGTCTGCCCCTTTAAAAGTCCAGAGGGGGGTTCGGCAGGGCTGCCCTCTCTCAGGGATGCTGTACTCCCTCGCCATAGAGCCTTTGCTTCACTGCCTGAGAAGGGATCTATCAGGAGTTACTTTTCCTGGCTGTGACACCACGTTCAAGCTGTCGGCCTATGCAGATGATGTAGTCATTCTGCTAAACAAGCAGAGTGACATTGACGTTCTGGTTAGGAGTGTCAATCTTTTTGGCCAACTTTCCTCTGCAAAGATAAACTGGGGAAAAAGCGAGGCTCTGATGGTGGGGGAGAAACTAGAAAATCAGCTTACGCTGCCGGGTGGGTTGATTTGGAAAAAAGGAGGTTTTAAGTATCTTGGTGTCTTTATTGGAAATCAGCAGTTTGAGCAAAAAAATTGGGATGGGGTCATAGAGAAGATTAACGGGAGACTAAACAAGTGGAAGTGGCTAATGCCAAGAATATCTTTTAGAGGAAGAGTGCTCATTTTAAATAATCTTGTTTCCTCATCCCTGTGGCACCGCCTCATGTGCATGGACCCCCCTGCTGGTTTGTTGTCCAAAATTCAGTCTGTTTTGGTGGACTTTTTTGGGGGGGTGGACTCCACTGGGTTCCTCAAGCCCTGTTATTTCTTCCCAAAGAGGAGGGGGGGCAAGGAGTGATTCATTTAGCTAGTAGAGGTGCTGCTTTTAGACTGACTTTCATACAGAGACTGCTGACGGGCCCCCAGGACCTGGTATGGAGGCCTTTGGCCTGTGTTATTTTACAGAGAGTCCTTGGGCTTGGGCTAGACCTCCCTGTGTTTTTAATGGATTTTAAGAACTCTAATGCACTGTCTTTACCCAGTTTTTACCGCAGTCTCTTTTCAGTGTGGACTCTTTTTAAAAAACAAAGAGGGCCATGCGATTCCCTCTACTGGTTGTTGAGGGAGCCGCTGGTTTTTGGTGGTCGCCTTGGTGTCCTGCCGGGAGTTGGAAGGACCTTCCTTGATAGGCTGTGTTCCAGGAACATTCTCACTCTGAAGCAAGTGGTGGAACTGGCTGGTCCTGGCCTCAACAACACCTCAGCTTTAGCAGCTCATCTTGGTGTCAGGTCGAATCGTTTCATCGATGGTCTTCTTGCACACTGGAAACAGGAGCTTCATGGACTTGAGCACTCCCTACTCTTGGACTTTAGCAATGGCACGCTGCAGCCAGAAAGCACTGACCCCTTTCCCTCTCTCACGCTCTATATGGACTTTGACGTCGCTCCTTGCTCCTTACTGGCATTTTGTGCTCCCACTGGTGTGGACTTTGGAGGAGCCAGTGGTAAGGCACTCTACAGACTGGTGGTGATGGCACTCAACAAGGACCGATTGAACACCTGTGTGGACACTCCTTGGAGAGCCTATTTTAAACTAGGAAAAGGGCATCGGCCTGCCTGGAGGGCTCTTTACAAAGCCCCTCTCCCTAAGAGGCATGGAGACTTACAGTGGAGGGTCCTGCATGGTATTATAGCTGTCAATGCTTTTGTTTCTGTGATTAACAGCAGTGTCAGTGATCAGTGTGTTTTTTATTCCTCTAGGGAGACTGTTTTTCATTGTTTTATTGAATGTCAGCGCCTGAGTGGCCTCTTTGAACTTCTCACAAAACTTTTTCATATTTTTAAGGAAGTTTTCTCTAAGCAGGTTTTCATTTGTGGTTTTATGTACAATCGTCGTTTTAAGCAGAAGTGTCAACTACTGAACTTTGTTTTAGGGCAGGCAAAGTTGGCTATCTATGTAAGCCGGAGAAGAAAACTTGAAAATGTTGAGAATGATGTTGATGTCAAAATTTTATTTGTGAGGCTACTTAAAGCCAGAATCAGGCTGGACTTTCAGTTTTTTATGGGGAATGGGGATGTGGAAGGTTTCAGGACCCTCTGGTCCCTGGAGAATGTCCTCTGTTCAGTTCATGATGGACAGCTATTTTTGGGGCGTTTTTTGGGGGATTAATTTTCTGTGTAACATAGCATGATATAGAAATTGTATTGACTGATGGACAAGTGTGTTTATTAAAGATCTTTTAAAAATCAAATCTCTCTCTCTCTCTCTCTCTCTCTCGTGCGCATGCGTGGGCGTTTGTGGGAGCAGGGGTGTGGAGTGGTGTCGAGTGAGTACTTTAAACTTTGTATTTTCTAACTTTTTCTCTATCTTGTGTGTTTGAGGTGTGTGTGTTTAATATAGTGGGTTGAGTGTGTGTGTGCTGGGGTGTGAGTGTTGGAGTGAGTGTGTTGGGGAACGGTAGCTTCTGCTGCCGGTTTTTCCCGGCCGGCATCATGCCGGTGATTGATGGTGGTGTGGAGTTTGAGCGCTTAACCCGGCGTCATGGTGTGAGAATCCTCCCGACAGTTCCCTGTTCTGTGGAGGAGGCCAGCCTCGCTGTAGGACAGGTGGTTGGGCATGGCAGCATAAAATCAGAT